>WUAM01000071.1:8043216-8122518 GCA_024336885.1 Actenoides hombroni | reverse complement strand
TCACAACAGATGCACCGCCGTTGCACCATAGCGTGCCATTCCTCACTGAAATTCCAGCCTCTTGCAGAGCTCCTTCTCCCCCCCCCCCCCCCCCCCCCCCCGGCCGCTGCCCTTAAACGCATGTAAATTGAGCAGCATGGTGAGCTTGTCCAGGCAGCTGAAGTCCAAGCCCAGCCCAGGAATGTGCCTCAACAGCATCTGCTCCATGGCTGAGCATCTCTCGTGCAGCCAGTGGCCTGAGGCTCACAGCCCCCTCAGCTCCTGGAGCCAGCTGCCAAGGTGTGTGTATTGCCACTCTTACTCAGACTTAAGGCCACTGACAATAACCTTTACCTGGGGCACTCCCCCCACCCAGCACGATGACCTCCCTTCTTCTGCTGTAAGAAATGTCTACAGGTAAACTTTTTTTTTATGCTTTTCACTCTAGGACCATGTTTTTAAAATGTGGAAGCTGGAATGTTTTTTCTCTCCTCATTTTTCCTGCGGGGAGCAGGAGGGGGCTGGTGGGGTGCTGGCTGAGCATGCGCAGGGGGCTCCTGCAGCCAGCAGAAGTGGGGTTGGCCAACCTTGATGGGTGTTCAGGCAGATGTGTGAGGCTGGTGGCTCTTTGTTGGGGGGTCTTGGCGTATGGAAGGACTTGGGTGAGCTTATGGGGATGGTGCTCTTTAAGCTAAGTAGGAGCCTGTCCTGGAAGAAGCACTTCTTCAGGCCAAGGTGGTGATGGGACTGGATGCAGGGTGGGGTGTGGGTGGCTGGGAGATCCTGCTTGTTCTTCCTTATGTGGAAGGTAAAGGTAGACTGGCAATCCACGTCGGAAGATATGGTGGTGTACCCAGCAAAACTAGACACACAGACAGAACTATCTTCTTTATTATAAAGATACACTATGAGGAACAAACCTGAACGTATACTGAAGCTTGTAATGGTACATGCCAAAAATGTACAGTACTATACATAAAAGTGCATTGTCACAACAGATTAACAGTACATTTCTCTTCCAGAACTGTGAAATTTTCATGTTTTTATTTGTTCTTTGAGAGTGGAAGGAATGCAATGGGAATGCAGCCATACACGAACAGGGAAGGATGCAATGGAAATGCAACAGTACAAGAGCAAGGCTAAAGCTCCTCTAAAATTTAAAGGCACTTTCACATGTACATACTACAGATGTACATTGACACAATTAGGTAACAGTCAACAAGCAGGAAGCTACCAGTACTGCAATTTATCAAACTTGACAGTAAAGGACAATACTGATAGGATTAGGTGTGCAGGAGTTACCCTTTAGTACGTCTGTAGTTGTAGTAGTCTTTCCTGTTACATATCCACTTACTATACTTTTAAGTATCTATAATAACCATCAAACTACACATTTAACTGTGTGAATGCACTAAGTGGATGCATTCACTAAATGCACTGTTTCTAATATTTTCTTTTGCTAAACAATTTCTAATATAAGCATTATGGAGTCCAGTACAGTTATTTAAACATACAAAATTCCCTATGCAATTTAAAGATACAGGTATCCATTTCAATTATGCCAGGTGGGTTAATTTAAAAACGCTAGACTAAAACGGCATGTAAATGAAAGCTGAAATTCCAGTTTGTTCCACTGATTCTAGTAAACTGGGGAACTACATGAAAATATCTCCTGGTCCCGACCGAGCGGACAGACCCTATAGACCAGCGCTGGGCTGCAGCTGGGGCCAGCCTGGCGTAGGCTCTTGCCCTGGCACTAGGACAAGGCAGTACAGTCAAGAGGGACAGAGGTTCACTGACTGATGCTGCACAGTCCTCTCTGGTGGATTAAGACTTTGCCCCTAACCCAGCTGTGTGTGAAGCCTGCGGCTGGATTGAGATGGGTTTGCAAATACCAGGAGTGGTTTGGCTATCAGAGGCGGTTCATGGGGCACTTCTTACACCTGGAGCTTTGCGTTACCTACCTACAGGGTGTAAACCAGAGCAGGAATGAGTTGCTGCTAAATAACAACAGGAAACTGCTCCTGTCACCTCAGTTATGCCTATTAAATTTTGTCACCAGTCTTCTCCCAAAATCAAATGTTTATATATAGCGAGTGGTACAACTTCAAGCTTTCCAACAGTGAGATTTAAAGAGAGTGTGGAAAGACAGATCTTTCTCAAAGCCAGTTGTACACCCGTAGGTGGACCACAACAGATTCTTTTTTTACCCCGTCTTCTTCACTGAAACATTTTATAGATTGGATGTTGGAAAAGATAGTCACAGAAATAATATTATGGCTTACTGTTGCAATGTGCAAACCAGCTGTACATTTAGTTCACGCCTATTAAAGTTCAACAACAGAGCGCTAAGCAAAGGTGACAGTCGCCACTCACACAGACATAAGAAAGGTACTGATTTCTGTCATTTAAAAAAAGAGGGAAAAAGGGAGAAAGTGGTTATGGAAAACTTTAGTCCCTGTCTTGCTGCCGTCAGCGTAACTGAGGACGTGCACAGAGCGTTTGCGCTGTGCGAGGCAGCCGTCGGAGCCGGGTCAGCTCAGAACTCTGACTAGTACAACTCAAATCATGTCTTTAATGTCCACACTGAGCAATAAAGTCAATGGGATACTTTGCTGAATTACTGTGTAGTTGATCCTTTTAATTGCCCATCAGCCTGCCTAATGGACCAACGGGTTCATGTACTCCCCAGAGCCTGGCTCGCTCAACTATGAACTTCAAATGAATTTAGCTTTTGTGAAAAATGTGATGTCAGGGAATGAAAGTCTAGCATCATGGGAAAAGGTACACTATTACAGAGGGCAGCAAAAGGAGTTTCTAGACACTATCCTGGAGATGTGCTTTAGCTGTGACCTGGAATGCTGCTTTTTTTATCGGTGAGAGCAATGTGATCTCCAGATCCATCCAGCGCTTGCCTCTAGTGAGACTGACAGCAAGAAAGCTAAAACTCGGTGCCAGTTATGAGAGTCGTGAGGGTTTGGTGGGGTTTTTTTGGTGTCTCTTAAGAAATGTGGCCTGAGATGACTTAGACATTCCACACAGACACTTAATCCTCACATGCTAAATTTCAGTTCTTACTAACCTGCCTGAGATTTGGTTTGGTGACCCAGAAATGAAAGGTCCCACCTCCCCTGACACCCTCCCGCCCCACCCCTTAGTTTTGTGCAGGATCTGTTATTATATAGCTACAGTAAGACTGTGAAGTATGGTACAACGTGGCAAGCTGTTTGTGATCTGTGTTGTTTTTATTACAAATGGTGCAGCATCAAGTTTTCAAGTAAGTCTATGTTTGTTTTTTAAAACGATGCACAATTGTCCAGTTCTTCTTTTAATTGAAACCATACAAAATACAAATGCCCATCTTGATGTAGCTAGTTTCAGACAATACATTCAAAAACACTGAAAAAACAAAGCCTCTCCAGTTACAAACATGAACAAACGATGTTACAGAGCCCTGACTTCTATCGTTAATCCATCCCTTTCCCTGGCATACCCCAGCCGGGCACTGTGGGTGGCTGAGCTGCCTACATTGTGCAAGATTTGTCAGCTGGACCCTGGGAAGGAGGGGAAGGCCCTATGCTAGGATTTGTTTTTGGAAGAACAATAGGTTTGGGCCTAAGAGCAGGAGGTTTCAGCTGCACTCCCATTCTAGGGGCCACCGTGGGCTTGAAAGTACTCATGGTGTCACTGGAAGAACTAGTGCTACGGCGGATCTGAGGCTCAGAGCTCCTTAAAACGATGCTGTGGAGAGGGCTGAGCGACTCCGTGGAGGTGGCAGGGGTGGGGGTGTTTTTCATTTGTTCCAAGGTGTCCAACACGACATCAGGGGCGTGCTTTGCCGAGCTCTGCCGCTCCAGCTCACGGAGCTCGTTCAGTGCCGTGTTCATCGTCTCCTCGATGTCCTGGGTCAGAGCATAGAGAGCAGCAGGTCATTTGAATTGCTACTGAACACAAAGCACCGGAGGAGCAAGGGGACTGGGTGAACAATGCACGAATTAATTTGCCAACCGTTCTCTCTTTAACGACTATTACAGCGCTAAAACCAATTTCCACCAGATTTAGTGGAAGGATGCTACAATTGACCAGATGTCAGCTTTGGCTGAACATTACAAATATTTAACCTGTTTACATGGGAGAATCAAAAAAAAAATCAAACCAAAACCTGCAAGCCATTTTATTAAATGACTGTCAGGACAATGGACATTTGCTTAGCAGGGGGGTTTTAACTGTGAAGGTTCCTGTCATCTCTTGGGTACTGACAGCTGTAAAGATTTTAGTCCATTTGCTAACCCTCATCTAACTGTTCCCCTCAGCTAGTGCCTCAGGTATTCAAGACCTGTATTCCCTCACACAGGTAATACAATCTGGCTTTGTAAGGAAGTAAAGCTTGTGTGTCTATCAACTATTCTCTCCTCTTGTTTCTCCGAGTTAAATCTTAAGCAGAAAAATACATTGTTCAGTGAGCTTACCTAAGAAATTATTTTTTTCGTCAGGATTTCTGGCACAAATGCTGAAAAAATGCACCAAGACAGTAGTTTACTACTTTTCAGTGGTACTGAGATACAAGTAAGGTTAAAATATCTGATGTTCCCTGCTTGCTTGCAGTGACTTTCATGTAGTTTAATCAAAGCACTGCTGAATGATCACTAGTATAAGCTTGAAAAAGAAAAAATAGCTTAAGCCAAAAGGTACTGCATGTGGTTCAAGGAGAGCAAATAAATAAGAGTAAAACAAACAGTAACAACATTTACACTTTCTAACTCTAATAGATGGTTCATCTTTCTGACCCAAGCATGACAGTCCCTTCCTTGTTGGAAGCAGAGTCTGCAAGCAAGCATCACCAGTACATTAAATTTTAAAACATGAGTGCCAGTGTTATTGTAAAATACTTTTGCAATCATATTGTACCCTCAGGGTGCCCCTAGTAATCATGTTATCCTACCTAGACAAAATGTGAGTTGTGAAGACAGCGGTATCTATTTGCTCCAGAGCTGTTACCAGCTCTGTACAACAGACCAATCTGATGATGGGGGTGCTCCCTATTCCATCCCTCTCACCTCTTCGCTGCCAGGAATGAGACTGTTGAGTGTTCACTCACGGATAAGATGGTCTACAATTTCTGTAAGCGCAACGTCTTGCACATTATGTTCTTAGGCACAACTACAAGCATCGAATCAACATATGGTATGAACTATACGAAAATGACGTAAAACCCACAAGACCCTGCAATGTAAATCTTTGCTTTGGCAATGTTCGCTACTAGCCAGTCAGAGCACTTTCCTGCATACTATAATACTGAGAAATAATTGAACACTAATGACACGCGAGGCAGAGTAGGCCAGCCTTCATCAGAGCACAGCGATTTACGTAGCTGTTGTAATCATATGCTATCCCAGTGTTCCGTGTGGCAGAGGCAATTTCATTACAGTGTAACGGGAAATCATTTTTTTATTGCTTCTGCAATGTCTATTCCCCCTCGTGCTGCTTCTATCCCAGATTCCTTAACGAGTCTTCTCTCGCACACGCTCTGTTTAGAAAGCTAAGTAGGATACAGGCACACGTGCTCTGACAGTGCACGTGCTCCGCATCATTTGCTGCGGCTTGCTCCTCAGAAAATCTGAGAGTGACATAAAATAAAAGACACAAACCTGAGCTATCGACTCTGGGTCCAGTGGTTTATGGTCATTGAAACCTGTGTACTGACCAGATGATGTAGATCTTCTAATTGGAGGGCTATCAATCTTCTTTAGAGAATCGTGCCTACTGATGTTAGTGAGACTGCCATGTCCAGGTCTACGTCGCCTTTCAGGGCTGTCGGCATTGAGGCTGCGATTTTGAAGGAGGGCTCTGGGACTGCAGTGAGTTGCCAGGTTGGGAGAACCTAGCTCCAAGGATGAGTTGGAGAGAGGGTGAGGTGGGTGAACTGGGCAGTGACCGTCACTGCTCCTGCCGGGGCGCCTGAGAGGAGGTGGAGGTTCTGATCTCTTTCTTTGCCTGCACCAATGAAGAAGTGGTTATAGGACAAGTTGTGGTGACCCACCACAAGCATGTGGAGAAGTAATTTCTGTGTTACCTGAGCTGTGAGCAGTACTTCTGAAAACATGTTACGCTTAAGCTTACCTTCCTAAATACCCGTCAGAGTGACGGTCAGTGGGAGAGTTCATGTCCTTTGATGATGACTTGTCCTCAGTTATGGGTCCGCTGCTGGCCTCACTGTCTGCTTTTTGGCTCAGTGTATCTGAGAAAGTATCATCCCTGAACAGAACACACGTGGTGAGATGAGAAGGCAGTGAGTTAAGTGTGACAAGAGAGCACCTTGGCTCTCCCAGGTTTTAATCCCCTTAAGAAAAGCAGGGATATTATAATGCACTGCAGCCCCTGTACGTCTCCAAAAAATGGTTATAATCCTTCTGTTTACTGAGCTATTTACATTTCTAGTGTAACCCTTCTGTAAAGAAGAACTTTGTCATCCTTGGCAAAGCACATGCTTAATACTGTAAAACAAGAATTCAGGGCTGCATTTTGCCAGCCCTCACTATTCTGAAGTTAAATGTCAGCAACTGCTACAAAGGGATAGTCAAATTAAAATAAGTGCAGAAGCATCTGTCTCTTACTGTACTGGGAACATATCCATAAACAAAGTAGCTTAGACTCAAAGCTCAAAGTAGCTTTTGAATAAGAGCTGTTGATTCAGGACAATAAAGACAGAAGCATCCTGCATAGAAGGCAAATGTTTAATCTATCTGAGCCTTCAAACCACTATCCCATTTGGAAATCACTTTGTTAATTGATTCAGCATGTTTTCACATCCCACCAAGAATCTAGTCACACCAGACGCTGCTTACATATCCTGCACCACTATGTACTGGTGAGGGACAAGGCCATCAATTCCATTGTGTCTTCCTTCCCACCAGTCTTCAGATGCTCGGTGATAGAGCAGAAGAGAAGCTCCTTTCTTGAAAGAGAGTTCTCGTGCAGATCTTCCAACATAGTCAAACTTGGCTATAGCTTCGATGGGCTCGCACTCTGGGTAGGGAGGGAAGAACAGATGTCAGATTCCACACCGGCTTATCTGCTCTTTTTCGTTTCATAAACTCCATTTATCGAATTTTCTCACTGCTCATTCTTATTGAGCAGAGCTGACAGACACCAGCTGAGCTAAGCTAGACTTCAGGCAGTAGTTATAATATGTCCCTTACAAAGAAAAGTAATCAATCTGTGCTCCAAGTGTGAAACAACTGGGCTGCTTTGCAAGCTGCAGAAAGCGTACCAGCGTGTTCAAATGTTACCATAGCTGCTGCTGGAAGAGAGCCCTCAGCCCTTTGCTGCAAGTGTTCCTTCAGGGCTGGGGAGTGGGATGGAGGTCAGGCAATGCAGACCTCCGAAAATAAGATGAACAAACTCAGATGAATAAACAGAGGCCTGAGGAACCAGTGTAATGAAGGAAAAGTAAACAGGAGCGCCTTTAACATCTGAAGTGGCAAAGGAAGACGAGATTTCCCTGGGCATGAGTATGGACACTGCCTAATTGGGCTATGACATTTCTGTCTTTTACATGACGAGTGTGCAGATCTAGTGGAAGCCTAGTGTTTTACACAATACCAAAGCCTAGTGCTTTAATCTGCTTCCTTAACATCCCTTTTGAGAGAGAAACATGGCTCCAGACCACCTGATGACCACTTCTCCACAGGGGCAGTCCCTGTGTGGCCTCAAGTTGCCTAAGGCTGCTCTGCCTGCTCCAAAATCTCAAGTTTCTCTGGTTTCTGCAGGGAAGGCTGGTATTTTCTGAAGTCAAACGTTGGTTACAGCAGTTCTGGCTGATCTTCTGTCAGTAGGCTGGTAAATTCAGCCTTATGCTTGTAATGGACTCCACCCTGTAACCTATGCTTGGGTTAGAAACCTAGGGATGTCAGTGAAGGGCCCTTGCTGAATGTCTGCCTGTAGATACCTTCATAGCTGCCCCCAGACATCAGTTATCACAGCTGTGATTTTAACAACCTCTAGTTTCTTCTGCACAAACCCAAAAGCAACTGAGTTCAGATTAATTTTTTTCACCACAGTCTCAAAACATAAAGAAAAACCTGCAAAATACAGGTTTAAAAATCACACACTTTGTTGATTCCAGTAACACAGAGTCCCCAAAATGTCAAATTTCTTTACATAATTAGAACAATATTTAGATGGAAATTAACATCTGGGCTAATGACTAGCATAGCAACTTTCTGCCTGGTGCAAATTAAAATTGCTGAGGTTCTAATTCCCCAAAGAACCAGGCTGGTAATGAAAGCCACTGTCCCTTTATGACAACATTTTGCACAGGAATGTCTTTTTAAAATTAACTTCATCCTGCAGCAAGAAAACATAATGATAGAACCTGTATTGAGGTCATACTTTGCAGCTCATTTTTTCAATAACTTGCCCAGCCTGCAGAAAGCTGTCTTGTGGTTTGCTGCTTTGGCAGTCACCCTAAGAGCTCCTGTCAGTGATGAACTGCAGGGGGCTTAGGAGTTACAAACTCAGAAACTTTCTAGACATGGCCTACTGTGGTACTGGGAATTCAGTTATAAATGCAGAAATAATGTACGCTGGCTGAAATGACTTTGATTATATAAATGCAAATAAGAATCTAGCACTAAGTATTAATTCCTGAAAAGGCATCCCTGCTGGATGGCTCACTGGCAGCCATTCCCTGGTAGGTGGGTGGGGGTGATAGGTTTCTTTGGTTTATGTTTTTAAGCAAAGAAAATGTAAAGGCAACATAGAAAGAAACACTCTGGAAAACTGGGAACCCTTGAATGCTGGTGTGTATATTCTGGCGTACAATCTTGTTTTCAGCTCTAGATACTCTGCCTATAGTCTGTCTCTTAACAGACGTGACAAAGCAACTATAGGCATGGAAAGACACTATGGCCAAATGAAATAAAACTAAACATGCCTGTTTATCTTGCACCGCGTTTAAGACGGCAATATTAAATTGAATGGCAACAATGTAACACTGTCAAAAGAATGCTGGGTTTACGTGTACCATGCACATTGCTTGTGGAATTCATTATAAGAAGGTACTACTGGCACCAGGTAGGATTGAAAAACAGCAGACATTTGTATGAACATGTTGTTCTCAGATTGCAGGTAAGTTACAGGTTATGGAAGACTGGGTCAAGAATTCAGAAGCAAAAGATCCCAGGTTTCAGAAAGCCAATTACTCACTAATGGGTAACACTTTAAAACGCAAAAAAAAACCCCTAACCAAACAAAGAAACTTTACAGCAAGTAAGAAAATCCCAAATTTCCTGTACATATTTTCCTTTGACATTCCCTGAAGTTAACTGGTAATGGCCATGGGTACTGGATTGATTGATAAATGCCTACACTGATTAGCTATGGGATTTCCCATTTCTCTGCTCATTTCAACAGACCATGCAGTAGCTCACATTTGAGTATATAGGTCTTTTTATTGACAAATTAATGGACTAAACTAGAAATAGTTCTATCTCCCTCAGTGGAATTACACTAATCGAAGTGTGGTGCATGATGGGAATCTGTTCTCTGCATCCTTCCAATGCCTGCAAGACTCACATACTTTCTCAGAGGTCTGAAAGAAGTTGCCCCACTAGAGCAAGCTGTATGAATTGATAACGTACCCATAATGGATGTGACTTGTGAGACATATTTGTTAGATTGCCTGGGTAAAAAATCTCACCTCCTCAGGGAGCAGTGCCCAATAGATCTCACACAGTTTTCTTAATAGAACCAAAAGTAAGTTCAGACAGGTTTTACTATTTGAAAGGGGCATTTTCTTTCCCTGAATGTTGCTTTTACATGGAAAGAATTTTCCTACAGCAAACAGTACACAGACTGTACTTAAACAGTAATTCACCTTGTTACAGGTCAGCCTTAATAGTTGAAACCAAAGTACTATGACAGTTACTCCTAGAAATAAATGCATTTTGAAAAGTTAAGACATTTAATATCAAGGTTACTGAATGACAGATAAGCATTTCCAAAAAAGCAAAGGCGACGAAAGCTAAGGCATCTGTAACTCAAATTCTGTGTGGTACTGAACGTCTAACAGTAAAATTGACAGCTTGGAGGAAAATGTAATTGCACTGCTCTGTCCCTACCTGGGGGCATTCGCCTAAAATAGCAAGAAGTATTTGATGACATATAGGATCTCACCAGCTATCATCTCCAGTGACTCAGGCAATGCCATGGAAGTGAAAAATTAGGACAAACCAAAGTACTGTGGGAAAAGCTTCCACTGCTTGGAAAAGCAGAAAGGGCAGAAGAAACATAAGTGCTAATTTTAATTTGGGGATTGGAGAATCAGATGTAGCACTAACCTCCCTACAGAGATGATGGCACTGAAGTGGGCCCGTGCTGGCCTTTTACACCCCAAGGCACAAGGGACTAAGGACAAGAGGAGAGACCATCCCCTGCGCTTTTGGGGGGAGGGTTGCTGTTGCTCTGCTCTTTCTCATTTCTCCCAGATGTACCCTGGCTGTCGGGAATGGAGTATATCCTTGAACTCCCTGGGAAGATGCCATCTCCTGATGTCTTTATTTTCTTCTGCTCCCCATCAGAGAACCGCGGTTTTGCAATTTCAAAGTCCCGTCCTCAGGACAGCAGTTCTCTGACTGGGGAACAGCAAAAGCAAAGAAATGTTGCAAGGTGTTGACAGAGAAGAATTTAGCAAAATGTTGATCCCAGCATGCACTACTGAAAAGCAGGAAAATTACTGTGTGTTGGGGACACAACAATAGCTAACAGCTTTACATGTCCCTCTGATTTTTGCTTCCAGCAGAACTACCATTTCAATTTTTACCCTATGTTTATGAGACATCTATGAATAGTATGATATTAATTGTATGTATGTTTTCCCAGGAGAAACCCATCTGTTCAGCTTCCTCAGGAAATTCTCTCTTACTTCCTTTGAAAACAAACCTAGCCACCCTTTTCCATATGCCTCCAACAAGAAAAAAACTCTCCAGCAAATTGAAGGCAAAGGAAATGTTAACAACTGCTTCAGCAAAACATGAACAATATCTTTTGAGTCTTTACTGCAGAGACACTTCCAGGTAAAGGTTCTTCTGCAGCAAAATTACGGACAGGTTTTTTTGAGTACAAGTGTTCTGAACTCCATAAATTATATTTCATTTCCAGATTTAGAAGAAAGAGGGAACTGATGTGTTTTTCTTAATAGGAATACTTTCTGCACATTGAAAAAAAGACTAAAAACTGTACAGTAAAATGTGTCTTATTCTCCTTCCCCCTTCCCTTTCCAGTGATCACTAGAAATATCTAAACACAAGTAACCTTTGGAAAAAAAAGGCAATATATATGCTTAAAATTAAGTAGTTATGAAGTATTTAAGTGTTTATATGCTCAACTGTAATTTCCAGCCTTCTCTTCTTCAAGCTACCAGATTATACCTCTGCAGACATCATTTAATTTTTAAAAGTTCTTGTTGTTTTCTGAATTGTAATTAAACATTCCTGGCACTACTAAGCCAGCCCCTACAGATGCATTTATTCTAGTAGGTGCAGAAAGATGCTTTTATAGTTTAATTTTATACAGCAAGTAATTCTTCTAACAACTATATAATGTAGTTATAGTTCGTATAACAACTACATAATTTAATTCTTACAACAACTATATAATAACTAAAGCAGAAAAATAAATACTTTCACTTTTGATCATAGCCTCTGGATTATGTTTCTGTAATTCCCGTGGGGCTAGCTCCTTGGTCTTGAGTATGTATACAACATTTTCGCGTAAAACTAATCAAATTTTCAACCCCCCACTCCCCATTTATAGAATCTGCTTCTGCCATCTTCTACCAGAGGGAAATACATAAATACCACATGTCTGATCAATACAATGCTGTGCCTCCCTTTCTCTCCCTCCAGATACAGCTGGCAGTGGTGCATCCTGTATATAACCAATGAATCGAGGATGACATATGAATGTACGTGCAAAGAGATGGTGAATATATTTAATTTAAAGCCTGCAACCTACATTAGAAAAATGTGCTATTATAGTAATCGAAAGCAGCATCCATGAAAAAAAATGGATAAGAGCTTGCAGGCTGGGAACTGAAGACCAACACTTTTGTGTGCGATCCAGGCTTTCTAATCTTTATCTTTGCAGCAGTATTTCCCTAGATTACAAATATTTTTGTGCTAACAATTATTTTGCTGTAAACACAAATGTCCACTTCCTTTTGGCACTTAATGAATTAAAAAGGTACGAAGGGACAAATGGAATTAAATTGGTGGCCAATTTGGTGAACAAAAAAACCTTGTCTTGAGCAGTTAGATCTTTTAACAGAACTTTGTCCCATTGACAGCTATTCTCTTCATGGTTTGTTTTCACCAGTGACACAGTTGCAACACAGGTAGCACCACTACAGGAATGTAAAACTGTTATTGTAACAACACAGTGGTGGGGTAGAGCCCATGATTATCAAGGCACAGGTGATGCTCCGTGTGGTACCATGGTCCTACTCTTCTGGATCCTGCTGATGTTTTAATGTTTCCCGGGCATGGTTTTGAAGTAACTGCTTTTGATTGGTGCTGAAATTCCCATGCCCACTTGGGCCTTTGTCTCCCAGTTTGGTCATGGGACCCCAAAGTTGGCCTCAATATACTGAGCTGGTGTGTTGCCTGCACGTCACTGTTTCACCTGTGCTCTAAATGTGAGATAGACAGACTTTGTCAGCTTTCACTCTTGCTTCATGCCTCCAATGGAAGAAGGAGCTCTTATAAATTATAGCTATACTGTCTTGGAGATATAAAGTACAATTATGAGTTCGTCTGCACCATTTAGCGGAGCTGCGTTGTAGAAAGATGGTGGATTTAGCTCTACAGAGCTGGTCAAGAGGAGCCCACATACAGGCTGTCTTGTAAAACTGTCAGTATTCCCTGCTGCGGGTGTAGGCAGGGGTATACACTGCAGGCAGAAGATAAACACTGACCTCTCCTATCCTCAGTTTTTCCCCCTTCTGTGATGCCTGCCCACCCAACTGTCCCTCCTCTCCAAACAGCTGCGCCGATAGACTCTGCTTGCCCCTCCTCATTGTGGTAAAGGGGAAGAGACAGGCAATCTGTCACTGACAGCTTGTCTACGTGACAAAGCAGATGGGTACAGCTAGAATGGAACTATTGTTTAGATTATTCCGTAGGCAATGGGACCAGTGCAGCCAGGTTTCCTATAGATACACCTTCCTGTTCCCCTTCCCTATGGCAATTGTCCCAGCTACTAACTAGTATCCCTTATGACGTACTCCTCCTTTGCTGTAGCTCTTTTCCTCCCCTTTCACCCTCTCTGTCTCTTCCTCTTCCTCCTTCCACATATCCTCTGAGATGGACAAGGGACAGCTTTTGTTTCTGCTGGTGCTAAGTGCACGTGTGCTGGTTGCTCTCTCTGGGTTGCCTGCTGGCCAGATACACGGTGAGCTCACACCGCAGCTCTTCTCTACTGGAAGCGTTATTTTGAATCCTTCACCTCTAACTGGCTGCTAATTGCCATGAAAATGGCAGTTATTTAACCATTTTGACATCTCTTTCCATCTGTTACATTTGCTTGAAACTGGGCAGAAGTTACTGGGAGGGACATCTGAAGGATGGTCCAACTGAAATATGTCACAGTCAAATACACCTTCAAGAAATCTGGCTAAGAAGAATTCATATAACAGAGATGTATCAATTTTTTCACGGATATCTACTGTACCCAGAACTGTCACAGTTTATGTGATTAACATTTATAGCAAATGACTACTGTTCAGAAGTTTCACTGTGGGGGATACACATGTGCTTTTCAGTAGTTATAAATCCTTTAGATGGAACAGCTTTCAAATTCCTATCAAAATAGATCCCACTGAATGGCAAATATCCCTTAGCCGAAATATTTAAAGACAGGCTTCTGATAAATTCACTTTTTGCAAACAAAAAATAAAGAGTTGCTGAAAATGTAACGTTATATTAGAAAATAATATGTGCTGACTGAAAATAGTCTCTCGCTTGCCCTTCCTGTGACTGGGCAAATCAGGGGAGAACAAGGAAACAGCTGGTCAAACACAGATGAATCGGACTGAGTAAGAACACAAACAGAGATTAAAGATGCTGGCTTTGCTAAGGAACACCAGGACTGAAATCCCCTTTTTTCAAATATGACACAATGAGGAAAGGAAGAAGGTCTCCTGCATGAAACACCTGTAAAACTTGCCCCTATCAAAGGCACAGTAATGTAACATACCATCTTCACTGGTATGGGGCTCTGTACTGGCATCCTGGTCCACTTCCTCTAATGTACCATGTTCACTGTACGGGCTGTCACTGAAGAGAAACAAAAGGTTGAGCAGAGAAAGAAATGACATATATCAAAAATATGCCACCCCCATGAGATTATTTAAAATTATTCTTAGAAAGTTACGTACAACATAATTCGCATGACATGCTATGAACACACAATTACTGAAGAAGCCTGCACATCTCTCCTTCAAGCAACAGCTTCAGTGATTAAGAAGTTCCCAGAACCTTTGAATCCTTTCATTTATAAAAAGTGTGTGTGATGTTATGAATGGAAAGGAGCAGGGGGAAGGCTTCATAAGCTGAAATTTCTTAAGGTGGTTCACAGACAGAGAGCTGGTTTCCTACCTGGCTGTGTCCTCTGCACAGTACACATGGAATTCTGGCTGAACAGAAGGGTAGCTTCCTCCACAAAAGAGTACAGGGAACCTCACCATACTTGCCTTTGCTTCATGGTTTGTTTTTTTTTATAGCTAACACTTTACTATGTGAACCTAAACGTTCTTCTCATTTCTCTTCATACTTCTATTGTGTGTGAAATTAATTCCGTATCACAGGAGTTATCTGATAACCAGCACAATGATTTTGTTAAGGAGATAGAAGGGTAATATCCTGACTTACCAGTAGTCATCTCCAGCCATGCATTTTTCATACACCGGACCATCAAGTTCTTTAGCATCTGGAAAAATAGCCTCGTGATGGATGATGATAGTCTTGATTATCTCATTCACGTGTGCCTGACAAGACACCTGGTCTTGTATGTCTGGAACAGGCATCAGGGTTGGCCCAAAACAAATGGCCAGGTTGTATGGATCCATCATGTTTTCATCACTGTACTGCGAAAGGCTGTTAGAACAGAAAAATCAAGAAAAATTGACTTTTCCACTGTGACTAACCTTATTCTGAAAACTGGAGAGACTTTATTTTCCACCACAACTTAAGAGATTTCCTGTTCTCCTTGACACTTAATCACACATAAAGTAACAAAACAAAAAAGGGGATTTCTTCAATAGCCTACATACATTACAGTGAGTTTATGGCACATATATATATGTACATGTATATATATGTGTTCCCACACTACCCTGTTTAGTGTATGCTGACCTAATGGGCTAATGCAAAATGCATCAACTGCTGCTGCTTCTAGCTCATCAGAGCTTATCCTTGGAGGCCCAAGTGGATTGGATCCAAAGTGGGTATACATACCTATCATTTCTCATCAGACCTTGATGCATCTCTCCCATCAACTGCCTATATAACTTAGGTAGACTGAGCTGTCTTCTGGAAGCAACTAAATTCCTGGATCTTGCAAAGGCTCTTGTGACTTCTGGTTTCTGGTTTTACTATACAACCTACAATCCCCAAGCACCTTGCCTTCTGCCCAGAAACACACTGTTCTGGGAGACTGACAAATTGGTTTAAGTCCCGAAAATAACTAGTGAGATGGCTGGGGAGCTGGAGCATATGGGGTATAAAGTAAAGTGGAGGGAACTGGGTTTGTTCAGCTTTTAGAAGAGAAGGCTACTGCAGAATCTAGCTGCAATCTTCTACTATCAAATCATAAAGGAGAGCCAGACACAGGTGCACTGCAAAGGGATGAGACTCAACAGATACAAGTCACAGCAAGGGCTATTACAACTGGAAGCAGGAAAGAAATTCTTCACTGTAAGGGTCATCAAGCACTGGGACTGATTGCCCAGAGAGGCTGTGGATTCTCTTCCCTTTCAGGTTCTTGACTGGACAAAACCTTGAGCAGAGTGATCTAACTTCAGAAGCTTTGAGCAGGAGGCTGGACCAGATGAGGTCTGCCATGAGGTCTGATGACTTCATGTGGCCAAGCAGGCATAACTGCATATGCAAAAAGCAGAACTGGATTTGCAGAAAGTCAAACTAGGGGAATGTATTTTTTGGGAATGCACTAGGATCAGTTTGGAGGCAGTAAGGGATTTAGCCTGCTTTCTGAATTGCACTCCTGTGGAGATCACAGATGTAGCTAACATGGCCATGTAACAAGTACAACCTCATACAGCTTTGGTCTAAGCAGAGGAGAAGCTGTGATATAAGCCTTTGAGACATTCATATAGTGTCACTTATGGGGAATGAATTCATGTTTCAAATTAACGGCTATTTTCATAAAACTTTAGATCTCTGCCCCTCTTAAATATTGCTTGGAAGTAGTTCAGAAATTACTAGAAGAAAGGAAATGGGAACAGCTGTGAACACAGGCATGCACACATAACCTGATGCAAAAGACCCTGTTTCTATAGGAACAGGATGGATGAAATCGGGAAGGTCACAAAGACAGAATGACTCAGCAGAGGGCAAATTTAGGGAAAAAAGAGGAAAAAGGCAATATGAAAACAGATATAACAGACAATATAGCATCAGAAAGTGAAAAGCTAGAACCAGGGCAAAGTGCAGAAGAAGCAAAATTGTCAGTTAAAATACTGGGATCAGCAAAACCAGAGAGGGCTGTGTAGGACTGGAGGGAGAAACACAGTGCAATTGCCCAACCTGTCTTCTATTTCCTCTCTGAGAATGAAGAAGTTTTTCTGGGATGAGGAAGACACAAACACCACTTTCCCTTTCTCACACAACCCTTCTTGCAGCAGTTGCCTGTATTTGGCAATTCAAGAATCAAGCTGCTTTGTATCAGAGCATACTCAGGGGATGTATGTTCTCTGTACTAGCAGTCCTATTACCAGCAAATAGAAGCAGCAAAACAAAGTCTCACCCTGCAGTGCCCAGCATCAAATAGGTAGCTTGTAGTGCCTGCACGGCTTGAATATACTGATTATTTTTCCCCTAAGGAGATTAAAATCAGCTTGAGGTAAGGAGAAAAAAAAATCTACTTTTAAATTACGCAAACTATTTTTAATGTCTTTACAGCTTGCATTTCTTATTTTTCTTATCAGTTTGTTTTCTGATCAGTGTTAATGCCATAGCCTGCACGCATTTCAGACAACATTTTCATCTGTCTTATTACAACCTTGCTGAGTTTTAGACAAATGGAATTTTAATTTGAATGAAAACTGGTGTTTTCCTTCTACTTTCACTGCCAATTAGAAGATCATCTTTTGTGTTAAATGGAGCTTAAATGTAAATTCTATACAGAGTATGAGTAAACCCAAAGAACTTCAATACTAGCAGAGGAAGACAGATAAAGACACAGTACCTCAGGAAATTATAGAGCACTTACTGGTTGAGGAAGGCGAAGAGGTATCTCATCACTATAAGGACCGACCTGGGCAAAGTAAGGAGGAGTTTGCGGATGTGAAGAGCCCTCTCATAGAGATTGTCTATTCCTGCAAGTGGAAGACAGTATTTTAAGTTCCCTTTCATATGATGGTCTAAAATAGCATTCCGACAGTTTATTCAGTTTACTCCGACTTGTGACCATCACATATCCCCAGCCAATATCTTCTCATTTTGTCCTATTAGAAAAATAAGACCTAAAAGCCCTTCCTCCCCTTAAAACCACATGAATATTAAAAGTCACAAGTCTGCCTCCTAAGTCAAACCCTGGCCACTTGCTGAGCTAGGCAGCTCACAAAGCCACAGTATCAGTACATAAAGAACCTGAGGGAACCACGAAAAGATGTTTGGCATCAGTTTCAAATACAGTTTCAAATAAAGATTAATTCTCTTTCTTTGAATGTTCATATCCGATATAGTATTCCAATCACTGAGCTTCTCTAATGAGTTTTCTTAATCAAATGTCCAGCTACAGCTCTCTTAGGGGCAAAGGAGGAGAAAGGCCTTATGTTTTACAGTGTGTAAGCAGCAACCACAAAGATCACATGGATTTACCAAATGATTTTACAACAGTCCACCAAAATTCTTCTGAAGCGGGCAAAACAACATCAGCTTAATAAAAGCATCAGTTCCTAATGTCTTGTAACAAGGATGCATTATTTTCTATGTTGGTCAGAAAGATTATGTGGCTGTAAGACGGGTAGTGATGGGATAAAAACATAAATTGTTTTTCAAAGTAAATAATATCTCAATTTTTTACTCAGTGTGTTTTCTGTGTAAATGACAACCTAAAATTTCAGTAATGTTTTTTATGTCAGCCAAGAAAAAATGCTGCAATAAACAACATCTAGAGAAATCTTAGCAGACTACATGTCCAGTGGCACCGAAATGGATATTCAAAAATGTGGAAGAAAGAAACAGGAGCTGATTCCAATAGCTGAAAAGCCATTTGTACCACAAAATGTGGTATTTAAGAGTATGCATTAAAAATAATTACTTACATAAAAATGTGCTAACTATAATCAGAGCTCTTGGTGTTTATTTATCCTCTTTGGTATGGTATGGCTGTTTCTACCAACCACCATTTATCTGTAGATGCAAAATGTATGTTGACTTATGTTTCTTAGAAGAACAACTGGTGTCCAGTCTTTTGGTACCAAGAACTCTGTACTCAGCTTTGGTGAGGCCACACCTCGAATACTGTGTTCAGTTTTGAGCCCCTCTCTACAAGAAGGACGTTGAAGTGCTGGAGAGGCTACAGAGGTGGGCTACAAAGCTAGTAAAGGGTTTGGAGCATGTCTCTTATGAGGAAAGGCTGAAGGATCTGGGACTGTTTAGCTCTGAGAGGAGAAGGCTGAGGGGAGACCTTACTGCCCCCTACAACTACCTGAAGGGAAGTTGTAGCGAGGCGGGAGTTGGTCTGTTCTCCCTGGTGACAAGTGACAGAACAAGCAGAAATGGCCTGAAGTTGAACCAGGGCAGGTTCAGGCTGGATATGAGGAAGCATTTCCTTACAGAAAGGGTTGTCAGGCATTGGAATGGCCTGGCCAGGGAGATGGTGGAGTCACCATCCATGGGAATGTTTAAGAGGCAGTTAAATGTTGTGCTTAGGGACATGGTTTAGCGTTTTTTGATATGGCTAGGAATGAGGTTGGACTTGATGATATTGAAGGTCTCTTCCAGCCAAAATTGTTCTATGATTCTATGATTCTATAAACTAAGCATAAGCAGAACAAGTTGGCAGTGAGACCAGTTTACCACACAGAAGTGCTATATAGCTCATTAGGAAATGCCAGTGTAGTAAACTAGGGGGGGAAACCTGTTCCCACATCTGCATTTGCAGGAGATTCTATTGGCTCAGCACCACTAGTGTCCTGGGGAACAGAACACTCTGGCATGGGCTGAAACTTGGCTCCATGAGAATTTCTGAGGAAGGAGAAGAGCCCACCACTGCTTACATGAAGGAAGTCCATTTGGACTGTGGTATCTACTGTGGGAGCAGCAAAACAAAACTGCAGGAGGTAAAAAGCCCATTCCCTAGCAGAGCAGTTGAAGCCTGGGATGGTGCCCCTTCTGAGCTGCTGCAGATCTGGTGGACAAAAGGACTACTGACAGGTTGCATAGTTTATAATCTAACGAGTCACACTGAACCCAAACTCTAGCTGAAAATCATTATAGTTCAAGTCATTATACCTTCTCAAGGGGAGTATGGGACTTGAAATTTATTTTTATGTTTCTGTTAAACATGGACTGAGTGAATCAAGAAGTATTTCTGGTTACTGGTTGAGAACTGGAGTCCATAGCAGGAACATCCTAAGCCTGGGAGCTGCTTGCACAGTGAGGATCTGCAGAGCAACCACAACTCTCCTCTCCCCTTCCAGTGCATACCTCATGTCAGGGACACCAATGCTACATACCCTCACTTCTGTACTACAGTGCTACACGGTTGTTCTGTGCAGCCCACAGACATCAGTTTTAATGCAAGGTCTTTCTCCAGCTGCCTAAAGTAAGCCACTCCCAGTGGAATGAACCTACCCGTATCTTCAGTTCCTGTTCTTCCAACAAAAGTAGCTGCTGTTACAGCTAGGGCACCTAGTGAGTGTCCAGACCAGTCAGCTTCCCTCTGACAAGCCTGTCTGTGAGTCTCTGTGCACAGGGTTGTAGGTCTGGGTGGTTTTCAGCCTGTATGCATGTGTGCAGGTGGATCTTCTAGGGAGTGGGGCTGAGGAAGGAAAGTCCAAAGGAGCTTTGGTCACATCTTTCAATGCTCTCGCCTCAGCAGCACTGCTGCGCAGTGCTGTGGCCCAGCTCCATTCTGGCCTTTCCACCCTGTGTGCTGGATGTGGGAAGCTGGATAGAAGTTGTGACACAGCACCAGGACCTGCCTTCTGCATTACAGTCATTCCTGGCTAATGCCTTGTGCTGCAGACCTTCCTCTTCCAGCCAGTTCTGGAGACTGGCCCTGGACCAAGTTCAGTCACTGCTGAACTCAGATCAGACCTGAGAAATGCACTGGCTGCGCTCCCAGGTGGGTCCAGTGGCTCCTTCCAGCAGTGTGATGCCTATTTGGATGCAATAGTACTGTCTAAACTAGTGAGCTAAACCAGGATGAGCCATAGTCTTGAACACTGGCAGGCAGCTACCACACAGTAATTATCAAAGCCTCCAATGTGTAAAGTCAATATCAAAGTCTCCAACAGTTTGTGGTCTGTGCCAACTACAATTCTTCCAAGCAGTTCTTAGACACGGCTCACAGGATACATGAGCCAGGAACTGGTCCCAGCAGACACCATGGACATGGCAGAGTAGGTTCAGAGAGTTTGGCTGCATGGCCATGTGTTGAGTGATTCCAGCTGCCCTACTAGGAGCACGATCAGTATGAAGTACTAGCTGGCCAACTCTACACTGGTTACAAGCAGTTACAAGTTATACATGCTGGAATGAGGTGTGTGTATTTCCAGTGCCTTCCTGGTAACCCAGTCCTAGTTTCCATGAAGGACCCTTTATTGAAAATCCAAGCTACTGCCAAGTGGTAAACTGCTATCCACATTATTTCAAAAGGCTTGTTTTTCTTTCTCAGCACTAATTTGGTTTAAAGGAGATTGGCAATAATGTTATGTATCTGTGTGCTGCTTTTAAATGAGGAGCCAAATTTCATATTTGCTTGCACATATGCAGTGCGTGAGTGTTTGGGTTTGTAGGAAAGAAGGGATGAATACAGAGTGATCTTTCTGCATCCAGGCAGAAAGGATTTGCAGCTCTGCTGCTTCCCATGCAGGGGGAAGAGAAAGCTTTGCTTTGCCTCCACCGGCTTTGCTGAAAGAGCCTCAGGGCAGAAAAGCCATCCAAGCTAAAAGCTAGTTGCTTTGAGGAACCACTGGCAATCCCAACACTGCAGAAAGCTGACTGTGTCTCCCCTCTCACAGCACTTTTGTTGGAGGCCCTCTTTTCATTACTTTGATTTTCAAGAGCTGTAACTGGCCCTGCCTCAGTGCTCAGTGAGGTTAATACCCATTTCTCAGCTAAGAAAACTGAAGTGCTGATATTACATGACTTGTCCTAATAACGCAATTAGCTGCCAAGCAGAAAGAGAAATCAGGGGATTTGAAAACTGGTTCATTACTCTAATGATACGATGAGACTCACACTCCCAAACACAAGCAACAGGACAAGCCTCTGGCAAGGCCAAGCACACTGAGAACTAATGTGTTTTTTCTGACTGTGGAGTGAAGGAGGGAAGGGAGATTTGCATGAAGGACACATGAATAGCAACCACAAGTCAAGACTACTGTCAGGTAAATATCACAGATAGAAATGGTTATTTTTTTTTTCCTAGTTCCCAGTTCTCAGAACAGGGCAAAACTTCTGCAGCTCTGGTTTGACACACCTGCCTTCCAGACCTGTCTCAGGTATGAGGCTCAAATCCACAAGCAGGAGATTTTCCCACCAGCCAGACGAGAAGGTGTTTGGCATGGGAACACTGTGCTTCTGTCAAAGTGGAGCTACAGAGCAGCCCAGAGAACAGGAGACATTTGTGGGGTGAAACAAGAGAAGGGAAAGAGGCCAGCTTCTGGGGTTTCATGACTATAGCACTCTGTTGAAGAGCCAGGCACCTGTGCTCAGAACTATTAATGTATTTTTACGTATGATGGAGCGAAGTACCCTAATAATATAAGGAGCTTGGTTTCCTGTATATCCATGAAAATATCCAGGCATCTAAGCATCAGAGGTGTTTGGGATCTAAGGAGCCTCCACCAGTTTCTACAAAAAATAAAAATCAGAGAACTTGGAGGACTATTCAGAGGTCACTCGAATGTCCACTTTTCTCTCCAATGAGAAATGACATGTTTTAAGCACCTGGTGACTTGGGATGAGGTTTTTGCAAAGGCAGACTCTAAAGAGAAACAGATCAAAAGTGAACAATCTTCCTCAAAAGAGTAAAGGAAACCTGAGAGCAGAGAAAACACAATTACGAACACAAGCCTCCAAATACAAAAACTCCAAACTAAATTATAAATGAAGACAGGGACATATTCATCCTAAATAACATTAAGAAAATGTAAATTGAAGTTTAATTAAGCAATAATCCTGAAGTAGTGGAGCATGTAAAAGGCAATAAACATTCAAATACATAAATGCAGCGCTTTGGTGATGGAGAACAAAAGACTTCTGCAAGAGAGCAATTGCTGGTTACAAAATACTGTGGGCCAACTGGACAGCTACATGCCTTTATCACTCTGGTTTAGTTAAAAATGCTACAGAAACACTGTACTTTTCCTGGTCTTGGTTCTATACGCGGCCTCTCCAGTACTGGTGGCAAAACATAGTTATCCAACGAGAAGATTCATCCTGGGAGCAGTCAGAGCACACAAATATGAGTTCTGGATTGTGTCTGTTCTACCACATTCTGTTAACAGCCAGCCTCCACAGGCAAGGGTAGCACAAAGGAGGAAGAAGAAAGCAAATGATGGTAATGTAAGATCTCTCTCTCATTTAGGATGACTTCTTTGAAGGATAAAATCCAGTGTGGTATCTCTATGTGGGGGTCACTTGCTACTTCCACTTGGTGTGGTGCTTACTACTAACAGAGTGAATGCCTAATGCATATTTTACACACCCACTGAACGTCAAATGGGACCAAGCTACACTTGCAGATGTAATTTTTATGGTCAATTTGCAGCTGACAAGTAATCTACATGAATATGTATTAGTGCTGAAGTTAAAAATTTGTGCCTCTTCCCACTTTGGTAGATGTGTACACCCCAACTCAAAGACATGTATATATTAACTCAGCAATGCCACTTACAGCTCTTTCAGATCTATTTAAGAAGGCATTATAGGAGGACAAACACAATGGTCTCCCCTGTCACTTAGGGGAGGAAAAAGCTGACATTTTGCTGAAACTTTTTCAGGAAGAGTTGACAATTCAGAACATAGTTTTTTACTTTTTAAGTAATGGGCAATAGTCTGGAAAAGCAATAAAATAATTTCCTTTCATAACATTAATGCCTTTAGGTAAATGGGCACTGCTGGCAGCAAGGGACTGAAATGATGAAAATCAGAAGGAAAAAAGATACAAGTTTTCATCCATCCTGGCATGTTACTATATCAAATTTAAGGCAAAGGAGATGAAACCAAGAAGAATTATAATGACCTGAGCAGAAACTAAGCAGTCTGGGTAGCTGAGATGTATCTAGTGCTGCATTGCACAGCTATGTATATAAAAGTGAACTGTAATTCATGTATGTAAGAACCCACACCAGGAGAGGAGTGGCAGGCCCCCAGCAGTGCAGGTGAATTAAGGCCAGCGCTAAGCACAGCCTCAGTACCCTCTGCCTCCCTGTAACACCCGTTACAAATATTTTGCTTGTGTTTCTACAAAGGGGCAGAAAAGAAGTGCGGTGCAACTCTTCTCCCTCCCTCCCCTCTGCTTTACTGTACCCTCTGGATTCCAAATGCCATTGGGGCAATAGTAGCTACTCCTTTCGCTGAGAATGTAGAATTATGACCCATAATCAGATGGATTCTTTAGGTTCTGTCCTACCTTTCATGCTTGATCTGGAGGAGTCATAATTTGGCCCAAATTTTATCTAAACCACTTCATAAGACCAAACAGAATAACATTGTTCTCACGAGTATGATTAATACAAATCACCCTAAAAGTCACAGTCATCTTACACTGTTTCCACTGTATCTGAAGAAGGGAAAGCATTAAATCACAATGCTCTGTTTCATTTGGAAATATATGCATAAATGCAAAAGAATTCCTCAGTGGCTGTACTGAGGAAAGGTTCATTTTGCAGCTGTAGCCTCAATTATGCTTGACATCCATAACTAAGTACTTCAGTTTCAAGGGTTTTTTCACTGGCAACATTACATTTCCATATAAAATGCGTGACATTCTGCCCTTTTACAGTTTTATGTGAACATTAACTTTACAAATTTGCTTTCTCCCTCCTCCCTTTTATAATAATTTCTGCCAATGATTAAAAAAAACCCTACATTGATATTTATCTTGAAAAACTATTTGAAAACAAATTTATGTTTATTCCTTTCCTCACTGTTGAGCAGACAGAAAATGCAATATGAATTAAGAGTATTTAAACTCTCTAAATTAAAAACGTGAAAGCTTTCTGGACTTAGCATATCAATTGTGATCTAAAGAAGTAACAGTAATGTGTGTTCTCACAGAGGAAAGGGAGTCTGTATTTTCAGTAAAGAAACAAACCCAACATCTTATTCCCTGGAAGTGGTGGACCACTTAACAAAGTGCATAGACTAAGTACACCGTTGTAAGAAGAGTCGACCTCAGGGTTCTCAGATAATCAGAAGATGCAGACGCAGAGTCCACAGTGTGCAGTTCTGAGGCTGGCTGTGGGTGCAAGGTATAAGAGCTGCTTTTTTTCTCTCCTCAAACAACATTCAAACCCCTCACCGTGACAACACAAAATAAACTCACGCCAATGTGCACAAAGAGAAAACCCCTTTTGTCCTGCCATGTTTCAAACTCACCTCTCCTCCCTCCGCAGCAGGCAGGCATTGACATGCCATTTCAAAGCACCTCTAGTGATAACATTGTGGAAACCAAAACAAACAACAAAATCACCCTCTCCTAGCTTCCTTCAAAACCTGCCAGAAATGAGTCTGGGACTCTTACAACACATTGTCAGGGAGAAAATCCTCTGCTTTCATCTGTAACACCAATAGCAGAAGTCAAACCTCTAGCAGAACTACTCGGTCATTACACCTTGTTTTGACAAGCTGTCATAGAGATGATAATCCAGATTTATGACAGCCTCAGAGAACAGTCAGTCTAAAGCACCTTTTTCCCAATAACTGTCCCATTTTCAAATGTGGCTGTGAAAAGCAGTGACTTTATTACAGGCTGTTGGTTGTTACTGATTTAAAAAGGTTGTCAGCTCTTTCACAAGAAAATAATCTGCTGCCTACCTTGAACATGCAATAGTTGGACATCCTCTAAGGAAACCAAGGCCTGATGCTAGGGATCTAGTATTCATTGCCTTTTTTCTCGATGTTCTTAATAACAAAAGACCATTTGGGGATTACTGAACTGGATCCCTCTCAGACAGCAGTGCTCTGAGAGGTTGGTCAATCTCTCCCACCTGTGCAGGTGCCACGTACACATACTCAGTCCATTAAACTTCTATCTTCCCTTCCAAATACCCTGTCCTGTCTTCAGAAGCTTCAATGGTGAAGAGAAACTCTTTGAAGTGATCCAGGTTCCTCTTCTTGAAACACATTTAAAAGGTTGTTTTGGGCAAATACTTTTGCATTTCCTAAGAACTCACTTGCATAATCTCTGTAAACTGAATACTCATTCTTGGTATTTTACAATTCCATTTAAAGATCTTTAACACAGTGGAGTACAAGACCATCTCCACATATAAAAGCCACCATTTATATTTTTCTTAATGCTTAGTCAAAATAATGAAGTCATACAGAGATCCAATGGGCAGGATTTGACAGCAGAAATTTTGAAAATGAAATCTGGTACAAATGTTTAATGATGAAAGTGATTAATCATTTGAACAGCTTATCTGAGAATGTAGTAGATTTTCTGTCAACTGAAGCCATTAAATCAATAAATTTTTCCAGCACACCTGCTTTAATTCATCCAGAAGTTATGAAAACCAGCACAGGATTATTAGGCAAAGTTCCATCATCCCTGTCATGCAGAAAATCACTCAGTCAAAATGATCCCTTTTTAGATTTCAGTTTCTATGACTTGCAGACATTTTCTGGGCTGTGGCACTGCAGTTAGATAAAGCTGAACTCAGGCAGAACCAAGACTATGCTCCTAAAGAGACAGTGTCTCCCACAGCATCAGGGACCAGGCTGTTAAACTGCAGTTTTGAGGTCCTTCAGGACTCCTTGGTACCACCATGTCTGTAAATAGCAACAGCTGCAGAAAACCTCGCAAAAAAACCCCAAAACACAAAACACTGCACAGAGACCTGGTCACAACGGCCCATGTATTTGTAACCTCCAGGCTGAATTACTGCAATCTTCCCTATGTGGGAAGGAAACCACACACGATGGGTTTCCCTGGTAGGGAGAAGAAAAGCCCATCTGATGGCCAGTCCAGGACACTGTGGACACACTGATCTGTGGTCTTTCCTGCTGGGCTGAGACCGCTTTGCCAAAATAACACAGTCTGGAGAGAGTCTTCCCTAATTAATATCCCCAAGGACCGTCCCTCATTACTTGAGAAGCTGCCTCTTTATACTTTTGGCTGAAGCAGGCAAGATAAAAAGGAAGGGTTGAAAGGAGAAAATTCTTCCACAAAGCTAGCACATCTGACCACTTCTAATGGACGCACAGGGAACAGTAAGCCTACTGATGGTTGGCTTGGCCTCACCCCTCCTCAACATCTGCAGGGATCTGTGAATTGGAAGAAGTTTTGTGCATGCCAGAGCAAGTCACTCATCCACTGAGAACTTCCTAAATGACTACAACCCTCTGTATGTGGCTATGAACACCAGCAGTGCACAGACCCACGAAACACTCTTCCAGGGCATGCCATTGCAACTTATGTGCTGGAAGACAGACTCAGCTCTTCTGCAGACAACATTCAGCTGCTCCCCTCCATTCCCACACTGAAGGATTTTCCTGCCAGTTGGATTCTGGATAAAGGTCCACAAACACACAGTGTTGAGCAGTTAGTTACTTATTCACCAGTGCTGACTCCAAGCTGTGGGGCGTGAAAACCTTTGTGGAAAATATAATACTCTGTTTGCACAGTCACGACTTCATCCCTTTCTGTCTGCACCAATGCACAGAGGAAAATAATAAATAAAATTTAACTATCTCTTGTATACCAAATGATATTCTTCCTGCCCTATTAAACAAAGAGTTGTACTGTACAGTAATCCCACCGGAAAAAGGGAACAACCACAGCTGTGAGGATGACTAATAACTGACCCAGACTGTTACAGATGGCAAACAAATTGTCTAGGAAAAATCTGTGAAGTTAGCCCTTTTTTCAGGCCGCTACTGTATATATGAAAGTAAAATTCTATTGAGAAAGAAACAGAGATTTCTACTTACTGATACAAGAAATAAGATCATTAAATCTTTCCTTAGGAAAGACAGGATTTTCCAGCCCTCGGAAATAGAGCTTCAGTACTCCAGCAACTGAGTTAATGTCATGGTTACTTTGGTCATCTGCCAAAGGATTTTCACCTTAAAAAGTAAATAAAGTGAATGAAACATACATGCAGGAGCATTCTTGCATGCAACATTTTTAGTGAGTGACTGAGTGACATTTTTTGGGTTTTTTTTGTTTTTAGTGTGTGGGAGGTGGCAATGCAAGCATTCAAGTAAGATAATAAACACTGATTTAGAAATCCCAGGCTACGATTAAACTAAAACCGGCAGCCTAAATAAAGATTCCTTTAAATTACATAACCT
Source organism: Actenoides hombroni (assembly GCA_024336885.1). NCBI lineage: Eukaryota > Metazoa > Chordata > Aves > Coraciiformes > Alcedinidae > Actenoides > Actenoides hombroni. Next base: position 8,094,547 of record WUAM01000071.1, on the reverse strand, counting down.
AGTAATCTCTTAGGTCCTGAACTTCCAGCTAGGTATTTATGGACATGTTGTGACTTACAGTTAGTAAAATAAAAAAGCCAAATGTTCTTAACTGAATAGGGTTTCTCAGACTATTCTTCAGGAGCTTACATAAAGCAAATTGAGTAAGATAACTCTTTAAACTGGGAATCTGTCTTAATTCTGAAAAATAAAAATGTTCAGAAATATATGCAACCATTTGGTATAGGAACTGAAACCATAACTGGAACCTTAGCCATGACTGTAATTTTAAAGACTTAATCTTTATTTTGAAACACTTTAAAATGTATGTATCTTCCAGAACAACACTACCTAGGAGAAGCAGTTAACAATAAGGTGGATTTAAATGCTGGAGAATAAGAGGTTATGGCTTCACTAAGCATGTAAAAAACTACTGCTTCATGTATCTTGTCAAAGATGAGATCAGGTTTAACAAGATATATAACTAATCCTGGGGAGCAAAACTGCATTTTTTTTTCATGCTTTTAGTCACAAGACTTACTGCTCCAAGGGTTTTCTTATTAGCAGATGATCTGCAAATGTATTTTCTGAAAATTAAAAAAAAAAAACCCCAGCTTCTAAGACCCAAGAAAAGAGAATGTAGGATTTAGAAAACCCTGTAACTAGTATTGTTTTAACACAATTAGGGGATCACTGGATCCTGGTTACCCTAGCAGAGCAATCCTAGGCTGGGTGTTGGAAGCCAGTCATGTTTAAAAAGCTGTTTTCCCTTTCTGGTATCTTTCCCTTAATTCCTCTTCTGAAGCTGAAGTTTCCTTTGGGAATGAAAACAGTTGTTGAAAATGGAATGACCCTTTCACAGACAGTATTCTCATTGATCGTGATGACACTTTGGCAGAGAGACCAGAAAGTTGAGCGCTCATATTCTAAAAGATCAAGTAACATGGTTCTCAAATTGCATTAAGTAGTCTCTTGAATCTAATTAAAATCCACACTGTTTCCTTTCTGGGGATCTTTAAAATAAAATATAGATAAACTATCATTTACAGTTTATCATTAACAAAGGACTAAAGTTTACAGTTGATTCAAGAGTCATATGCCTCGTCTAAACAAAATGAAAGCCAACCTCAAGCTCCTAGACATAACAGGGGAAAATATATACATGTCATCATTATACATCATCTTTAAGCACATGACGATGCAGTTTTAGATGCAGCACACAAAGTATATACAAACTGCTTAAACAGCCAAGAAAGTAATTAGAATTTAAAAGATTTTTAAATGTCAAATATTAAGGTGCCCAAATAAATGAAAATGCAATTACCTCTCTCAAATGAATTTTTAATATCATTGACTTCCACCTGGGAACCAGACACTCTAAAAATTCCCTGATGCTGAAGACCTGCAGCAAAGATGGGAAACAGTGGCGAGAAATGAACCTAGTTTTTAAAATACTTTTAATCTCTGTTTTAAAACAAAGATTTGTGGAGGTAAATGCATTACACAAAATATATAGAAAAAAGTCAAGGGCAATAATGAAATGACAGAGTATATCTCAGAGCTTACCGTATAAATTGATAAATCTGATACAGCTTTCCACAATGAGAGGAATGACTTGTCCTGAATCCTGGAAAAACAAGAGCAGAAAGAGTGAGTTGCAGATTGGAAAGAGGAAACCTCCCTACTCTGGACTGAATGTGAAAATGCATTTTCTTGGTCAATCCTGATGGACATACAGTGCTGGCAAAAAAACACATGAGAAAAAATAGAATTTCTAATGGAATTCTCTTCCCATTTAGGGAGGGAGAGAAAGGAAAAGGTGAAGAGAAAGGATTATGGTTCTTCATTAAAATCACTGAATCAGGAAATTCAGAGACTTCATTCTCTACCTCTGCCACTGTATCTGGCTAACACTGTATGTGACATCTAAGGTCATGCATGTGCTTTAGATTTTTGAAGCAAAATGAGTTAAAGCAGTGAATTTGCCTCTTTATTATTAAGATAAGAATTCATGATGAAGATGATCCCTCTGCATCCATTTACCTTACCTTTCTTTTCCTGGTGGAGAAAATCCTACATGGATCTAAGTACACAGGACCTAATTCCTCGAGGTGCTTTTTTTTTTTTTTAAAAAAGACTTGATCAAACAACAGTTGACAAGGCCTTTACTGAATAGACCTGCTGGACTATGAGAAGTGCTCTTGGAGATGAGCCACCAAATGGCATTGCATTGGGGTACAAGGTGTCTCCCTCCTGACCTGAAAGTGCTCCTACATGCTCTGCTGAGCTGCGTGTCCTATCATGGTGGCCTGGCATGTCATTTCAGACTGCTCTAACTAGCTGGTAATACACTGGGTGGTGACCTGCAGTCACCTAGAGCATAGCATGTGGTTCAGCTGCCTCTTCTGTAGGCACAAAGGAGTTGGGGAAAGGGAGGTTGCAGCCTACACATCCCTGCCTGCAAAAGGCAGAACTTGGGAATCAAAGCTCCTGGTCTCAGCCATGATATAAGAGCAGGTCTATAGCTACATCTTCAGTTAAGTAGAGGTGTTTTAATAAAGGAGAAAAAATGCTTGTGATGGGAGGGAGAGAAGATGACTATACATGAATTTTCAGTGAGTTGTCTTTTTCTTTTAAACATTTTAAAGAACCATCACAGTACTTTATCTGTGTGTTTTGGTGCTTTATAAAAATGGATGTTTTACCCCAAGCACATTAATGATTACGAGTCATCAAATATCTATTAAAGACACATATCATATGATTAAAAATTATTTAGAAAACGGTGCTAATGCTAGAAAAATTACTGTTTCATAAATAATAGGTACCTTTGAAATTCTTGTCTTGGAAGCTATAATTTTTCTTTCCACATGAATTTCAAACATCTAAGCGCTCAGAGAATTGACTAATTTATTTGAAAGTTTAATATAAAACCAGTCTGTATTACAAAGCCACTAATTCAAAAGCACCCTGTAACTCAGAATACACATTTCATCTTACAAACTAGTCCTTCATTTTCACGCTAAATTATGCTGCTAATGGAAAGTTTATGAATTAAACCCAAATCAAAGAAAATCCAACTACTAAAAAAAGTCTGAAAAATAACACACAGTGCAGCAATGAAACAATGCACTTCCTGAGATAACCTAACCCCTGATCTTCTGTGTTCTCCATGTTGTTTCAGTGGGCCTTACAAAAGACTGTACTGCTAATTATGCTATTGAAATTGTGGCTTGTTTGTGTTTTAATTTAAAACCTATCAAAGACTGGCTAGCCAAGAATCAGTAATGTCTGGGTGAGCACTGTCTGTTTGAGTTGTGTCATGATTTGTTAACAGCTGAATAAAAAAAAACCCATGGAAGAGGTCAGTTACTAAACCCAGGAATACTGTCATCTTCACCAACACAGAGCAGCCTGGCTCTCCAAAAAAGCAGAGTATTAGAAAACATGCACAACATGCACCCGTACCTTCTGTTAGTACACTGGTTCATGCAGAGGATGTAAAGCCTCAGAAAAGATTGTGTTTGCAGTAAGAAATTACAAAAAAATATTTACTTTGATACATATTTTTGGAGAATCTGTTCAGAACCACGCACAATTCTGTAGTTAAGTAATTGCCTGAAATAATATAAACTAACAGGTTTGGATTTTGGATCTAATGACAGGAAAATAATTGGAAGTAACAATGTGTTGGTGAAATGTCAAGAACAGTGAACCTACCACTACTGTGAATTTAATCTGATGTGTGTAGTCAGTGAATGCATGTTTGGGACTGATTATAATTTCTTATGATGCAAAAACATAACAAAAAGCAATGTGCTGCGATACTGTATTTCACTAGCTGTAATCCTTTTTGCCTGTCAAAATGACTCACCCCTATCAGGAATGACATGATCTTTAGGCAGGGATGCTCTCCTAGGTTAGCTCCCCCACGGGCACGTGTATCACAAGGCTACCAGCTTTCTTTTCCTCTTTCCTTATGAAAGACTAACTCTGCAGGACTCTCCACTTGCAAGTTAAGCGCTGTCACCCACACCGCCATGTAGCATAACCCTCTTCTCTGTGACGTAGTACCATTTGCTCTGTGTTTCTAATCCAGAGACTTTTTGTTGTGGGAGTTCCTGCTTCTTTGCTTATTTTCATCCTTGAGCAAGAATCTGCTCATGATATAATCTCTTACATCATATGATGATTTCCTGAAAGTCTTTACTCCTCACAGATCTTCCTGCACAGTAACAATGGTCTTCCCTATGGTTGTACTGAGGGTGCATGAAAGCTTGATTCAAAGACAGCTGAGCTAGTATGGTGCCACTGAGCACAGAATTTGTTCTGCAAAATACTTGCCACTAGCTATTGTACAGGAAGGAAAGAAAAAAAAAAACCCCTGTAACAATCAAATCCAGTTCACAGAGCTTGCAGTCAGGAATTTCATTCACTGTATTTGTACATGTATTGTTACTTTTTTTTTTGAAGATTTATTTCCCTTAACTCAGTCAGCTAGTGTCCAGTAGCACTAATTGACTGTGATGGGCAGATGCTTGTTACTGAATAAGGAAAGATTCATCATTTAAGACTAAAATCACTCCAGAGCTGTGCTCTGGTTCAGTTTTGCCTGCAGTACTCGTACACTCATTTCTTAATGCAAACTTCTCCCTCCAGGTCTCTGAAAGAACTAAATTTGAGCCAGGCGTGAATGCAACCCGAAAGCGAGGTGGAGATGGTTCTCTTGTCACCAGAACTTTACCTGATGTCTCGTGTGAGAGTTCCTCCTGCCTCGGCTAGAAGCATTATTAGAAATAAAAGTATGAGAAAGAAGAAGATAGTAAATACAGCAAAGATACAAGATCCAGAATAGCGGTGATCACAATTTCACACAATATAATAAATTCCTAAAGTCATAGGAAATCAAAAGCTGGATACCAAGCCCAGGGTAATATTGCTTCTCCACAGACTTTGAATACTGAATGTAATGAAAATGGTAAGCAGGAAATTGTGCTAAGTTGTGGGATGCACCACTACATCCTATCTTCTACATCATGATACATTTCCTAAAAAAAAAAACCCAGGCTGCCAATACTTTTCTTACTTGATTAACAAAATCATATGGAGGCTTATGTGAGAAATGAATCCCCCTCTTCCTCTCTGACTTCAGGAAGTATTATATTGATCAACCGGGAAAGAAAAGAGCCCCAGGACAGACTTAAACATAATGATCTGCCTCAGCTCACGTGAGGTGGTGACCATTATAGTAAGAAGCATTGAGATCAGCCACTGGTGTGGCTGGTGCCAGTACCTTGATGAATGACTCCAAATCACCATTAAACAACTTAGAACTATACTGTGATCGGGGTCTGGGCTTCCTGTGTTTCTGGGGCTTAGGGGGAAGATTTGGAGGCCTAAGGGAAGGGAATATGATTACTGAGCAAGGTAGAATTAAGTCACACAACAAAATGAAATCTCCGCAATGTGGCAAAACAACAGAACATTGTAAAGGGAAAAATAAACAGAGTACTTATCAAATAAAGACTTTCCATGAAATTTAAGTGTAACGGTAATTAAAGAGTGAAGAACTCCCCCATTAAAAATGCATTATTTATGGGTAAATATTGACATTCTTTATGAATCCCTGCTTTGCAGTTTTACCATATACATTTATTCCAAACACTGCACAATCGGAATGGCCTTTTTTGTTCCGGTCATGCATGAAATGTGCTGCAACCACTGGAATTCATCCTGCCAGCCATGGCAGAACACAGGGCGCTTGAAGCACCTCTTATCAAGCAGAAAAGTTGCTTCATGATGGAGAAGCTTCAAATGCAAATTAAAGCTGCTCAACACACACATAAGATGCTTCAAAACCAAACTGTCTACATTTTCAACTAGAGCTAAGAAGGTTAAACAGCTTTAGCCTTCCATATCCAACCATCAGTATCTTCACAGAAGAAAAGAAATACCTTGCAAATTAGCTAAAGGAATTAAAAGAATATCATCAACTTGAAACAAATAAACAAAAGCATAAGGCGATAAAAGAACACACAAAACTTTGGTCTGCAAAATGTCTACCTAGCATGTTACGTACGTAATGACTACAAGTGAAAGAGATGACAGGAAATAAATACTGTTCTCTAGGTCTGTTTTATGGATGTCAGGGCACACTACATGCCAACAGCTTCCCTAGATCCCCTGCACCAGCAGTCCAATGTTTCTAGAGGTTTTTCAGGAATTAGTAAAAAATCAAATGTTTGGGGGGAAACAGTGAGGAACAATAATGCACAGAACGTGAAGTGGTGGGACTTTGGTCTGTTTGGGTAATTACTACGTGATATGCTTTAAAGATATCCTCTTCCCTTCTGCAATTTAACTTTGACTTTGAAGAACATTTTGTTTCACATATCCTACAGTTTGGAAATTTAACTGAACCTTGGGGCAATAGGCAGTTCCCAGGCAGAGCAGGGAAACTGGTGTTTTGGAATAGATGGGCAGGCACTACTCCCTTAGAGTTTCTTTCTCTAAATGACCAGCTGTGAGAAGATACGACGTAAGATGGCTTCAAGCTGCTCCTACAGTTTACTACAGTAAAATCATTGCCTAAATCCATCATTTTCTTTCATCTGCTTACACAGCAGGGAATTTAGGAGGATGTGAGCCTGATGAGTCACCTGCTTTGGAGTCAAGAGAGACCATTTTTCTCATTAGATATAAGCTTGCTGACTTCCATGCATTCCTGGTTAGTGTCTGGGGGCAGAGCTGAAATTAAAGGCATAGGTCTCAGAATTAATGTCAGCAATTGGGAAGCGTGCTCTTATTTGTTACCAATTTTTAACTGGGGTTGTGTAAGGAAAGAAGTCCAACTTTACAGAGCTAAAATGGAGTGGCAGGAGACAGGCTGGTCTGAAGTCTGTAGAGATGTCTCCAGTAATATAGTGGCCAGGCAGAAGAAATTATACAAAACCAAGTGGTCCAGCAAAGGCAAAGTCAGAGATGGATCCAAACTTCTTAGCTGGGAGGGCAACATTTTTTTTTTCTTTTTATAAAAACAGCCTCAAAATGAGGGATGGTGGTGAGGCCATTCTTGTCCAGAAAGCAAAAAAAAAGGAGAAAGAGAAGGCATTAAGCAAGGATGTACTGCATGGAAAGGAAGAGAGACCAGGAAAGCTGGGCTGGATGTCATGGGAAGGGTGGTGTCTGTAGCAGTGATACACACAAGTGGCAGCTGCAAACCCAAACAGTTGCCATTGTCCCCCACAGTCTGATACCCTGGGGGCTGCAGCGCTGGTCTGTCTTTGTGTCCGGAGGCAGCATCAAAGGTGTGTTGTTATACAATTGAAAAGGTATGTGCTGCATAAAATGAGGAGATCTAACACTGTATCCCTTCTCTTCTCTGAATATACACACCTGTTTAAGTATCAAACACATGGATGCTGGGGGAGGCAGGTATTCCTGTCCAGAGCCAGGTTATCGAAGGTGCAGCCTGTCCCCTAAATTCATCTCTGTATCAGGTTCTTCTGAACTGTGTACCCTGACCAAGTGAATTACAAACCATGGGAGTAAGGTATCTCTAGCAACTGAAAAATATTGCTTTTCTAGCACCAAAGAGACCCCTGCAACTTCTAAATTTGATGTGTGATTCACAAATATTTCTACGGAACTCCCAGCTTGTCCCACCCTTGACCTTAAGCAGCTCACAAGAATGAGGAAGATGAACAGCCTGGTCCTTTACCTACCAGCATGTAGAAACAGAAATGCTCAATGTTAAAACACACAGGGCCCATACACAACTTATGTAACAACAGCAACAACACTATTAAATACTTTTATGAACCTGTTCTGAAATTTGTAATTTCTAAGATGTTACTACAGTTGTAACTCTAAATCAAGTCAAATAAAAATACCTTACCTTGTTGTCATGTATTCAGCCCTGTGACCTAGAAAAGTTCAATAAAAGGAAAGAATTACTTGTAGGTTTTAGGTAGACATTTTGTTATCTAAATTACACTTGGCAAACTACTTTTAACCCTGTCTTTCACATTACCAGCAAAAGATATACAATTATACAACAAACAGGGCAGTGCAGTTATCTACCACCTCCACAGTTATATTTAAAATAACAAACACAACCCATGTCATGGAACAAGTTTGTCCAGAGATTAAGAGTCACTTGATAGTGTAAATAATTTGAAGTAAAACTCCAAACAATGTCTATTGTTTGTGCTCATGTGCTTTAGTGGCTAAGTCAGTATGGAAATAGAGCTGTGCCAAGATTAGATTACACCTCTTCTTATCCCTTGTGCTGAAACCTGTTCAGTACTGAATATACAGAGCTCTAGACACCAATGGCTTGCTATTGAAAGACTCCTTCCTCTCTTTTGTCTGTTACTGCAGGAAAAAAATACACCAACACCACTGGGAAACACCGCAGAGAACTGAGGAGAATAGCAAAGCAGCAAATACTGTATTCCAGAAAGGTTCCTGGGGAACCTATGCAGAACAACAGACCAGTAAGTCAGGCATGTGCACCATGTCAACTCATGATAATGAAAAGCAAAATAATGAAACAGTATGAAGGTCATGGTATGATAAGTTCCAAACAGCCCAGTTTTCCCAAAGGGAGATTGTGCCCTATTAATTTATTAGAATTCTTTGAACATAATTTATTAGAATTCTTTGAACATGTCAGTAAAATACTGGATAAAGGAGAATCAGTTGAATTAATTTACTTAGACTTCCAAAGGACCCTGATAAATTTCTTTACAAGAGACGACTAAAGCAACTAAACAGACATGGATTGTGTGGCAAAATATTCTCATTGATCAAAAACTAGTGAAGAAAAGGGAAACCAAATAGAATTAAATGGTCTTTTTTCATCATGACGAAAGTATAACAGTCATTTATTCAAGCCTTCCCATTAGGACCATTTACATAATACATAGTATGTTAATTAATGTCTTGGGGAGATCACAACAGCTAAGGAGGCAGAATATTGCACAGATGACTGAAATACTTTTGTATCAAGTCCTGACAAAACTATGAAGCCCTTCAGAGGGGTTTAACCATGTTAAGGAACAAAACATACAATGGCAGATGAAATTCAGTATCAACAGGTTCAAGTAAGATATTAAGGAAGAAAAAAATAAACACTTATACATCTAACACAACAGATAATTATACTGACTCTGAAAATCACTGAGCATCACTTAGATAGATCTAAGTACACATGCAATTTGAAACCAACAAAGCTTGTCAGACTGTAGAAAGAACGAAAAACGGCAATATGCCAAACAGAATATTATGTGGCAATGTCCAGCTGTATCGGAAATAATGCACAGTACTGAGAATCCTAATTTAAAAATATATTTTGCAATACCAGAGGAGTGGGGATCCACAGAAGGTGGCACAAAGAGTAAGTTCTGGGAAAATCTGTGGCACTAATAAGACATATAAAGATAGTTGGTATCTATTTTAGAGACGTGAAAAAGAGAGATGAAAGAAGAGTATGAAATATAACTATGACAGAAAAAGGGTAAGCCAGGGACTTCTCCCTACTCATGTAACAAAGGGAAGTTCATTGAGATTAAGAAACACAATAAGAATTGCTAGTTAAAAAAAAAGAAAAAAAAAGATTTTACAAATTCTGAGTCTGGGGGATTTTAAACACATATCTAATTTTTAACAGATTTGGGCAAATATTATCTGGGACACAGAGGTAATTTCTTTTACAACTGCTTATTCTTTTTTTTTTTTTTTTTGCATTTGCCTTTGCTTTGTTAATTTCTTCAGTCAACAGATGAGCCTTGGGTCAGAATTAATATGAGTATCAGTGTGCTTCCTACGTTTAGTATCAATTTAATTTGAGTCTTTCTCATCTACTTTTCCAAATTTGTAGAGGCGGACTCAGCACAGAGCACTTTATCTATCTTCCTTGTGCAGGTCATGAATATGTACCTACTGTGTCCATAAACAGCAACAGACTATAGTAGGTGGGTGATGAACTGGAACAGAAGGCAAATGCTGTCAACATTGTGGACACCAGAATGGAATCTGGATTTATTCAGCCTACAACCTTAAACTGCACAGGTTTGAATGAAAGCAAGAGAGCATGCCAAAGGAAAACTTGCAGTTGAGACAATCCTCTCTCTCTTCCCCAGTTCTCTTCTGCATTACTTAATACATCACCCTGTATTATTTGTCTTCTCTGTTGCTGACATTAAAGCTGCCAGAAAAGGCAGCTTCAGTGGAGCAGGGGGGTAGTTCACTTTCTACAAATTGATTCTCTACTAGCTACAGCAATAATGTTCTTAACTCCACTGTAATTCTAGCCTTTCAACCATCTCAATTCATGAAATGTACAGAATCCAGGTCCTCCTTCCCAGGCATGTGCAGTCTAATGCAGGACATGCCTCAATAGAAGGGGGTGCTTGAAGCTTTTTAACCTTTAAGAATGATGATTTCCCAAGTATCAGCTTTGAATGTGGATGTATGTGTTTAGGGTACTATTTGTAGGTGCTATGCTATGATGACGCAACAACTACCTGTAAAAACACAGTGGGCAACACAGATGAACTACTTGGGGTTACAGCTGGTGGGTCGAAGGGAACTCCTCAACATAATGGTCCAAGAGTGCCTGAACATGGCAGAGTGACCCGGAGCCTGACAGCAATTTATCACTTAGGTCACCCTGATGAGTAGTTTTAATTTGGATTTCTATTCTTACAGTTCTTTCCTTATTTCTTCCCAATATGCATTAGGCAACAGATTCTGTTGCCTTTATCTTTCTCCCTTCAGTAGACAATTGCATATTTTACTGGGCATCCAAGTAACAAACATTCACTTTATTTTTCCAAAGACATTTTCTGTGAATCTTCAGAGGAAAATTTTCCTTTTCTTTGACTAACATCAGCTGCATGTTGTTTTGTGTGAATAAACTGCTCAATGCACACATTAAAAAAAAAATAAATCCTATTTAATTAAAGCTTCTATGAGAAAGAACATAACGTATTTAGTTGTTTGAAACCAGCTGCCATCTTCTACAGTCCAGCCTTGCAAGAAAACAATCCTAATTCCTAATCCCAACCTCAGTCACTCCCTGGACAGAGGCTTTGTTTGGGTCACAGCTGCTGAAATGTTAATATCTCTTTAGGTACCTCCACAACTGCATATGTGGATCTGGGCTTTTTGTATTAAAAGCAAGAAGAAATCCAATTAACAGTAGATTTTTGGCAGCAGAAGAAAATAAATGAACACATCCTTTAGAGACACTCTTTAGAGAACAAGTTTCCTTTCTTGTGCCTGAACTTTGAATTATAGTCTTTAACCTTCAGGAGAGATTTTTAGTCTTTGCGGTGTAATTCACTTCCTCTTCTCAAGTCAGTTAACACCCTGTGTGGCTAGTCCTCAAGGCTTGCAGTGTGATTCTCCTTTTCCCTGTGGTCCATGAGGAAGTGCCTGTTGGGAGGGCTGGTAAGGGATGGACTAGAACTGTGCATAGTGTCTGATTCATTACTGCCCTAATTCAGCTTTACTTCACTTGTTTGTAGACATCTGCTGACTTGGTTTATATTTTAAGACGTATTTTTTTAAATTGTGGAGAACATTCAGGACAATGGATAATTCTCTGCTACCATAATTTGTAGTGCAAAAATACTGTTTGGTAATGCAGTATTTTTATATGCAATAATGATAATCAACATGTATAGAGCTATTCATTTTTTCTTCATTCCAGTTCATAATACACACGTACTTTGCAGAAACCCAACATTAAATTAAGTCGATAAGAGTCTCACTACTGACATTACTGGGGCCAGGACTTCACCTTTTACTTTTCATAAATGCTCCATTGAGTTGTTAGGCTGAAAGAAGGACATTCATGTCCATGTATCAGAAATACTGCACTAGTGAGTCCGTTGTACGAGATGCACCCTGGATAATTTTGTATGCTTAAAAAATATATCACTCTCCAACAGCTCTTAGAGAAACCTTAAGTCAACAGAAATTGTTAGGAAGTAGAAACAGTACATTTGTCACAGCTCTTAAATCACCCTGCACTCGTGTCAGCTCCCCTTTCAGACACGAGATTTTTCATTCAACAGTTCCATTTCCAAATATAGTCACTTGTCTAAATGCCTGTGCAGTGGAAAGATCTGCTGAAGAAATAAAATCAGTTTATAGTGAGGGCTCTTACCACTGCACCAAAACTATGAATGGTAAAAATCAAATCTATGCTTACTGGACAATTAAGCTTTTTTAAGTTCTAAGTTTTTGGGTTTTTTTTCCCCTTTATACCTTTGGCATTTCAGTGGATTCACTGTACAGTCTGGAATCATTTTTCAGTTTGTTGTGTGATATTTACCTTCTCCAAGTGTCCTCTGCAGCAAGTCATGTTTTGCTTGAAGTTTTGTGATGAGATTGCTACCTTCCAGATATTCTCTGAATTTCTGTAGAGACACAGATCAATCTATTACTATGTATGGAACATAAATTCCAAGAACTTCTGCATAATGCTTACTTCAGGTCTGTATCACATGAATGAGAAAGCAACCAACATACCATGAAATAGAATTGCTCTGTTTCCTGCTGGTTAGCTCTTCTTTTTGCAATGCTAGGCTTACTCAGGTATGTCTCAGAGACTGTTGACTTCACAGACTCTGTTGAGCGGCTGTGCTGGAAACACTCTGACACATCATAGTCTTCAATGGTGACCATGTCTTGTATTGTCTGCAGGGTAGCCTCTGTTGTTTTCTTAACCTGGTGTTAAAAAGCACAATTTGTCAACTGGGAAGATAAACACACACCAGAACAGCTTAGAAGAGAAGCTGATTACACAAAATAATTCTCTGGCGCACTCCCCCAAACAAATTGGTGTGTGAATGTAAAAAATTAGATGCACTGTAACAGATATCTATGTAACATAAGATCTGACACAATTAGGTTTCCTATCTAGTTCTCTGCCTGCTATGGTACAAACCACAACCATGGATGTACTCTTGTGTTGACTGTATAGCATGCTCAAGCATTTGTTTCCTGAAATTAGAATCGAAATGTGACATCATTTGATTATGGTTCCTAATATGGGACAACAGGCAATAGGGACGACCCACTGATCAGAAGGGTGAACTCTCCCACCTGTGGTCAATGTGTTAGATGGAATGTGACCACCCAAGGATCCTGCTGCCAGAACAACATGTTCTTCCAAGATAAAAATCTGTGACACTGTTCTACAAAGTGTTGTGGTGAGGAGCACAGTGATGTTTACACTGCAGAAGTGGAATAAACAGCTGGAAGAGGGGGCTGAAGAAGAAACAGTTTACACCAGCCTCGCAGAACTTCCTATGAGCTATGGAGAGCACGGCCGCTCATAGTGGAAACCAGGGCACGGAGGCCATGGAACAGGGAATGCAGTGTTTCCACAGTGTAATAAAATATCTGGCAGGATTCACAAAGATGTGATGTAGCTCCCAGTTCTGCTTCAGAAGAGTCTCTAGCAGAGAGATTCTTAATTGAATCATGCACACTTGTACACACATCTCCAGTGTAGGCCAATATCCTTTTTGTGGTTGCCAACACAATTTCACCTTCTACACCCTTGCACTTCACTCTACGGAAAGAAGTAACCTTTTTCCTTCTTTTTGTCTTTGTTACCTTAAGATACTTCCTGCCGTCAAGTGTTTTTTTCTAAGGACTACTGCACATGTCTCATGGACATTAATATTTTGTTCTAAGCACTCAACACATAACATAGAATGAGAAAAACTGGAATCTTCAAAAATCAAAAAACTACAGCAAAAAATTAAATTATCCCTATGTTTTACTTTAGAAACAGATTCACTGAGTGCCTTTAACACTGCGTGAAACTGGATAAAAGTGCAATTTACTCTCATGGGGAGGTCCCTCTTGGCTGCCAGAGCAGAGAAAAGAGAACAGCATAGCTTTACTGTATTTTACTTTTAAAAAGCATTTTATTTTACTGTGTGAGTTATGCCCATCACAGGCATTCAGTACTCGTTTTTATAAATAGCTGTAGCTGAAAGCACAAGAAATTTTGACTCAGCTACCACAAAAGACAGTCCAAATTCCTTTGTACTTCAAAAGTAGCAATTTGGGGACTGGACAGAGGGTATTCACAGAAGACAATAACTGTGCTCAGTGGCTTTCTGTCACAAAACTTTAAAAATAAGTGCTCTAACAAGCTTTCACTGAAACACCTGCAAAACACAGAACTCAGTAACGTGAATGTATGGACAGGTGGAAGATGAAGTTTCCAAACCTTTATAAAGCAGAGAAAGATCTATCTTAGCACACTTGCCAGTGTTTGATTTTTAAAATTAAAACAGCTCATACAGATTGAAGCCATTTCAAGATCATTTACGTGATTTTGACAAGGCAGAAAACACTGCACCTTCCTGAAAATGGTGTTCAATGTGTAGCCCTTATAGACACAGATCTTACCTCTTCATTTTCAATTTTGAGTGTGGCCAGTCGAGACTGTAGTTGCTGATACCGAAGCATAAGCTCTGCTTGCACAGGTTGCTGGGCAGTGACCTGACAAACCTAACAAAGATTCAAAAAGAGCTGTAAGATGCAGGGAATTAAAAAAATAGTTGAGAGTCTTTGGTTGCTCTCCTTAAAACTAGGTGAATTCCTGCCAAAGCTATTAAAACTTAATGAGGCAGACAATAATATGTGTCCATCTAAAGCTGAAGTATTTATATATTACAAGATGTGGAATTATGCAAAACATCTTATGACTACAGAGCATAGCCTTGTCGTATGGCTGCTTTGCATTGCTTCTGTATCACACATATAGAAAGCCCTGGAGTGGCCTTTGGATAAAAGATGTACACGGGTGATTCTGCGTTCTGCTTTGCTACTGCCTTTGGTGTAGCTGAGGTACCCCGTATGCTTGAAATCTCCAGATAATGAAATGAGGGAGGAAGAAGGGGAAAAGGCTTCATTTCAGCACACGTAATTTGGAACAGCTCTGCAGCTGCTCTCAGGCAGCACCCATAAGCTCTGTTATGGGTGAGGCATGTAGCCTCATAGACATAAAGCCACTGCTTACACTGGTGCTGGGCTGAGCACAGGTTGGCCAGCAAATTCACAGTAATGTCATTACAAGTAGTACAGAATATAATACACAAAGGCTTCTACTTAAGAACTCTAAAGAAACTCAGAAGAGCATTGCCAGTTTTGTGAAATATTATTGCTGAGCCACTTGCTCCCAGGTAGCAATAACAGCATTTACCAAACTGTAAAAGGGGATAAATGCTCTGTCTTGGTATATAGAAACAGAAACAGTCACCATGGGGATACTTGTCAGAATTACAGACCTCATCACCCATATGAGACTGGAACTCAAATTTCATTGGTGGACAAAAAGCGGTGGGGTACATTTCCATGAATCTCTGTTTGTCACTTCGTGGCTCCAAGCTGTCAACTGCATTTTCAATGATGTCTAAGCCTTCATGCCTGGAAGTTTCAAGGTTATACTCTGCAGAAAGGTATGTTCTTAGGGCTCGGTTCAGACTAGCGTGGTATCCAAGATCACAACACTAAAGACATAATAAAGGGAAATGAAAACAAATTAAAAAGCAGGAACACCATTCCCATATCCCAAGCCACAAATTACCACTAATATTTTCTGTTCTGAAATTCTTCTGCCTCTGAAGTATTTTCAAAATATATTCTAAATTAAAATACAATACTGGGGTCAAGGCAGTAGGTATTTAGTATCTTCATTCTGTTGCAAAGATTAAAGGACAGTTTTAGAAAAGAGATCAAGCGTACATGTATGGCAATATGTTTGCATTTGTTTATCAGATACAGATGAACAGTCACTGTATTTACATAGAAAAGGTCTGGGACTCCACACACAAGTGGGCTTTTCAGTATTACTGTCATATGCAAGCCTCGGATCATCTATTTAAACCCACCCTGACATAACCCTACTTTCCAAGTCAAGGGCAGTGCCAAACCAAAATGAAGCAATTCCTGCTCACCATGTCTGTGCCCAAACAAAAACCTCCACAACTGCCTCTAGCGTTAGTGACCCATCTAAGGTGCTTTTTGATGCAACAAGAACATTTTAGCATCCTTTCCCCAACAGTGAAAAATGTACTTACTGTAAACACCTTATTTCATATGCTCAGGCAGAGCGAGCAATATACATCATGTTACTAAATGAAGAAAGTCATAATTTATGTATTTTTTTTCTAGAGGTGAGAATAACACTGGAATGTAATTGAAACCTAAATGGTAGAACATAAAGTTGTGTTTGCTCTTGAATTCTAAATGTTCCCGGTTTACATTATTCATGATGAGTTAATATTTTAAAGGAACAGCTGAATATATTTTTAAAATGTCACAGTAGTAACGTATCAAGTGATTGTTCCCTTCATTTTCCCCCCACGTTACACAGTAAACAATATCCTCAGCTTCTGCTCCATGAGATTCCAGGTAATGGCAGATGCATCACAAACCTTTCTGCCACACATTGGTCTGCTAACAGTTGAATGAAAAGCAATGGTCTTTATTCGAACGGGAGAGATTTATCCCCGTCAGAGGCCAATGCCTGGCTAGGGCAGTCAGGGAGCACGCTGCTTCAGGGCACATCCCTCAGCCCCCAGCCACCTGTCCTGGGTGCCCACCCGCTGTTTAAAATCATCCTTCTCTGCAGGACTCGCAAGTTAAGCGATGCAGTTGGGTGAAGAAGCAATCTGAATTCAGTCCACTGTAGACTATGTTTATATGCATCCTTCCCTCACAGCTATTACAAACCTGTAGGAGTTACTTATTTGAAAAAGGAGAGAAAAAAGAGAGAAGGGGAGACAAACAGACATGCAGATGCATACACTGTGCGGGAAAGAGTTTTCAACCTATTTACCATACCTAAACCTGTGTATAGGAGAGAAGGAATCCCCTCACATCTTGCCTTAGGTGCACTAATGACTAGTGACCAAACTGCTGTCTGAAATCTGAAAATAGAGTGCTGCTTTATTCACAACAAAACTTCCGGAAAGACTAAGCTTTCAGTCTTAGTGAACACTGCAGGTAGTTGCTGCAGATGGGACAGTGGCTACCCAAAAACCAGTTCTTGAACCACTTAAAGAAAATGGAAGATGTCATGTTCAATGAAACACACACAAGTTAACCTCTCACTTTTGCACTTACAGAATGGAAATTCGTGTTACACTTACTAAAACAGCCACTCAACTTTTATACTAAAGCACATCCATATTTCAAAGACCTCCAGCCTAAAAAATATTGTTTCTAAAAGAAAAAGTCTCTTGGTGTTTTTGTCTTGTTCTGTGTCAAATCAGATCTCATATTTAATTCACTATCTTAGATGAAAAAGACAGACTAAAAGTGCTGATAAGAAAGTGGATCGGGACAGCTGTTTTATTTCATGTGCATTAGTTTTAGAGAGACCTCACAGAAGATTAAACTGAGAGGAAATGAGAACTAAAGGGCACTGCCAGGTTCAGCATGGCTAGCCATCCATGTGTTATAAAAACTAGAGGCATTCAGAGCCTGAATTTTGGCTCTAGAGGATTAGTTTGAGTATTAATAGAAAGCTTATTGATTTATAATTAGACCTGTATGGGTTTCTGATACAGCTTTTTCACAAGTTGGAATATAAGATTGCAGCCTTTATGCTGTAACAGTACCAAGAACTTACTTGTTTAACTTTAATCTACTCAGTAACTACCACCATGGCCATCTTTTGCAGGTGATGGCAGCTGAACAGGATAATAAATATGTCTTCTCAGCCAAGGAGAAGGATTCTTCAAGTGAAGAAGAATATCCTGCCGGACTAAGGCATTTACTTGAAATGCCAATGCCAGCAGAGCAAACAGGAACTAAATCCAGAACCCGAACTAATGACTTACCACCAATGGCTCTTTCAATGGAATTTCAAATGCCAGAAATTGGAATTTTGCTTCAATGATTTAAGTAAAACAGAATTTGTGCAAGTAATTTTTTTTTTTAAGCAAAATAAACACTCATTAGACACCACAGCTCTTACTTCTGACAGACTACAGTTCACTTTCTCCAAAATTTGGAAACAAAGAAGATTTTACTTGGAGAATGGCTCTGTCACAATATCAACTCATGGCTACTCAGAAAGAAGAGTATCTTTTTAATCTGCTAGTACCAGTGATGGTTTAGGAAGAATGTTGTCTATGATGGAGACGGTACTTAGCATATTTGTTCATCACTAAGACTAAAAATTTAAGGTACTGCCACTAAACTGCTGCTCTCACCACATCCTGTTTGACCATGGTTGGAAAAAAATCACAAACCCTTCTGGTGTTGCAAAGAAATACATATGTATGTAGATACACACACACGCAAGCACGTATGCATGTTTTTCAGGAAAAACCTCTAGATTTGTAGAAAGATTTGGAAAGTTAAAGTAAGCAACCACTTTCTTAGCCAAGATAAAGATGAATCTTTGAGGTTCACTAATCACCACACCAAAGCTACAGCCTGGATGGCTGATGAGATCTGCTATCAATGTGTTAGAGAGATGAGCAGCCAGTTGGTGCAGCAAGATATGAAGATGAGAAATGAGAAAATGAAGTCATAGACTATGAGTTTTATTGCATTTCTGGATTACTAAAGTCTTTTGGTTGGGCAAAGCGGAGAGAGATGAGTGATGCGTTTGAGATATGTGAGAAAAATTAATTTTGTAATTTGCATTTTATTCTTATTTGGAATTAAATCTCAAGCAGTCTCAAGAGCATTTACTGTCTTTATTGCTCCCCAGAGTATATTTAGGCTTGAACAAAACAAACTGTAATGCTTAGCACAGAGCTTCAACCAACCAAGCAAGTTGCTCTTCATTTCATTTCAGGAATAATAATAAAGCTCTAATGCCAATAGAAAGATAAATTCATTTTAAAAAAGCCTTAACCTCTGAGTAAGTCACTTTCTAATCATTCTGTTACACGGACATCAACATTCAAATCAAAGGGATCTGGCTGTACATACCATATTTATGAGAACTTATGTAATGAAGATTGTGAGCTGCACACACTTTACCCTGTTTTTAAGCTTGGTTCTATGAATGATTAACAACGAACCTTTACAGAATAAATGAAGTTCATAATAGCTAAATGTTCCCTAACTTCTTAACCATCCAGAGCATGCAGACTGCAATTAGAGATTCAGAAACTCCACTCTAAGAAAGACCAGCACATGAATATTTTATTCATTCTAGCAGCAGATCATGAGTGCATAGTAAATCTGAAAAAAGGTCCCTACCTCCTTCTTATACCCAGATAAATCTAACAAACCCAATTACATGGAAATCTTCAAGTACATGAGCAATAGTATGTGCCATACGGACAAATGCTGGTACTAACGGTCAGATTAGGAGGGGTCTACTGTACTCTGTTACTCTTCTGAAACCCACAGTCTTTAAAAGAATAATTTCTACAAAATAGATAAAGATCATTTAATTCAGATAAAAAGTAAACTTTGCTACTTTTTACATAATACTAATAAAGAAAAAAACTAATCATGTCCTCCACTTGAACTAGCTCCTACTATATAGTCATCAGAGAAGAAATATTCAACACAAAATTGAAATTCCTCTAGCACAATATGCAGGAGACAGAAATACACTGTGCATATCAAATCCTGTTTATCCCTCTACTTCTTTGCAAATGCTAGTCCCAAACCTCAGCTCACTAAATGCATTAAAACATCCAGCTAAGACTCCAGGACTATTTTTATCTTGCTTTTATCAGAAGAGCTTAAGATGAACAACACATCATCATTTTAAGTCAGAAGCTCTGAGCTTTGTTAATGAAAAGAAGGAGTTCAACAGTTCAGATTGAGTTCAGCTGAGAAACTGCAATTTAGGATATTCCATATGAGCCTCACAAATCAAGTTGCAATGGAATCCAGATGAGGACACTATGAATATTTTGTTAAAAAAAATATTTCCCACAATCCTCCCCAATCTTGTTACAAAAAATACATTGAACAGTTGGCTGCATTCCTTCATAAATTTATCCCATTTTTATCAGGCTTATTTTTCATTAATGTAGGAAAACATTCAGTTTAATTTACAGGCAACACCAACAGCTTGGAGAGATCTAAATCCCTTCCATGTTAGCTGGAGTTCACACATAGAAGTAAGTAAGTAATCCCCTTCTGTACAGGCAAAGAGAAAGCTCAGGCAAGCACGGAAAGACAGCCAGGTAGATTGAGACAAAGTCCTCTACTTTGTCAGGGCAAAGAATGAAATTGCCACCACTGCTCTGAGAACTCCAAATCGTACCATTACATTAATAGATTTACAGAATGAGATAGTCTGGACTGTTGCAACATATGGTCAGTGGGAAGCATGTCTCACATTCCTATGATATAACCCCAAAATCTTGCCAAGACTCTTGCATTTAAAAAAGCATTTCCTTTGTCAAGTAGTAAACACTCTGTCTAGATACCAACACTTCCACAGCATATTCTGATTAAATACAAATGTCTGAAAGACACTTCATTTAAACAAGCTCACAATCGGATTAAATTGGCTCTGAAACAAATTCTGGTTGCACATGTTTACAGCCTTCTCTTACAAAACAGTGATGCAAAGAGCAGCTAGACTTTCCACTTAAATTCCTTAGGGAAGAGTCATTTCTAAAGACATTTTGCGAAAAGAATGTTACTGTCTGCATTGATCCACAGCTTGGAAAAAGCCATGCAAAGTAGGTATTGTTTTCCTGCATTACTAAATATTTTAGAATGTATATTTCTATTAAACACTAGCAGTTAGAAAGCACTAGCCTTCATGGTTGTATAAATATCTTCACGGTTGTGTGAATATCTTCACATACACTAACTCCAAAGAGCATTGTCTTTGTGTATCTACGCACAGATAACTTAACTTCTCCTCCCCTCAATTTTCCATGAGGGTGGATCCTCCCCTCAGCTTTCACTACTATGGCTATCTCTGTGGACATCAATGAAATAGGTAACAATCAGGTGCATTTTCCAACCTGAGAAAGTTTTGACCAAGTAGAAGCACACATTGGAGATACTGGGATATGTGAGCTCCAAAAGGGAAAGGAGGAGAGAAGCTATGCTGCTTGTACCTAGTTTTTGGCCCTGATCATCTCTGTATTGGGATCCTAGCAGATGCTTTCATTGTCTAGGCAAGCCAGGTGGGTGAAGCAGGATGTGCAGGTGCATGGATGTAGATAAGGCAGGGACAATATACAGCAGAATAAAACAGAAGAAATCAGAAGAGAGAAGACATGCAACAGTGGGCACAAAGAGGAAGAAGAGATGTTGAGATAGAGACATCAAGAAATACTGAAAATACAAAAAAAGATACATCACCATCTCTTGTAAGAAAGAAGCAAGGAAAAAAAGGAACAAAATCATCTGAAGAGAAGAAAGTTGAAAGGAAAAAGGAAAAATTTATAATGAAATCAGGCAATATTTTATAAGTAACAGGAAAACAGAAATATCAAAGAAAACCAACTCTCAGCATTTAGAAAACATACAATAAAACACATTCTCAGCTATTTTAGTCCATTCATCTCAAGAAGGCATTTTTCCCCTTCTCCATCAGAAGGGGAAAATAGATGCTTCTCCAGACAGTATAAATGAGAAACCTCTTGTCAAATCCTGAATTAATTTATACTATATTAAAAATCAGAGCTTAGCTGATTTACCTTTGTGACAAACATTCCACCAGAAATGACTGTATGTGAATGCTATTTATTACTGTAAATAACAAATGCTATTGTTGCAGTAGAAAGCATATTCAGATATCGAGCACTTCATATGGGCCACTGACTTATTTAATGCTACATTGTTAGTGAATGAATAATCTTGAGTTTCTGTTTGCCCTCTCCAAATTTTCCCTATCAAGTATGTGGTCAGCTTACAAAGAGTGTGACATGACAGAGTGCAGGATCCTCCCTCATCTGAAAATGTCAATACTACAGGTTCTGGAGACCAAATGCTACTACAAGTCAACATCAGTGTACAGCCACAGTCTTCTAGGACTTTCTCACATGAATAACTTAATCAGTAACAATTCTGTTCACAGGACAAAGTACAGGACTGATTGTGCCTGTTCTGCAAACTACATGAAATAAGAATAAAAAGCACTGTATGTTTGATTCAATGACTAAATGAATGAAACTAAATGATTTTGAAGACACAGAGGAAATGCCTTATTTTGAGTTAAAATACCATTATTAGATGCCCGTCTAAGAAGCCTATCTTGTAAAAAGTATTTGTATCCCAGAAAACCTTTTATAGTACAAAACAGAAATCTTTTTTGTGTTATTCCTGTCATATTTTCTCTTGCCACATGCAGAGAAAACATCATGTCCTAACTTTAAAAGAATGAGTTCAGCATTTTATTGGCACTTCATTTTGTGAAATAGAAAGCTGAAGGGAAAATCTGCTGATTATACCATACAATATTATAAATGATAAGTGTATTGTAGGCAACCCATAGGACTGATGTATTCCCTCCGAAAAAAAAATTAAATAAAAAAAAATTGGTCCTGAGCAGAATAAACATAAAACCAACTGTGCTAATACTTACATCAATTAAATCCGAAAGGTCATGAATATAATACTTGAAAACAGACGCATTGGTTGCTTCAAGGGTGAGCAGGTATTCATTACGGGCCTTAATAGATTTCAGCTTGTTTTCAGAATATTTTGCTTGACGCTAGGAAAAAAATTGTATATTAATGTATTTGAATTACTTCATTTTTGGTATGTAGTGAAAACGGTAACAATTCAAGCACATATTCCTATTAACAAGAATACATCTTATTGCCAGCCTGTTATACAGATAACAAAGTGATAACTTAGTATTTATTTTTTTTCAAATGGGACAAACCATATAGTAAGAATTATACTGGGAATAAAATATTCCCCTCTTTAAACTGCAATTAAGTTACCTATAACCCACTGCTAGCTTATTATGTGTACCTAATTTAATTTTATTTCCCATCTGGACTTCTCTGCCTAATATCATGCTAAAGAATGTCAGAAATGCACTGAATTTACTTCAGATGAAGCTAAATAAAAGCACTATTTACTTTTTCCTTCATTTTTTCAATCTTTTTCACAGAGCTCCGTCTCTGGTGCCTTTCTTCTAGTCGAATATGAAAAACAGGGTCTCCTGACCTCCCAATCTGTTTTTCTTCTTGCTTCTCTGCCTCCTTCAGTTTGCTTTCTGCACTGATGCTCTCTGCATGATACATGTGGTATGTTTTCATGACCTGCAAAAGACAAGAGTCAAAGGCGAATTAGGAGAAAATGAAAATATAAAGGTATCTACAGAAAAATCACAGGGTCTTTGAAATAAATGTTCTCTTATTAAAATGGACCTTGGATAAGTTTCTTTGCCAACAGAGATTGAGGACTTCTGGTTGCATTTTTCTTTTCTGATTTATTTAATAGCATCCCAATGAGGATTTTTTTTCCTCATTGCTCTAATAGGAAAGAGCAAAATTCTTCTTGTTAAACTTCAGGATTCTTGTCTTTGAATGAAAGCCTGAAATAAGCAATAAAATGAAATCTGTATCAGTGCCACATCTTTATGACTTCTTCAGGGCTGAGTTAACAGCTTGGCTGTGGACAAGGAATGTTTGAAAGCAGAAGGACCCCTTCAGCACTGAGGAAAGGGAAGGAAGCAGAGGTAATGGGAAGCTTCAGTCTGGGATCCCTTCTCCAGCCAGCTGGATGGCTGTCCACAGCCTGGAAAGAAGTGGCTCCCACCTGCACAGCCAGCAGATTGGGCGTGACATAAAAACCAGATGAGAGCTGGACAAGGAGCTGTCAGATAAATAATCTGTGAAGATGCTTTCCCCATAGCCCCCCAGTTAATACCATTATCTTCCCTCAACACACATGCTGGCTCTGTAGCCAAGAGCTTGAGCTGCTAGCCTGCAAATATGTACTTTCACAGACCACAAAGAGGGAGAGGGACTGATTCAGCCCAGTCTTCCCCTTCTTCTTCAAGCAAGAAAAGCACCAGCTCACATGTTGTGTAGTGGGCAGCAAGTGACCACAAACTACCCACCTCTGCTTGGGAGGGCTGTCTCTGCTCACCTCCAGCAAAGAAAGCCTTTTTTGGCTTGTTTTGGGTTTTTTTTGTTTGTTTGTTTTGTTTTTTGTCTTAAGTTCCAAGCAAGGAACAAAGCTCCTGTGCATCCTCAGGCACAGGGCAGCCTCCTCTCTTCTTCACAGGGTGCCAGAGCTCTTGCCTGCAGATGTTATCTTTGGGCTGAGGCCATGCAAACCATTCGCATCTCCTCCAAAGGACACAGCCAGAGAGGAATCAAATGGGCTGATCCTCCCTCAGCAAACCTTTGTGTGAATCATGGAGGAGACAGACTAGTTTGGGGAGCTGCCTTGAAATCTTCCCTAGGGAGAGAAGTATTTTTTGTAACAGATTAGTTAGGCCAGACTAAGGAGCATCCATGGAGTGGCAACACCAGGGACACAAAAGTTAGAATGTCCAAATTTGCTGCAGCATGGCTTAGCATGGATCTACACAAACCTACTGCACACCACATCAGGTGATGGCTGACATGATGCATACTTAAAGCCTTGTGCAACAGAAAGAAAGAAGCTTTTAGAGAGCTGCCATTTTGCATAACCATGTATGTTATGCATATGTTATACACTGTAACTGTGTATGCCACTATTTAATACTGATCCCATGCTGTTGATACCACTGAAATAGGACTGTTATTAAAAATGAAACAGGGAACACTTCGCTAACTTCCTGTAGTAAGGTAAACCAGATGGAGACATGCATCAAAAAGACTGGACTTGTTTTTATTTTTTAAAACTTATGTTTACAGCTCTCTGCTGAAAAAAACAAACTGCCTAAAGCAGGGCTTGGTGTTATTGCTGCTGCTATTTTATACCACAGTCACACTTCAAGGCCTGATCAGAGTCCAGAGCTCCCTGCCCAAGCACTGCCTATACCTACCGGGAACAGCTGCTGCCCCAGCAGCTGACAGCCTATGTGGGTGAGGCAAAAACCCGAAGACGAAACAAGCCAAGCTGGGAAGAGAAGGCAAGACTGCAGAGCCAACATCTGCACGGTTCTCAGCTTAAACAAACGGCACGTTCAGCTCACTATATCTGGCACTGTTACCAAAGGCATTTCTAAAGTTGTCAATAATCTGTACCCGGGGAGTCTAACCTGTATGACCACATGGAAAGAATTACTGAAAAGAGAAGTAATGGACTTCTTAAAGAAATGATTTATAAAACAAACCTAAGAAGCACAGAAAGTGATATGGCTCTATCAAAAATGATGGGAAAATGAAAATAAAAATAAGGTTGTGGACTTCTCTTTCGGCGTTTTTATTCAATTTTTGGAGCGCTTCTTTACAGAAGTCTACAGATGTTTGCTTTTATTTTTTTATCTTTTGTTCTGTGTTAGCTCCAGAGGCTTTTTAGTTGGTGCAACAAGGCTAACTCACATGTCTTATCACTTAGGAAAGTTCTTTTCTTTTGTACTGTCTCAGTTTTTCTGCTTGCAAAGAGGGAACAATAATAAAGTCTCAGTTTCCTAACTGCACATCACAAAGCATTTGACTTAAGTGGTGAAGCAAGGGTTTGTTCTGCTTGACAAAAGCACTGATCACTGCAGTTTTTGAAGCATTTTTTCTGAGTGCCATGTAGCCCAGTAGACTAGGCATAAATGTCCTTCTGCAGCGGCTGTGACATTTCACCT
The DNA here is from genome assembly GCA_024336885.1 of Actenoides hombroni. Lineage (NCBI taxonomy): Eukaryota > Metazoa > Chordata > Aves > Coraciiformes > Alcedinidae > Actenoides > Actenoides hombroni. The sequence continues at coordinate 8,068,839 of WUAM01000071.1, read as the reverse complement.
TGCCTCCTCGTTAAGTGAAGTGTATCACTACCAGCTCTCACCAAGAGGTTCAGATGTCTCCATGCTGACTCTGGTAACCTTACATCACCAAAGGGTATTTCTTCCTCTCATTGCCCACTTGCAGCACATGCTACCAAATCCAGATTGTTCCACTATACGCGGATCGGAAGTTAAATTTTGTGTGAGGACGTGGAGCTCACAGTCTATGGAGAACCAAGAAGTCTACTTAAAATCCATGTACTCGTAACAAACTCAGCAAGAGTTCTTGGTACAAATTATTTCTAAGATAACTGAAATAGAAAAAGAAGCCCTCCCTTTGGCAGTATACTCAGGAGTGGACAACTACCTGTCTGTCCTACCCAAGCCATGCTGGTTTAGAACTCAATACAAGGCTATGTACAGAGGAGTGATTAGCCTATGCGTTTGACTCCTGTCCAGTTTGTTATGTTGACAGCATTGCTTATCTCATGCGTTAGTGACATCATTATTTTGCAAGCCTCTGGGGAAAGCTGACAGCTCCAGCCTTTTTCATGATTTGTCAATGTTTTTTAAGAGCTAATATTGCAGCAGCAACCATTAGACAGAGACATATGGAAAATAAATGGGAACAAGCTAAGGAGTTGGCTTCCAAGTATTTCAGTGCAAGCTTCCTCAACAAATCAGCTTAGAATTTGCATGCTAAGTTGCATATATGACTCTCTCCCTTAACGTTATACTATCTTTTTTCCATGGAGTTTTAAAAAAGCTGTTAGGTACTGTAAAAGACAGTAACAGGTTTGCCTAATTCTTGGAAGCAGACTGACTGCATGAAGAGTTCTGATCCCTGATCTGTGAATATGTAACAGATCCATAGATCTGTTATACAAACGACAATACTCCGATGCAATAAGCAACACCGCTTCTTAAATGTCCACCAAACTGTTGAATGATAGACTATCCTGTGAGAGTATCCATCACAGAACTGACTTTAATTAGTCCCCAAAGTGCTTATTGATCAGCCACCAAGTATGCACTGAAAAGAGAGAGTAAGGTCATAATTTTGCAGATGCTGAACTGTCATGACATATGCTGCACTTCTCTACTGTAGTGAACAAGCATTGTTAAATGCATCCTAGCCCCTTTCTACAATTAAATGGTGAGTTTATCTCCTATTAATTTAGCAGGTTTATTCTGCAGATCCAATGATGTAAAATATATATTTCCATCAACTAAGTCACACCACAAGCAGATGAAAAAGCTCATGCTATCCAAACTATGTACTCTCCCACTTGTAGGTGACAGACTGTTCACTTAGTGATATAAACATCTCTTTTTGTGTGCCAAATTTTCAGCATCATTCGTAAGAGCTCAGCAAGTAAGCTCTGGGCAGAAGATAGCACTTATCACAGGGAAGGGCACATTAGAGTAAATCCTTAGATAATTATTTAATTTAAACCCACAGTTGTTATCTGGGCAAACCCATCAACAAGGCAGTAATTAGTGCTGAACTTCTGTAGGCTACCAAGAGAGGAACGTTCCTGTAGTGAGGCACTGGCTTTCCTTTTCCACATGCATATTTCTTTTTCACAATGTTTCATTTCTTCTTTTTCATAATGTTTCACAGGAAATAGGCATTTAATGGAACTGTAGTTCATCCCTGTTGCAATTACCATGTTTTCTTGAATTGTCTCTGCTAAGTTGTGTGTTCTTATCAGAAGGTGGATTTGCAAGGGATTCATTAAATCAGGTTAGCTAGTACTCTCCCCAAGAAATAAATAAAATCTTACTCCAATTTTACTAAATCAGTGACCTCTAGCAGTTAAGTAGGCTCAGTATTAGTTGTTTTCAGCATCCTGTTCACTTCCAAACCAATCTCTGATGTGGTTCCAGGAATTGTCACTGATATGTTACTACCAGTACAGAATTACTGATTTCACCTTCTCAGATCTCTGGTGTGCTATAGTAAATTGGACTTAACTTTTATATCGAGAATACAGATTCTGTGTTATTTCAGCAATGAAAAAAAGAAAATCTGGCAGAACTACCTTGAGAAATTGAACAGCCAAGATTTCTAAAGACTAAGATAAAGCAATGGAAAATGCAAGTGGCACAGCAGCTCTGTCTTATTTAGCATTAAACTGTTTGCTTTGGCCTCTCTCTACATCATTTTTCTGAAAGCCTCACATTTGTATTGCCTGTGAAAAGTGTGATGCCAGTAGAACTAATTTGGAAAGCCAAGTGGGAGGCATGAAGATGTACTGTTGTGATGTGCATCACTTTTCTCCACCATTCACCCTCATCTAATAAGTTACTGGAACAGCTCTGTATTTTTAGCAAGCTTTTCATCTCATTGATCCCCCACAGCTCCTTTAGAGGTCATTTATGAATATGTCCTCAACCCTAACTGAATTGAGTGGAGATCTCCTGCCACTGCAAGAAAAGACTCTGCCTACTTTCCGTTTCCTACCATTCCAAATCGCTCAGATGTTACTCGCATATTCCAGTATTTGATCTGATAATACAAGGTATTTTAGCTCCAAATACTCCTTAATGTTTGATTATTTTCTTTTTTTTTCTTTTTTTTTTTTGACATTTCATTGTAATTCTGAGCTTTTCTGCATTAAATAAGCAGCCAGAATGCTTTCTAGTCTCTCTCACTCTCTCTAAAGGCATAGGTTCAAACTTTCACAAGTTAAAAAACATACTTGAGCAGAAAGTTTTTTAATTGAAAATCCATTCTTAGTGGACAGTGTCTCTTCAATTCCTCAGTGATTTCTTACTTTCTTCTCTTACAAATTCTTCTTTGCAAAATCTACAGCACTGCTTATTCACTTGTTTGATCTAAAAAACGTCAAAACCAATGGACACAACTCCCTAATTACACCAGGTTTTTACATCTGGCCCTGTGAACAAGTTAAAAATTATTTTCTGACGGAGAAGTGCATTTTCAGAGATGGGTCCCAAAGTAATCTTTTTTTCTGGCACCCGCTATGATACACAAACTGGACACCTGATACAGCACTGTCACCTGAAGAAAAGTCAGTTGTTATTCTGATACTTAGTAGGCTATGTTAGAATATGTCCATTGAAATATTTGGACCAAATCAGTAGCAATTCTTTTCAATATCCCATTTATTCTGCATATTCTAGATAAACTGGGTTCAAGATACCTGGGGCTTGAGAAGTCTGAAAGCAGGTGTGCTGAAGAGATGGGTGGGTAGTCTCTCATCATTTGGCTTTGAAACAACCATTTAATCCAGCCCCTGACCCCACAGTGTAGGGAAATCCACTCAAGCAATGCCTTAAACTTTGTTTCCCTCACAACAACATGTTTCCTTGGAAGAGTTACTGTGGAGCTGCAGAGCTACTGTATGTGCCTGAATACGTCTGCCTAAGGAACCAACTTCTCACATCTGAAGTTGAAGGAGTAACAAATAAAAGATGCAATTTCTTTAACTTGGCTATACACCTGCTGTGCTTCAGCACAAACATCTTCTACTGTTTTAGTTTTTAGTGATGTTAGTTTCCTTCTCTCATTCTCTTCAACACACTATTATGCATGACTGTTTGCTTTTTATTTCTGGAGGGTGACCTTAATTTACAAACCTTTCTTGTAAGATAAGGAATCATGATAAGAAGTAAAGAGATTATTAAACGCTGCTTCATACATAACCTCAGTTCATTAAAAGCTCCAATACTTTCCCTTCACTCAAAGGCTTTAGAGGTATTTAAACTCCAATAGGGCTTCACATTTTAACAGTTATACTCCATAAACATACCATTCCCTTAAAAAAAAAACCAAACACAATTGAGTAATAGGGAGAGACTTCAACATTAGTGTATTATTCACTGACTTGAAATTAATTATCTCACAATAGTAAGACTGAATTTACTTTTTTTCCTTTCCATAAATCATGGGGCAAAGAGGAAGATGATTTCTCCTTTTTGTAAGTGACTGAGAAACATACCACCCAGATTTTAAAACTGTAGATACTTGTTTTGGTAAGGCCACTGCACTCTTGTTCTGTAAACAGTAAATGTCACACAGAATGAAAAACCTATGCATGAGGTTTCACGTGTCCAGATATCCTTCTACCTTTATGTACACAAGCACATATATTAGGCAGACATGCTGATGATCATTCTGAAGATGCAGTCAATGGAACAGATGTTACTCTGCACCATATTGCCACCTTACGAAGTATGGGTTGTATCGTGCTAAATATGGGCATCTATATCTGACCATTTACTTTGCAATCAATGAAAAGCTGGACAATGGTGTTAACAGTGTAGATCATTTCATCTGAAGCAGATGCTTGCATCTGATCAAAGAAGTCCAATCTCTCCATAGTAGATTTCCAGTGACTATAACTGGAACACAGATGGCAAGCTAAGATATTTGTACCTCCACTAAAGATGCCTGGAAATTAGGCGAAGTAAATTCCATTCCAAGAAACCATTTTGCAGCAGTAGCCTAATTCAAATTGTGCACATGCTGTGTACTCTACTATCTGCAAAAATCTTCCTATTTTACACAAGTCTTAAATTCTGAGAAAAGAACTAGCATTCTCTGGAAGCCATAACATTGAGGTTAATACCTGAATAAATCTGTAGTTATTGGTGGGAATCACACTAGTGTCAAGAAAGACAGTGAAAATACAACAATCAAGTGCTGCAGATTTGCACGGGTGATTCAGCAAAGTATTTCTGCACATGCTTCACTGTTTTCCTACCCTGGGAGCACGGGCACTAATCCAGCCCCTCACTAGGCACTGGAGTTATGCAACTGTTTAATTGAAACAAGACTGTATCTTCTGGGCCTACTCACCACTGAATCCCCACTTGTGCAATGGCTCCTACAGGCCCTGATTCCCTGCAGCTGTGTGAACTGTCTGCAGCTATCACTACTTGGCAGAAGCTGATCCCAGCATACTTCACTGACTACAGGCCCCAGACAACACAGTTTTGTACTACTGCACCCTACAAAATGAGTGGTGATTTCAGAAAAAAAACCCCAAACCCTAAAGAAAAGCCCTCAAAGAAACCCAAAACAAAAAAATCCCACAAAAATCAATCAATCAAACAAGCCGGATGGGGCTCCAAGCAACCTGATCTATTGGGAGGTGTCCCTGCCCATGGAAGGGGGGTTCAAACTAGATGATCTTTGAGGTCCCTTCCAGTCCTGACAATTCTATGATTCTATGAAACAAACAAAAGGTTTAGGTCGGTTTTAGGAATCTGCATCCGTAACTAGAGTCCAAAAAAACCCAAGACAATGAGACAAGTCTAAATTTCTTTGGATCTTCTTTTTGCCACCTAAATTGTTCTCAAGTTCAAATGTTCCTCAGACCTTCAAGTGACTACAGCTGGAACACACTGATGGGTGCACAATTTACCCTAGGTCAAAAGAAAACCAGACAAGATGCACAAAAGTAATGCTTGACTGATCTCTCCCCAAGGAGAGAGAGTCTCTGATATCTTCCCAAACTTCCTCAAAATCACAAATTTTGGTCTCATAAATCTTTAGTATAAAGAAGGGAGCAGTCTAGAGAGTGTTATGCAGGGTTCTGGAGCATAGATGTTTCGGTTCTTCCAGACAGAAGGGAGAATTTGCTGTACAACTTCCTCAACCATCGGGAATCAACAGACTTTTGTAAGAGGTGGATGTCACCAATTCCTCTTTGGTGTATAGTTATGTTAAAACAAAGAGCAATTCTTGTTTTGTTCTTTCTCAGAACATATTCCCTCAAAAATATTTTGGGAAATGTTTTTCAAGCAGACAAGATCTCATCCTCTAGTAAAAAGTTGTGTACATGAGTTTCAAAGAGGAAAATAAGTTCAGATGGACTTTCTCTGAGATTTTCTGGCAGGTTAGCAGCAGCTTGCCAGAATACTTAAGAGTATTTTTCTTGACCTCAGTGACTGGTATGGAAAGCCTACACAGCCCTCTATTGTTCTGTTTTTCTTTTCATTATTTACCTATCCCAGCCAGGGAGAGGAGAGGGAGTGTAAGTAACTTTTACTGTTTTTTACTGACTGTAGTCCATGAGTCAAACCAAGCAAATGACAGCATAGCCAAATCAAGGCAGACAAGGAAGAAGCTTTGCTCTGGTAAGCTCTGAGTAGAAACGCCTCATTAATAATCAACAAAACTTTTAATAAACTGGCATAGCATAGTCTGGGGGGAAAAAGGGTTGAAAGTGAAGATTAATCCTGAAAGCATTAGCATATGTATCGTAAACAAGTGAGTAGTCTTTCCAAAAGAGATAGTTTAGACTTGTGTAAAGAGACAAAAATAAGCATCTACACTGGGGAGTAACTTGCTAGATAAAAGGACACTTAAAGCCTGTAGAAGAAGTTCAATATGGAATTTGTGTAAGATAAACTAAGTAAGCAACTGTACTTACTGTGTAAAGCTCGTTAAGGACTTTCATTAAGTCTTCATGAAGCTGAAATGCAATCTCTTTGCTCTGTAATTAAAAAGAAATCATTAGAAAAAAGCATACAAATACTGAAACGTATGTTTGCCTCTTGATACTCATACTCATTGTTTATCCAAAAATAGTGAATACAATGTTGCTTGCAAAGACACCATTCTGACAGAATTACAATGCACTAAAAATAATAATTCAGGGATGCAGAGGTAGACGGATAACATCTGGACACAATACTTCTAAAAGGAAACCCAGAAGTAATTTGAGTGATTTTCCCATGAAGCATCAGGAAATTAGGTGCCAAGAGAAAGGGACAAGTTCAGGATTAACGTTATAAGCCTTTTTAGCGGAACAAACTGTGTAGTGTTTTGTAACTGCTATGATATATACAAAAACTAAACCATGTGGAATGTGATATTCTAGAGGGACATCCTACCCAATTCCACATCTAGAATAGTCTTTGTCTCTCAGCACATACAACTATCTAAATATTTACGCAAGAAATAATTGTGGCACCTCTTTGAAACAGATATCCAACTGCATAGTATTCCACAGAGTGGGCTGCTGAAACAGCTTTGTTTAGCTTTTCTGGACAGTGTCTTTACTTTCATTCTGACACAGAAAAAAAAGAAATGCTTAGCAGTAGCTATTAATGAAAGCAAGTATGTCAACATAAGAGCATTTAATTGGAGTCTCATTGAAATATATTCCTTTGTTAGTTGTCCATAGCAGTTCAATCAGATGAAAATTGTGGCAACTGTGCAAGAGTTGAAGGCATTTGTACCATAGCCTTTGGAAAACAGCTACAGAATAGAGCTACGGGGCTTGGCAAACAGCCTGGCTAAATTTCTTCTGTGAGGTTCAGCATTGTAACATTCATGCTGGAAATGTCAGCTTTTTCTTCTGCGAATAAATTGATAATTAGCCCTGCTTCTGAAAACTCCAACTTCATGCTAGATAACAGCCTCAGCTATGAGAAGTACTTTATATTTGTATAGAAGCCAAAGGAAAACCCTCAGGGACAACTCATCTCCAAAGCCGCTAACACATACTTGGCCATCACTAAAACACCTGCAGGAATAATGGTTTCTGAATGAGAATTTCCAGTGCAACGCCCACATACAAGGAGGAACCACACCACACATCCCACCCACTGCGTCTTCCAGGAGGATGAGACAGACACATACAGTAGCTGGGAAGAAAATGATTTCTTTTTTCTCCCACTCCTACTGTGATACTCCTAACTCTGGGCAGTATTTTAAAAAAAGTGTCATATCACTTATCTGTATTCAGTCCAATCCTTATATACAAGATGATTTTTAACCAACAAAAAACTAGAATTATACATTAAAAAAAAACTTTAGTGAAATTCTTGTATTCCCAAGGTCATTAGCTGTAGTGTCTAAGGCACAGTGAGACAGATGCTCTGAAGCTGACTTACACAGAACTATAATATGAAAATTCCCTTATTGCTTGTACTTTTCAAAGCTTGGTATTTTTCATGAGGTATGCTCTCTTGCCGAAGTAGCTAGAACATAAGGTTTACTACTTCCATTTCTTTGCAAATATGAGATTATTCTCATCTAATATTAAGGAGAAAAATTCACATGCATAACAGTGCACAGAGTGCTTGTAAAGAATTGGAAAAGGCTTGCAGATTTGCAAGCTGCTGTAGGGAAACACAGTAAAAGCTTTAGCAAAAATTCTGAATTGCTTTTCATTGCTTTACATTGGCTCCCTGCCTTTAAAAGTCAGCAGCACAGCTCTGACACAGCTTATACATCTCCTCAAAGCTCCAAGAAGTGGAGGCCATCTGTTTTCTCTTGAATAGCTGTTTCTATAGTTCTGAATATGAGAGGTCTGGTTTTTAAATGACTTTATCAGAAAGAAGGACAAAACATACAAATAAGATAGTTGACATTAACGCTGGAAGGTGAAAGCATACACGTGTGGGAAAAAAATCTGTAGATGATCTCCAGCTTCAAGCAATTTACCCTTTTGGCTGTTGGTCACCGCCATCTCAAAGCTGTTGACAACTCAAGCCTGAAATACAGTAATGGTGATTCCAAGGCAGCATGCCTTAACCTGGCTGTGCAAAACTTTGCTTGAGAAGGTGAGATAGAAAACCCTAAATCAATCTTCTCTCTACCCTTTGCATATTTGATTGTAAGCAAAGCACACAGCAGCTCACTGAAAGACACACCCTCATCTTCTGCTCTTGTTATACCTTAATGCAGACACCAGATGGGTTGAGGATTTGGGAAATGATCACTATTTACTAGGACCCATTTCTCCTCTTTGCTCTTGTAGAGCTTTGTCCAGTACTGAAGCACGAGTGGTTCGGCATGAAGGATATGAAGGCCACTGTGCACACATAATCTTCTCCAGGCAACACACTGATCAAAGGTAAATTTGAAAGTGAATGGAAGAGATCACAGTAGATGAAAGAGGGAGATTGTTTTAGGCAAGAACAATGAGCTTTAAAATGGGAAGCAAAAAGAGAGAGAGGTGATCAGCAAAAAGAGTAAAATTAGGAAGTGACAGTCTAGCAACGTCACATGACCACAGCTGAGTCATCCTTCCACCAGTTCATCTGGGGACTCCAACGCGTAGAGGGTGCCTGTAGTGATGGATAACGTGTCAGCTGCTGCCTTTTTCTGATGAAAGAATTTGTAGGAATTGTCCAGTAAAGATTAGGAAATTTGGTTAGATGTAGCAATAGAAAAGGGATTTATTTTCAAGAACCAACACATTTTACATTAGCATTTAAGATCAAGACATACTGACTTGAGTGCAAAGTGATACAGCTTTTAGTGTGTAATATATAGTGCATTAGAGCCCCAGATAAGAAGTGCATTTATTTTCAGTGGTTAATGGCTCTCCTGTTTCTCTTCTAGGCTACTTATTTCCTGCAGTAGTTCAGCATGTTTGAACCATGTGCTCTTCTAGGAGAGTATCCTCAGAGTAGCCAAACAATAGAATGTAAGATGCAGCACACATTTTCCTGGAACTGAGCTGATAGCTCTAATCAGGCAGTTAAGACATGACAAACAATCACGGAGGTGCTTCTTTATTCACTGTGTCCTAGAGAAATGTGCTAGCATCTATTAATCAAAAGAACAAAGAACATAATAAAAATGTTAGAGCACATGCAAACTCTTGCTAAAAAAATATTATATATGTTACTAATCTGGTTCAAAGCATTAAGAAACAGTAGTATATTTTTTTCACTTGATAGTAGGATACATCATGCCCATGTAACAGACTAGTAAGTGCACCTGAACCACTCTTTCAGTATGTGCTCAACTTTCAACACATCAGTAGCCCTACTGATGTCATCAAGATTTTTATTTATAGATTAATGTCTGAGAAACTTAAAATTTTATCACACACTAATGTCCTTCCATTGAAGTCAGTTAGAATTTTTCCATCCATTTCAGTCAGAGCATAATTGGGCACTCAAACTTTACTCTTCTGGGTTTTTTTTTTACTGAAAATTAAGAGTCAGTTCAGTTCTTCCTGGAATACTTTGGGGTCTGTACTTAGCACACACAAAATGCTATTCTCAGTTACATCATTTAGGGAAAATATTCTGTGACTATTACTTTTAAATTAGTCTGCTGCCAGTCCCTGGGGAAGTGATGTGCAAACACTTCTTTTAAGGAGCTTTCATGAGCTGTGGGGACACTGACACAACCAACCCATAGTAAAATTTTGTCCCATATTTGCTGGTCTATAGCAACAAATAGCTTTGCCATCCTTTTAAACCTTAAAACGTTTAAGAAACTGAAGCAAAACCCCTCTCTATATGCCACAATCTTTATAATGTCAAATAGATTTGGCAGGTAGTCACATTCCTTGTTAATAGCCAGATTATGGAACTAAAATATTTATTGTGCTTGGCTTCTCCAGCATCTTTTACTGTAAACACTGGAAGATATGTTCATCTCAGCTAGTTATGGTTTCTGTCCAAAGAAAATACATGTTTATAAATTATAAATATACAAATCTGCTTAAGGATTTTGTGGGTATGTGTTTATGCAGTTGATTATTAATGCTGGGGTAACCAGAATCACTGCATGAAATGTTCTGCATAATACTTTTCCCTTCTGCTTGACATTTTTCCTTATTACTTTATTCTTTAATTGTCCCCATGAGGCCATCTACCCCATCTGCCTGAAGAAACATGCAAGCATGCAAGGTTTGAACTCTGCTACTTTATGTTTGTAATTTTATGTGCAGCATGAAGGCCAGGCATGAGCAGCAATCTGTACTGCTTTTATATGCCAGCAACTAAAAAGAAGAGCTTAAGTGCCTGTCCGAAGTATGAGGCCTGACATAATATAATCAGATAAATGTCACAAAATCTCTGAACTAGATCCTATCTTTGTCCTGCATTTAGTAAATTTAAAGAGATGCTGGTTTCTGACCCCTGGAATAAAAGAATGTCAAAGAGCTCCTGGGAGAACAAAAATAATGAATACCTACATGTTAAGTGAGCCAGCCTAGACAGGAAAGTCATGTACAGTCATGTACCTGCATAGAATATTCCTGACCCATCAGAACATTTAAGGTAGAAGCAATAGGGAGCATTTCACCAGAGCAATCCAAATGTTGAGACAGATGTATAGATGCATACAAAAGGAAGAAACAGAATGAGGAAGAAGAGAGTGAGACAAGGGCAAGGTACAAAGGGGTACAGACACCCATCATCACTACATTTCATATAAACCAACACTGGGTACTTCACACACATTTTACAGAAGGACTAGAGTTGCTATAGACTCGTGGCTTTGTGCTGTATTCCACACAGGAGACATCAGAAGGAGAGGGAACAAGCTAATACTCTACTGCTAAGCACTGAGTCACTTTCTTTTTCTGCAACAGGCAGATTAGGGGTTCAGAGGAGAACAATGGAGATCTGTTCTGATCATAGACTCAGTGTACTTATTCTCCAGACTTGGAAATGGAACTAAAGCACCTCCAAAGATGCAAAAGCTGCTGATGCAAGACCAAAGAACTAAAACAGGATAATAATAGCGATGCATAAAACAATTAGGTTAATAAACTGGAAGATATATAACTAAATGATCTAATATTGAATATAGAGAAGTTTGATTAGCTGGTATTTGGAAATTACTCAGCCATTCAGTGCTCCTATGTGCAATGCTGTGAGAGCCAATGAAGTACAGACAGTTAGACAGGCGTAGTTCCTGCTGTTGACCATGGACTGTGGTAAGACATCAAGCACGTACTTGTTGGTCTTTATTTTTAAAAAGCTTCACATTGCTACTGTTCTTATTATTTAATTACTCATGAGAGAGACAGTACATATTTCAGGAACAGTGTGATCAGACTCCAGTGTAGAAGTATCTGCACAATATGGTTTGTCTCTATTTCAACCTGAAATTTGTGAACAGTGAACAAATCCCATACGCGTTTGTAGGGATGACATCCATTGAGACCGATTATATTTTCTCCAGCAGAATTTCATTCTAAATCCAGACTTTCTCAAAAGTAACCTACAGAAAGTGACAGAAATTGGTTAAAAACTCTATTTGATGTTTACAGATCGGCAATAAATTCCACACCATTTTCTATAGGGAGAACATAATTTCGATGGAGCAGAGTGTTGGATACCATCTTTCTCATTCTAAGCGCACCTTCTCTTTGCTCCTGTGACCTCTTTCCTGCAAGGGGAACTATAGTACAGGACAGGTGTTTTGCACCTAATTTCTTTCAGTTGCCTGGTGGACATCCATTATGTAGTTCTGAGACAGTCTGTGATATACCTTAAGTTAGACTGCTCATTCACATCTGACAGAAATTATCACAGAATCATAGAATGGTTTGTGTTGGAGGGGACCTTCAAAGACCACGATGGTTGAAGCTGCCCATTTGGACTAAACATAGATGTAGACAGTTTACGTTCTTCATTAATAAAGCAAGATGATCTGCTGACAACTTCACCTCCACCACAGGTCTGGTTTTTCTCTCCATTCAAAGTTGTTCACCTCATTTTATAACTCCTTCCTTTTTTGCAGAAGAGAAATTGGAATTTCATCACCATTCAGTATATGATATAATGTCCATCATATAGTATATATATCATATACATTATATACAGGTGTAATCTGCTGTACAGCTGGGAATTAACTGCAAATAAATCACCAGTACTCTGTAGCAAGCACCACAACAAGAACTGTGCACATTGGGACTCAGTGGAAATATCAACATTCTCCAATAATTATTGATTCCTGACAGACTGCCCTAAAAATGTGTGCTCAGAATCAATACTGTTGAACAACCACTGCCACATTCAGGTCACATGCCCATGAAGCTGACTTATACCATGCCGAAGTGCCCTGTGTCTTCCTGCCACCCTTCTCCTCACATTACCAGTCTGGCTCAGATCTCTTTGCACAGCCTTTGGTGAACTCACTCTGCCCATGCTCCATGGCAGCTAACTGCTGTTTGATGTGACACTATCATGCTCAGTGTCAGCTGGCAAACCCTGCTGGAAGGTAGGATAGAGCTGTTGAGAATCTGGGCTCCACTAATTGTGAGCTCCAGGTTATGGACAGCAGGACTCCCTCAATTTCCTTTCTATTTCCCCTGTAGAAGATTCAAGTTAGAAATAATAAAGCAAGAGCAGCCACTTGCTCTTCCTCAAGAAGCTATGCTAGAAAGAGAAAATTTGAAATGTTGCATGTTCCTGGACACATGGAGGAAAGACATGCTTCTGTCACGAAGATAGGACATTATGCCTCCTGTTAATGCACTGAAAATGTCCACATATTTTGTTCTTTCTGAGAGATAAGCTGCAGCAATCTCCATTAATAAGTTGAGAGAATAATGAAGGACACACACTTCTCCACAGAAAACTTGATCTAGATATTTTTGTACAAATCATCTGTAGAGAAGGGAAGGAAAAACAAGATTTCCAGTGCTAAAGAACTGAACTACACTGAAACCAAACAGGCTAGTCTAATAATGCACACCTAGTGAAGAAGAGATTTCTGTGATACGACATAAACAACGGAAAAACTACTCCAGATTCAATACTGGAAAATTTCTACTGGTCCAAGCAAGTCTGAGATGTCTCCACATAGACATTATTGTGGCACGGTCTAATTGCTTTTCCCATTATCTTTTCAACTTCTGTAATAATCTTCCTTCTTAGTAAGTTTAGTGGATTGTGAACTACAGTTTTATGCATTGGACATATTATATGAACAGACCATTACTGATTGAGAAACTATAAATTTCAGCACTGCTCCTGCTAGAGGTTTTAATGCGCACACATAAATTTGATCCATGTTTTTACTTTTTTTTCCTCCAAGCACAACCTATGTGCTCCCTAAATGATTCTTTTCTCCACCCCATTGTTATCTACCTAGGGCTGCGGTCAGGTATTTGTGAAATCAATTCCCTAGTCTGAAAACATTAGTCTGGTACCTTTGCCATCATTGAGTCACACACTCTACATTCTTTAACCTTTGTTTTTTCTGAACTCTTTTTTGTATGATGCTTGCCTACCAGCACCCCACTGTGACTGATGGATATGCATTTATAATCTATTTTTATTTCAGAACGTTGTAACAACGACTACAAACACATTACGTACATCTCAAAGTAAGGCTGCCTAGAGGGCTTGCTTAGCACAAGAGGGATTTACACATTGTATGTGTTATGAAAACACATAATGGGTATGCAACAAGGACAAACAGAGACAATGCTTAAATGATCCAATAGAAGTAGTTATGTTATTGAAGGGGTATGGTCACATTTAATATTGGGAAGGAAAGGAAAAACTTTTACTAGAATCGCAGCATGCATAGCCATCCTTAAGCCAAGGCACTACAAGGCACACCCTTACTTTGACTTGAATTCACTTCTCTCATGATAGAGTTACAATGAAATACTGTTTTTGCAAATAATTCATTAATACTGCATGACTATTTTGGGAGTCCTGAGTGAAAACTGTTTCCTTTCTGCATGGGTAGACAAGGGTGTTTTTGAGAGAAGAAAAGGCTTTTTTCCCTGCCTTTTGGATATTTGTGATTCAGCTCTTAAGGTCACCAGCACATACAGCAGGTTCCCAGGCATTTCAGCACTAAGAACAGTCCACGAGAACAGTCATGAAGAATTTATACGTGTGCTAAAATGGATTTTATGCTACGTGTGTTGAATCTGCTCCTCAAATGCTACCGTCAGGACACTTCTGCCTCTCTCATGCATCTTACAAGCCCAGCTGGAGGACTGCAGGAGAGGTATTACCTTCTTGAACATTCTGGTGGAGTCTTCGCTTATCTGCAGGAACCGCATGATCACGTTGTTCAGGTAGATATCGCTCAACGTTGCATGGTCTTTGCTTTCTCTTCTCACTTGGTTCAGGAGTAAGTACCAGCAATTCACTGGCGACAAGAGGTTCTGGTCTTTCCTAAGGAGGAGATACATACATGTATTATGTATAGAAATGAAAAAGTTACATTATTAACACAAACAGCTCCCTGACATTTACACATGACTTGTTATGTAAAAACGGCTGCTTCTGAAGAGTCTGCCAATCCATTCTTGGAATAACTTGGTTAGGCAAGCTTCAGATCACTTTTACAACACATTCTACAAATCCCATGTGGCATGGACACAAAGATATAGAAAAAGTATAAGAATTCAGAACATTACAAACCACCTGAGAGTATAAAAACAACCCTTGCCGCAAAGCTTATGGGTGCTTACAGATGGAGTACATGTAAATATACAAAATCAATAAAGGTCACTGCTGAAAGAGTAACAGTAATTAATTTTTGACATTAGAAACAAGCAAGCACTGCAAGTGCATCCCAAATCCTTCATGAGCAAAATTGCAGGTGTAGCTGTTTCACTGCAATGGATTTGTGTAACTGCCATAAAAGTAGAAGGAAATGTCACAAGCATACATATTCTGTGATCAGCATTCATAAATTCACAGCACTCATAAATACACTGCTACTGCCAGTCTCAGATGGTTCAATTACAAGACAAACAGCAGACTGGACTTTTTCCACAGCTGTCCTGTTCTGAATTTCCTTTGACAGACTTTTTGCATTGTAGGCCCACTCCAAGCTTTTAATATCATAAAAGTGAAATCACAGATGACTTCTCATTTCTTTTTTACACAAAGCAAAATAAAAAATACGTGTACGTCAACAACTGGTTCACAGACAATAAAAAAACTATGTCTAAAATTTGCCTTACGATTTTACTGAAATTTTAATTTCAAGTTTACCTTGCAACTAACTGCTCTAGAAATTTGCTGCTCTGTTTTGGTTTGGTTTGATTTTTTTTTCCCCTTGTGCAGAGATTCTCCTACAGTCCAAATGATCAAGAATGTGAAGACAGAACAGAGTTGGTGATGAATTGAGGGAGAAACTCCTTCAACTCTTCATAAATTGTTCTAATAATTAACTGTTCTAACTGTGAGACACATGTCCTTTAATTCCTCTTCTAATTGTCTACCTTTAGCTTTCACCCTCAGAATCAAAGCAACAGTGAATGATCCAACAGCCCAAAAGCCTTTTCTTAATCACCAGTGCTTTGTTTAGCTACGAATTGGAAGTCAGTTAACGAAAACTCCCCACTTTGTTTCAGATAGACATCTTAACAGTGTCACTGACATTGAGGAAAGTCAGGGTTTTATCAGCCAGGTAAACCAAGATGAGCACCCCTGAAGGGCCACGCTGATATTACTCGGTCCTCACTGCTCCTGCATGTCCCAGAGCCAATCCCACAGAGCTTCCTGCCTGTTCTGGGGAGAATGGTGGGAATAGCACAGGGAACCACCAGTTAAAGTGACTTTTGCTACAACCTCTTCTCCAAGCAGAAACTGCAGAACAAAGCCAAAGGCAGGACGCCAATCATAACCCCTGTGCTCATCTGCCAGTATGGATTTAACACATTTAAGAATGAGGAAAGATGTTTGTATGCACAAGGGCAAAAAGATTTTGCCACAAGCTGAATAGAAGCCAGGGCTTGCTCTGAAGTGGTGACATATGCACATGTTGGTTAGTTCAGAGAATCATTGAGTCAGTTAACTGGATTTTAAGAAATATATATTACTGTCCTTTGCACTGTGCAAACTGTATTTGGATTAACCTTTCCTTTGCCAGATGTGTTCAGAAAAGACTTTTGTCCTGAAACAAAAGCTCTATCTGTGTATCTCTAGCACAACACTAACTGGACAGTGGAAAAAGGTATTTATTTTTCAGCTTTACAAACACAAAATATTGTTTTATACCCCTAAGGATAAGACAGACAGGCAAATGCATTCATTAATCAGCTCAAGTCAGGAAAATAACCAGAGGAGACTATGCCAGCAAGTAAGCATTTGAAACACTTTAGAAAATACGCTGTACAGTTTTTGCCAGATACTACCTGACTGCTTTTGTTTTGCAGATGTTACTATGCTGTGAAAAGGATACATTAAATTGTAAGCAAGGCATAACACTCACATCTTTGTCACTTCCTGGAATAAGAGGGGTCAAGAGGCAGCACAGGTTCACATGCAACAATAAATCAAAATAGTTTTCTTTTTTTAATGTCTTTTTTTTCCCCAAAAAATTTATTGTCCTCTATTTTTTTTTTTGTAATGGTGGTTGACCTTCATTTCAGACACTGTCAAATCCTTTCAACTCCACTGCAATGGATCAGCACACAGCTTTCAAGCTTTTGGGGCTCTGCACTTTTTCTAGATACTGTCTGTATTTTGAGTGGTTTAAATTCCATATGCTATGTTAGGTATAATACTTGTGCAGCTTACCTTTTAAGAAACTGAAACCACTTGTCAGAAGTTTACATGAATAATTGCAAAGGGTCAAATCAACAAAACAGAATTTCACAAAGAATCACAGAATTACTCAGGTTGGAAAAGACCTTCAAGATAGGTACCTTTTAGGTACCATTCTCTGCCCTAGTGAGACCTCACCTGGAATATTACACTCAGTTCCAGGCTCCCCAGTTGAACAGGGACAGAGATCTACTTGAGAGAGTCCAAGGGAGGGCTACAAGGATGATTAACGTAGAACACCTGCTTTATGAGGAAAGGCTGAGAGACCTGGGGCTTTTTAGTATGGAGCAGAGAAGACTGAGAGGGGATCTAATTAATGTCTATAAATACATAAGGGCTGGGCGTCAAGAAGGCAGGAGTAACCTCTTTTCACTCATGCCCTGTGATAGGATGAGAGGCAATGGATTCAAGCTAGAGTACGGGAAGTTCCACCTCAACTTGAGGAAGAACTTCTTTACTGTAAGGGATGTAGAGCACTGGAACAGACTCCCCAGAGAGGTAGTGGAGTCTCCTTCTCTGGAGACTTTCAAGACCTGTCTGGATGCATTTCTGCGTGACCTGCTCTAGTTTTGTCCTGCTCTGGGAGGGGGTTAGGACTCGATGATCTTCAGAGGTCCCTTCCAACCCCTAACATTCTGTGATTCTTTCAACTGCAATGAGAACTGCTATGCTGCTAAATAGGGGTGGGAATTTTAAATGTGCTTTTGAACCTGGGCTCCACCTAGCAGCACTCAAAACCAGCAGAAGTGTAGCACTCCAGCAATGGCTAACATGGGGGCGAGGGAGAAGAAAATCTCTCTTACTTGTACTGCTGATGATCCTTTGTACTTCTTGTTTTTGCCATGAACCTCTCTGCCAATTTTTCCAGGTTTCGGGAATACTCCATCTCTATTTCTGACTTCTTGCGGAAGAAATCCTGCAGATCCTGAAGAAGCTGCACTCGCATTTCAGTCTGCTGCTCCAGGCATTTCTGCTGCTCGATGAGTTGAGCTCGGATCTCTAATGAAAGAAACACATATCCACTCAGGTCAGTGAAAGCAAATGAGAATTGAGTGTTACCAACCAAAATTACAAACACCGATAGCCTTGCAGCTACACCAGCTGGATCTGGATTTCAGGTCCTGTGGTGGGACCACATGCTTATGCCCCAGCATCCCTCCCACTTGCTGTCTCAGAAATGGCTATGGCAAGGGCTTAGGACTTTGCTGGGCTCACATGAGCAGAAGACCTGCCTCCTCCTTCCTCTCCCATCCTCTTCCTGGCCTCTGGCATTAGCACAACATCTGGCTTGGTGCGATCTCCTTGCAGGAGGTGGTGTGCAACCATCTGAGCAGCAGCTCCTTCTGCTGCCCTGAAAAACAGCAGGACAAACAAGCACCTTCCGGGCCAGGATCAGACTGCTGAATGCCAGGTGGGCCATGCTGGTTGGTATCATCACATACACGGGGGAAACAACCTCATGATAAACTCAGGAAGCATTATCCACTGTAACTGTGCACAGATGAGCTTCCGCATCTGCTCCATCTCTGCCAGGGAGGGAACCGGTGTACTATACATGCATTCAACAATACTGTACAACAAATATAGAGCAAAAAGTGTACCTATACTTAAAGATAGCTATTTGAAAATTTGCACAAGGGTCCAGAGACTGTGGTATATTTATTAACATTAAAAAAAAAATAAATCAGCCCATTTAGAAGAGATTATATGCTCACAGTTATCATCTAGACTAAAGGGGAAAAGCTGCCAGATTTCTTACCATCTTACCACTGTTTGCCATATGCACAACTGTGGTAGGCTATGTGGTAGGGTTTGTTTTGGGTTTTTTTAAGCACTTTTATTTCTTGAGTGCTAAGCAGTTAATCACATTCTGTGAACACTGTCTGAAAACACTCCTCTGGTTCTTTTGAGAGACTGGTTCATTAGAGTTTTGTCAGCTGCCCAGGCACAGCGTAATCCAACACCGTGGAGCAAATATAGGAGTAAACATTCTGTGACCATAACATATATGCATATTTTTAAACAGTTTAATGCTAGAATAAGGACTTATCGATAGCAAAACAACAGGCCAGAAGTGGTGTCCATGTAAATGCAAAATTGTTGGGAACTTCTACTTGATTCCTAATGATGTGACCATGCCGTGAGCAAGAAGATGTTGGAAATCTTACATAGCTCACTGATTTGAAATAGGAAAGTATTCTAAAAACCACTGGTAACATAACAGGGAACTGCAAACCAGGAAGTAATAATAACATTGCAAAAAAAAATTATCTAATGCAACTAGGAACTAATGCATTCTTACTGAACTTGAAGCAATATGAAGGCAGAGATCCACTCTGCTGGGATTCAAACGTGCAAACTGAGATAACGTAGTATGGGCACAGAAAACTGTTAAGCCAGTATATTTACTGAAGGAGGAAGACACTGCAGTTATTTTCTTCCAGATCTCCTTTGAACTACCAGCTGTTGTATTAATCATTAATGAAACAATCCATTTCTATAGTCGGGGAGGTGAACCAAAAAATTCATGGTTTGGTTTTCATTTCATTTCAAATCAGTTCGTTGGAAAATGACCACGCCTCCAGCAAAGATGAACCACTGTAATACAACACTGTAACAATGACATTCACGTACATACAGGAGAAGCTCACATCAGAGCTGGAAGGTTATTAACAGAAACAAAACCCCAAGATTGCTTGTTTGAGTGTCCACTACATTTAATATTGCAATCATAGAAAATTCCTGCGTATAGGAAACCAGTTGTACAGATTCCTTGATCAGAAGCAGCAATTTTGTCACTATGCTGGAGTTTTGACTGAATCCAAATCCATGTACATTTGGCCATCTCCCTTTCCCACTACAGCTTTTCTACCAGTTACTTAAAAAGCAGAGCTCTGTATAGAGCCACTATGTTCTGATTATTTTGTAGGTCAGTGGATCTTGCTACTGTAATTCTTCCTTTTTAGGCAGGATTTTACCATAGCAACAGGAAAGAAAAAGATACTAGAAACAGGAATCAGAAGTGAGTTAAAGAACAACAAGGAACAGTTAAGGAACAAGAAACAATGAACAAGGGAGGACAGATAGAATACGAGAAACTGCGTCGGCTTTCTGATGCTGTCTGGATTTCTAGTGGACATTAGTGGCTTCCTTCAAACTTGTATGTTAAAAAAAAAACCTGGAGCATCATCTCTGAAAGCTAATGGCAGCTGGAGGTGTCCAAGCTCTGAGTAAGGTGGTAAGTTAAGGGCACAGGGGGACAGCAGTTTTATGAAGGAAGTGTCACAATTTCTGACTCTTTGAATCTCGGCAAGGAGAAAGAACATGCTGACTCCAAAAGGCTGAGCCTTTGGCCTCCAGCTGGAGGAGAAAAAGGGGAGATGCATGCCCCACTTGTGCCAGCTGAACAGAGTCTTCAGAAGGGATGTCAGCATAGCAGTTCTCCTTCTGCTCCTGCCCTTTTTAGTTCTTCTTTTACTAATAATGTGTGTAATGCCATACTGTCAGGCCGAGGAGATGGCAATGAATAAGAATACAGATCAGTATGTGTGGTGATTTTCACTTTCTGATAAGAGAAAGCTGTGGATTTAACCAAAACCCAAACAAACACCAACAACAAGCCCTAACAAAAAAAACCCCAACAAACGTTGTCATAACAGCCAGCCAGCCTGAGTGGCTGTGCATCATAAAACCACAACTGTCCAAGTACTATTAACTAACATAGACTACCCATTACCTACTGCTACGGAAAAATGCACCAAGGCAACACTACCTTCCTTAGCCAAGCCACATGGCTGATTTCCCAAGGGCTATGAAGAATGGCATGAAAAGTTGTTGCGCTGTATTCAAAGAAATAAATACCCAATAGGCCAAGAAAATGCCAAGTTAAAAACTAGTAGAGCCCAAACTCCATCGATATGGAGACATGCATACGGAGACAGGTGCAGCAGGCAACAGAAGGGTGTCCGTCTTTACTCTTTTGCTGGCACATTTAAATTTAAAGTTGAACTGATACCAGCTGTAATGGGCAATGACATTGTCCTATGCTGCTCCGTGGGATGGCTGATGTCAAATGATTGTCAGGCTATTTTGTGCCAGGAAAACGCATGTTTAAACCCTGGACGAATTAATACCTTCTTCTCTGTACAGCAGCTTTGAGGCATACTCACTGGTTTTCTTGCCAAGGTTTGGTTCAAAAGGAATCCCATCCATTTACACTGCAGCTTGAACAGACTGAATTCACATCGAGTGAAAACAAAACACAACACCCTTTGTACAAGATTTGCACATGTGACCAAAGCAAGGAAGCAGTTAATGTGACAATAATTAAACCAAAAAACCTCAAAGTAAAGTTTTATTTCTAAAGCCTTTCTAAAGCTAAAAATTATTTCAATTATGCCCTCATTGACATCATCCTCTAGAATTACTGCATTAAGTATAAAATTAGGGTTGTTTTTTGTGGCAGTCTTCAAGATATAAATCTAACCTTTCAACAAATTTTTATTTTATTCTGACACAAGGTTAAATCAGTGCACTATGAAAACCAAAAGGAGACAAGATTACAGCTGTTTTGAGAGTCAAGTAGAGTGGATGAAGCTGAACTACTGACATCACCCAAATCATAATCAGAAATAAACTCATCAAGGTTACCTCTTTGCACACAGTACAGTATTACAAATAATGACTTACATAGCACTGCAGTAATACACCATATTACCCTGAAGAAAATATGTGTAACCAGTTATAGGCCAGAGCCCAAGCCCCACGTGAAGGCACCAGTGGTGAGATATACTGCTGTGTGACACAGTGATGCCGCTGGTAAGCAAGGAACAAAACTCATTGACTTCACTTCCACACACACCAAAGCACCAGGCTCCATCAAACACCCCAAAGAGCCATGGGAACCCTCCTCCTGACCTCAGAAGCCGGACACCTCGTAAATACACAGCATTAACCAAATCAACCTGCTGCCAGACCAACACTGCATGCAGACTTCTGCTCTGCTGCAGCACTCCCCACTGCAACGCCCGCATCACTGCCCTGCAATGCTGCTGTGTGCCTGCCGCGCTGCACTGGGCTGGGCCTAGTCTTGTCAGCCCTCGGAGGTCTTCCAGGCCACCATGAACCCTCATTATCAGCTCTTGACCAAAGCAACTCTAATGAACACTTCGTGGTGCTGCTACACGCCTGCTGCGAGCTGCTTCGCGCCCGAACCACCCCAAGAGCTGTCGTAGCCTGCCACCTTTAACTGCCATTTAAGTGGAATTAACTTCTGTGCTTGCAGAGCAGCCCTGCCCTGGTTTTTGGTGTTTGCTGAAAGCTTTGGAAGGTGTTGCAGAGCCGGACACCTCTCCCCGGTCACTCTCTTGGCCGCACTGCAAGCCTCCCACCTGCTGCCTCACCCTGCCCAGCGAGGAGCTATATTTAAGTCATGATTACAATACCCAAACTATGCAGACACATTAATCCAGCAGCATTACTGGATAATAATGTAAACAGACTCAGGGTCCCATCCTGCGAATGATTGCAAAAGCAAGTAGCTCGTCAGAACTATTTGAGAGTAGAAATAGGCTCTCACAAGGCATAGCTATGTTTTCAGGTTTTATCGGACCAGGTAACGTCACACAAAGCTGTATCACCTCCCACCTTTCTTTAAGCACCTTCTTCACAAAAAAAAAAAAAAAAAAAATTTAGATTAGTTTTAAACCACTCAGAAGTGTCTCATCAAATGCACTAAGGACAATACATGGTATCTTAGACTTTGCATTTCCAAACCGTTACAACTTAGTCATTTTCCTTACCTCAGTGCGCTGTCAACACACATATCCCCTCACTCTCACATTTATGATAACCAGATCGTATTTCGGAGGAAAAGATTCAGACCTTAAATTCAGCCTAGGTATCATCTGGTGGCCAACATGCACTTGTAATTAAGCATATAATGGAGAATCAATCATCTTGCAGTTCCTCTTTGGGGATGCTTGAGACTTACATGACTTTCACTACGCCTCAGTTATTTAGTGTAAGAACAACTCATGTCTGAGCCTGCTGCTAGAAGCTGGGGTGCTGCACTGGGGGACTGATCTTACCAGTTTCACCTCCACCTTCCACCTTTGTAAGGATCTGCTTTTGGCTTCTCTGTTGAGATGGACAGAGCTTTGGTCCAGCTGAATGCAGCTGGCCAACATCTGCAGTTTAGGTCTTTTTTCAGGAAAGCGCTTAGCTCCAGCCCACCAAGGACACTGCCAGCTGAGAAACTGCAGCAGGAATCACTGAGAGGGGCCTGGAGGTGCCCCTGTGCACAGTTAATAGTCCTTAATGCCATGTCACCCCTGGGATCAGTGCTCCCACACCTCCCAGGGATGTTACCCTGCCTCCCAACAGACAAGAACATAAAGATGATGAGAGGTATCAGCCCTGTGGTGGGTGCTCTGGTTCAGCTGATGATACTCCTCTCTGAGATACGCAGCTTGAAGGTGCTAGTGCTGGATAAGCTCCTATTTCAGAGCCATGGCTAGAAAGCTATTTAAGGGTTTCCATGACAAATGGCAAGAGAAGCTCTGTGGTCAGTAGGCAGTCTGGCTCACACTCTCTTCCAGGTCCCCACTGCCATCTTCCTGGACCGCAAGCAGGAAATTCCACTTCAAAAGCCAGGAAATTCCACCAGTCTGACAGCTGATGAGAGATGCTGGGGTGAGGATCTCGGTGGCTGCTGCAGAAATGCCTTTAAATAGATCATAAGCCTATCCCACAACATTAACTTTCTATGACAGATGAGTGAAAATCGCTTCCCTGGGTCCAACATGCAAGTAAGAAGTGCAGCTGCATAGACAGTGATGCCCTTGAGCTTCTGAAGGCAGAACTTCCATGAACTTTGTTCTACCTCCCAGACGATTTCATTTAGGACATTGAGCATACAGCTTTATGCATGTTTCCACTTAAAGTGAAACCTCTGCAATGCACACCCCAGCTCTAAATTCACTGTTTGGCTTTCTGCCATTTCCCAGAGAATTAATTTCAGATTTTTTGTTTGTCTGGGGGTTTTGGGGGATGTGGTTGAGGTTGCTTTCGACAGAACACATCTCCAGGCTGCAGTAGCCTGTTGAAATGGATGGTGAGTGAGAATCACACCTGGTGTCTGAAGGGCTGTATAAAGGGAATCTGAAACCCCCGTTGACATCTGTCAACCCCTTTAAAATCTGTAAACCTCGTTCATTCAAGCACTTTGGCAGTCTTAAAAGATAAAAACAGTCCTCGTGCAGCCATTAGCAGGAAAGCTGGTGTAGAAGCCATTTATAGGATGAAAACAATTGTTTACAGGTCACTTCAGTCGTGCTGAAACAAGAGAGAGCAGAGAAAGTACGAATTCTCTCCTTGAAGTTGTAAACTTTGTTCCACACATTGAAGCAAGCACACTCCTACCTACTGCAGCCACAGTCTGTGTAACAACATGCCCTCAACTAGAACCGTGTAACTGGGGGATCCCAATGGACAACATCCAAATGGGGTGGGTGCATTAGGGCACCTTCTACCTTCCAGTACCCCTTGAAATGGGAAGACATGTCTGGAAGAGGCAAGAAAACCTCTATACGGAGCTGAAGAAGCTTTTCTTCTTGTTGTTCTTGGACTACAGCCCTCCTGCTATTCACAGCCACAGCTGCTGGTCACTTGGCTGCCTACAGTCTGAGCCTGAATGAAGGGCAGTGCGCCAGCTCACGACTTGGCAGGACACTTCTTGCCACAGTGCTACTGCCAAGCGACCGTGGATTTAAGCAGGCAGTCTGTCTGCACCACATTTTGAGTGCCACTGCTTTTGTGGCAACTGCTCCTTTGCACACATAACTAAGTGCTGGCACTACGTCCCACCAAACCTTGAGCACAGCATACTTTGTTCTGCTGGTCACAGGAGACGGGACTCCAAGGACAAAGATTTCTCTCCCTCAAGGGAGAAGAAACTTTGTTTTGATCAACAGTAAAATCCCGGCTCATCCCAAAACACCGTCGACCAGAAGATAAGAGAGCAAAGTGCAAGATGCCTCCTCTGCCTCAAAGGTGTGATGCAAGTTCTTCCATCAGCATGTCCCAGCCCTCACCTCCTGCTGCAGGAGAAGATGGTCCCCTGCAATTCAACTGCCCCACCTCCAGATAAGCAAATCCACTCTGCAAACCACCAGTACACTAAAGAAGAGCAAAGAATCCACATTGAATAAACCCCCTAACACATTTAAGAACAAAAAAAAGCAGTAACTACCCCAACTATCTTGTTCATGGCAAAGGTCTGTAGCCTGACAGAGGGAAGGAAAGGAAGAAAAGAAAAAAAAAAAGGGAGAGGAGAGGAGGGGGGAGGAGAGGAGAGGAGAGGAGAGGAGAGGAGAAGGGAGA
>WUAM01000071.1:7992952-8043101 GCA_024336885.1 Actenoides hombroni | reverse complement strand
GAGGGAGGAGGGAGGGGGGAAGAGGGGGAGGGGGGGAGAGGAGAGGAGAGGAGAGGAGAAAAAAGAGAAAAAAAAAAGAGAAAAAAAAAAGAGAAAAAAAAAAGAGAAAAGGAGAGGAGGGGGAAAGAGAAAGACAGACAAGGAATCTGTGTACATCTTTGCCAAGCAGACAGGCAACCATGCAGTAGGTGTCTAAAAACCCATTTAGGCCATCTAAACTGTCAAGATCTATGTGACAACTTAGTCTGAAGCTTCTGAAGGGCTTTGGCCATCTGGGGATTTTTATGCTTGTAAAAGATACCATGAACCTTTCCTCACAGTCTTCAATTTTGGGCACACGAGAAAATTAAAAGGAAACTCAGTATGCCCAAATCTTTCTCCTCTTCCCACCAAGGAGGTATCTGCCATCAGAACAGAAAAATGACTCATGGCTCTCCTCTGAATAATTCTTTGCAGCAATATCTGGAATGCTGGATTGACATGAATACTCTACATGAAAAAAAGAAAACCCCAATCCTTACCCCTTCCTGGCCACATATTTTTATAAGTCTATTATTTAATTTGGTTATTATATACTGTTATGATTGCTCTAATCAGTAGATGAAATGTATCCTTCCTTCTGGTTACCTTCTCTGTACAGAAAATTCTTTCTTACAGAGCACAGACTGTCTCTTAACTATTCAACAGAATTCACCCATTACACGCTCTATGCTATGTTCTTGCTACATACTTGCTCATACGTATTCAGATTGTAAAGTCTACATTTTAACTAGCACCTAAGGAACTGTTATTTTAGCTATGCCATGTCATAAAGGGGAACAAAAGAACCCCTTCATTTCTACAGCAATAAAAGTAGTTTTAGCAATGATCACGCTCACATCTCCCAGAAAATTCAAGTCAGCAAGAGATTCAAGGCTTGTAAGCTAAATTCGGACCTCCCTGCAACAGAGATTTGTCACTAACTTTACTCATGCTTGGATTACTATCTTAAACATACAAGAAGCTTCTGCTCCTCCAGCAGACATATTGCTATCAAAGCAGTCTTTCCTTCTTACATCCAGGCTACCCACCTCTCCCAGCTCACCATGTCTCAGTACCACAACTTTCAAGAGAGAAGGACTAACCCACAGAGGGAAAAGAACTGTTTCCTGTTGGTTATGGTCCACGGGTATTGTCAGGGCAGGGAAGAGAACAGCACACACAGCTCAGACCACTCATATCAGTCTCATTACAGATCAGCTGCAGTCTCTTTCGAAACTTTCCCAGAAGTTGGTAGCTATAGCCAAGACCATTTCCCAGCAGCAGCTTACGCTGGTGAGTGACATACTAACAATCTCACCAGGCTGGGCAGGAGCACACACATGAACCCTTTGAGAGGCTGCCCATTTTGCATTGATAGCAGTGTGCAGGTGGGCAGGGTGGAAGCGGTCAGGCTGGGGGAGCTTGGCACAGACACGCTACTGCCACAAGACTGGGACTGCGAAAAAACCTCAGCCTTGTGAACAGGATGATCTTCGGGGATCAGCAGAGAAGCCATTCTGAAGTGAACACACCACTGCTGGACAGGTGAGGTGGTTTCAATGATCCTGAAATGCTGTATCTCTTCTGCAAATTAGGTCAAACTACAAGGTATCATTTTTTCTGGGTGACAGTCTATTCTCTTGCTCTTCATAGACAAATTGCTGGCAGTTTTATCTTTCTGTATATATAACACTTACCTACTGTGCTTTTATTTCAGGTCACTTGGAACTCCCAAAAACCACTCCTTATTTTTGTAAAAATTCTCTATTGACTATTTTTATGAAGCACTCATAATATTTGATTTTTAAAAACTACTATAATAGTTCTATTTAAAGCTGGAAGAGACCTGAGTATGTAGTTACAAAGTCTCCTTCTGTTCAGGGCACTGTTTATAGGGCTAATTACCTGTGCACTGAAAAAAGCAATACAACATGAACTGACACCAACAAACTCTGCCAATGGAAAAACAACCATGGAGGTGCAAAGTAGTCAACAACTGTAACTTAAACGGCATTCCCCGAAACAGTCTGATTTCAATTAAAGTTCCAGGCCCAGTGCCCCATGTCCAGGGGTGTTCCTAGGCCCACAGCTCTACGGCTGTAGAGTCTCCTCGTGAAGTGGTGACTACTGCCCTGCAAATGGCTCCTTGGAGGTGACTGATATACCCATCAAACTACAGCAACATGTGGCAAGAAATGGAGGTGAAAATCAGCAGCTGCTGGTAGTCTTAAAGTTGATGCTAAAATGTAAAAGCAATGCTGGATGTACACAGATTTACAGACCCTGGGATAAACCTTTGTACTACAACGCAGGCAAACTTGGTAAACAAACCCATTCTTGCTGTGGAGGACTTTTTAATCTTTTGCTTCCCATATGCAGCCATATTTGGTCACTGCTGTATTGGTTTTCACATTTCCCCTGTAAGCAACAGCAAAACCGAGGAAATTGTCGGGCAGATGGAAGACACTGTAGTCCTTTCCTTTCCCATTTTAATTTGCACTTTGGAGGTGGCGTTCTGAGCATGCAGGAGCTGCTGAAGCACCGGGGAATCATCAGTCCTGCCTGACACTGCTTAATTATCCTAAGGTGGCAGATTTAGGTCCACTTTTTTTCACTCCTTTCCAGCACTCAGAAATTATTGTAGTGTTTTTTATCAACTCATGACTTCTCTAATTAAATTTAAATGGCAAAAAATACCTAAAACTGATTTCAAACTTCTGTAAGCGCTATGATTTTTCAGGGTAATATCCAAGCACCAGTTAGAAAATCAGATCTGTAGTGAAAGCAAGTTCCCAGTTATCCCAGAAATAATTCCAAGGCAACGCCACTCCTTCAGCACCCTAATTTTAGATGCCCTTTCTGCTCCCTGTTTCCCCAAACTCCAAGAGCTTAATTTTCTTGAAAGATGTAATGTGACAATTCAAAGAACATTTCACATCATTTGCCCTAGCTGAGATTAAGCAGAAACAAGCAGTCAACTACTAGGTGCTGCACCAGTACCTCAACAGGAAGCCTATGCATGTCCTTGCTGTTGCATCTGGGCACTAAGCACAAAAGATTTGGTAGCTGCAGCACCTGCTTCAAAAGGTTCTTGTGAAGTTTCTAACACAGTATAAAGGCAAGTGTGCAGCAGAAAAAAATAAATAAATCAGTTTGTCATGATCCGAACAGCAACGAAAACCTAATGATCTTTTATCAGCTTCCTTACTGGTAAGCTGCATGAAGCCAGGTTAAATTCTTGCCCTGGCTGCCGCAAGGGTGAGGATGGAGCTGACTCTGGGCAGTGCAGCAGTGTCTGCTGCGTGACAGATAATGCATCGCCCATCTGTTGACACCGCCCCGAAACGACCCCAGGCTGGCACACACCCTTCACCTCTGGAGAGGTGGAAACCTCCCCACCACGCAGTCACCAGCACCATTCCATTTTGCTAAGCTCTGCCACAATAAACCCCTTTCTTCTTAATACCTCAGGTGGACAGCTGACAAGTGAAAATGTCTGAAGGCTTTTTCTACAAATTAAATGTTGAGAGATGTGTCTTTTCTTGACAAAAAATAAATTATTCTGAACCTCTGGCAGGTGCCATAGCTGTTAAAATGAGAATTATGCTGGTAGCAGCGCAGGGCAGGAGCTGCTGAGCAGCAGGATGAGCGGGGAAGCCAAGAAATCCACACATCAATCAGAGAAGGCCTCTCCTGTATGTTGATGACTATCACTGTGATAAGACTCTGGAATTAATAACTAGAGAAAATGCTCTCCCTGCATCCTGTGAAGATGATTCTCCATGCATGGCACATCTTTACGAGGTCAGTAAAACATTTTTAGTATGACACACACTCCGCTTTATGCCATAAATATGAGCATGCATTTGACCCAGCTGTGACTTTCAGTGACAGCTTTTTAAGTCCCAAGGTAAAGTCACAGTCCAGTTAAGGACAAAAAGGAAACAGCAATCTGTGCTCTGTGTGCAAGGATTATACCCACATCCCTTTTCAGTCCAATGTGCCCAACACGTAGCAAAATACTTTCACTATTACTCATTTATCTCTGACACATTTAACTCCTAAACACCTGCAAACTTAACATATTAAGCACTTTTGTGTTTTTCTTCTAAAACAACTTTTTATCTTTTTGCTGCGACAGAGCAATGATGCTCCTCTTCTACACTGAGACAAACAGCTATCCTACTGTGATGCCTTCAACACCAGTTTTAAAAATTTATGTCCACATCATATGCCAATCGCTCACCTGAGTACATCCTTTATAGTCACATAAGATCCTCTCTAGTCTAGGCAACCACCTGGGGCAAAGACACTGCCTTGGGCAACATGCCAGAGCTGCACAGTCTGGTTTAGTTGCTGGCACACTTCTGGCACAGTGCTAGCACCTGCCTGTGACCATCCTCCTCACTGGCACTGGCTGTTCAAGGCTCAGGGGACAGCATGGACCAGGGACTGTCCCCATTGCCCTGCATCGGTGAGGTGTCCCCGTGGCAGTGTGGAACTGGAGCTCCTCCCTCACCCATTCAGTGCTGAGCAAAGGATGGCGTCTACCACCCAATAAATCTCTGAACTCTGAACTAAATCATATCATCCTGCTTCATACTCCTCCTACAGATTTATCTGTACAAACACGAGCCTTTCTGGCATCAGACCAGACAGACCTTGGTCTGCATAATTTTTTAGTAGAGATGTGGCCTGAGTCTGCAAAAGGAAAGTCCCAGTGTGTGATTACTGGTCCTCTGAGCATGATACTATCCAAAAATGTTATTTCAGTGTCTTGTCTCAAATCCACTTAGCAAATAATACTGAATTTGACTTAATAGATTATTTAAGAAAAGTGACATTGCATTCTGCAAATGAAAAAAAAAGTTTTGTATGCCAAACTTTGAGCAGAAAGATAGCATTTTTACTAATTAAACAAAGCAATAACCCCTATCATGATGGAAGAACAACTTCTGTCTGTGGAAATCCTAAAAAATGTCAAATGATAATCACCATGTTGGTTGATTATAACTATCACATAAATAGGAGTAACACACAGGTATTTTATATGTCACTGAATTAATAAGATTATATAAATTCTGCTAAGCTTCAAATACGTTTGTCTGTGTACTGCTCTGATTTGGTAAGAGATGTAATTTCTAAGTGAGAAAATACAATGCCTACCTCAAAGGAAGGTTTTCTGACAAGTCTGAACCCAATTACTCAGAGCCCCAAATTCCACTAACAGCAATGGGGATAAAACAAATCCTTCAGTGTCACAGAGCAGATTCTTTGTTCCATCTTCCTGCTACGGGGAAGTATAAATTGGATTGTGGAGCACATTTAATTAAATTTATCTTCAGTTGTTACAGCAGAAGGAGAAGAAAGCCCTCTCTGAGTTTCCTGCTAATGGGAATAGAAAAAAAACCATCCACTGTGAGACTGTTTGTAGGTAACCGTTGCTCACACTCAACAGTAAGATGAAGAATAATATCTGCTAGTAAGTGAACTTTGGGCTAAAATAATTTGCATATTTCCAGCTTCCCTGGAACAACCTTCAATCTGTTAGAAGGCAAAAATAACCCAAAAAATAACACACACTTTTTTTTATGAGATGAAATACCAGAACCAGCAAAATGTAAAGTTGATGATTTGAAGAACCCACTATCTGCATTGTCTTCCTGCATTAATTCACTGGTTTGTCTAGTCTGCTAATGTCTCTCTCCGAGAGACATATGGGTGGTTACAGAGTTTCCAGCAGGGCTCTGATGACTGCTTTATAGAAGCAAAGACACCAAGAACAGCTGTAGGAAACAGATGTGCCACTTAGAGCACTTTCAGTGAAAGTCCAAGGGACAAATACTCCACGTGCTACTTAGTTCAGGATCCCTTTATAAAAAAAAAAGACCGTAAGACCCCCTATTCTTGCCCATGTTTTCAGTCTAGCTCCACTTGGAAGTAGACATTCTGGTACCAAAAGCCCTGCTGGAGTGAGTAAAGAAGGGTTGCAATGGGCAGGGCAGGGGCCGTAGCCCTGAGGCTAGACCGAAATTGAACCTGAGCCACTTTATTTTCATACGTATAAAGGGCCAGCTCTGAGATACACATCAGCAGTCATAGGAGCTGGATGGCAAAGTGATAACTTGCAGAAATAGTTATTCATTATTCTGGGAAAAAACCACATATTGGTAATTCACAGAAAGTGGTGTACAATTTGGTGAAGAAATCAAAGATGTGACACTTACGATGGAGAAAACTCCGTTCTGTAAGAAGCCCATCCTCCAGACATGAGCAAAAAAACCTAGGGGAACTTTTGGGAAGAATAAATGCAGTAAACATGTATACCAACTGGGGAAAAAAACCAAAGAGTACTTGGAAGGACAAACCAGACGTGTTAGCAAGCGATATGAGTCTCATAGGCTTCTGACAATTTGCCAGAGGAGGGTTTATCCTCAGTTGAGGATGACAGGAATACTCTAAATACTCCTGACACTGGTTTTACAACAGTGCTAAATTTCCAAGTGTTTACTTTAGGCCTCCTCTTTTTTTAAGACAACAAACAAACAAACTAAAGATGAGCTAGAGTCAGTCAGGAGTATTGGGGAAAGACTTGAAAGGATTAACTAAGGACCGAAAGGTCATGAGGTGTGGGCAGTACACACCATCTCAGCCTGGACGAACCCAGGAGTGCGGTGGCCAAACTGCTGACAAGAACATGGCCCCCCGCTGAAAGTGGCTGCCATGACCAAAGGGCTGGAAAGCATCTCCTGGAAAGAGGCAGGGGAAGAGAGAGATGCCAACATCTTCTAGGCAAGCAAATCACTACTTCCGCATCAAGTAAGTTACTGAAGCTCTTGTCGGAAATACTCATAAAACAAAAGTAGGTAGAGAGAGAAGAAACCAGGGCAGTTCCTGGAAAAGAAAACTGTATGGTGACAAGCTATTAGTTACTCAAGCTTATCAACAGATAGTGGATAACTTAAACCCACCTGACCTCAGATTCAGGCTATCTGCAGTCCTCAGCCTCAAATTATTCTATTCCCATTTCATTCAAAATCTACCAACAAACTTTAAATGCACCAATAATACAAATAACTTGGCTAAAAATAATTTAATCTTTCAAGTTTCTGCAAACCCTGTATTTTGGCTGAAGCATCCTTTCCTGCATCTAGCCTGTCAAGCTATGGAGAGAGTGGTTACTGAAGGATCAGTCCTATCCTCTCGACATAAATATACATTTTCACTTTAGTGTAATCTACTGCTTTACCACTTTGGTGGCAATCTGTCATAATCCAGCCATGTAAAAATCATGAAGAAATGAAGACTACATTTGCATGGAGTTCAAGTCATCCCAGTGGATTCCATACATGCACCACAGTCATGTATAACCTGGTTTCTACATTCAATATACTGTATGCCCACACAGTGCTGAACAAAGTGCCGAGCTCAGATGTGACTGTCGGCAGCAACATGACACACATCAAATGCCAGTGGTGAAGCCACAGTGTCCTGTAGTTGACTCACGACTATAGAGGTGGCATGACCTGTTTGTGAGCATGTGCACAAATACCGCTCAGAAAGGTACAAGACTATTACTGTAAATTTTGTTCCACCTTCCCAGAGGGCTGGAAGATGTGTGATCCTGGTATTCCACACCGTATTTCTAAACACTAGCGTACTACAAATAGCAAGGTCCAAACGTCTGAAGTCTAAAGACAAGTTACAAATTCTAAATCAAGTAGTCTCATCAAAAAGTTTGGAGACGTCTTTTTACTTGTTTACACAGACTTTCGGGTTATGAAGAATGAGAGTAAGATAGCCAGGAGATTCTGAGAAGGGTTTTGAATATAATTTGCTTTCATCTACTTTGAAGGAACAAATTGCTGATAGGAGAAAAAAAAAAAAAAAAAAGAACTCTATCTAGAACAGAAAGCAAAGACAGTAAGTGTTCACATAGTATTTAAGCGTCATGCAAGTCAAGTCTTCCTGACATGCTTTTCCAGGTAACAGTTCTTTCCTTGTCTGTAAAACTCAGTTTCATCCCAAATTAGCACTGGTTTTGACCCACAAGAAAACAAATTAACTCCATGCATGTAGAAAGGCTGGTCAGAAAACTCAACACAACTTAACACCCAGATCCTGGCACAGATAAGCTGAACTAACCTCACTCGGAATACCCTCTCCTTACCTCCAAACAACAGTATATTTGCTTGGAGAACAAACAACCCTGCCCAAAACTGTGTCAATCACTCTGCAACTGTTTGCAAATACAACCAGACTCTACTGAGAATTTGCAACTAGACATTTGTTCCCCTGCCCAAGATAGATTTACAAAATAGCTTGAGACAGGAGCTGGTGAAAGCCTCCCTTGGTCTGGGAGATCACTGAGCATGGCACCCAGCCAGGATGCTGACCTCAGCCTCCTCCTCCCATCCAGCCCACCAAGCTTTTCCCACTCTCCATAGAGACAGTCCTCTAACCACACAGGTATATGGCACCCTTGAAAGTGAGATTCAGATCAGAAAAACCAGTAGCTCAAATAGAAAAGGCTGTCTGTAAGCCAGCTTGCTAGGAAAAAGTTTCCAGCAGACCTACAAGCAGCTCACACACTAGCCAAACAAGCCTCTTGAGCAAATCCGAGTGGGCGGGCGGAAAAGCCACACAGAATTAGGGTTGTCCCTGACTAAAGTAACATGAGGAGATGAGGACTGGAGACCTCTCTCATGTCCTTTGAGTGATAAGCACATCTGCAACCGTTTAGCTCTTCTGAATAATTATTTGTTTCTTAAATCAAATTAAGGCTAGATGTGAAAACTGCATTTTGATAGAAACGCACCAGATTTCAGTTTTAGGGTAGGACACTTAGAACTTAGAAAAAGGAACTTTTCTCTCAAAAAACCTCATCATTGCCATCCTATCAAGGGTGCCTCTCAGCTTGACCTGTTTGCATCCCTGAGGTGTTTTTCTGGGAACAGGGAGCCAGACAGTCTGCATCCTCCTGGGTGCTGCCTGCATGAGGCTCCCTCCTGCCTACAGTACCATTGCCAGAGCTGCAGATCCATCAGGTGTGGGCAAGAAAAGGAAAGATGCTTTCAAAGCATATCTCAATCCATAAGGATGCATGGACAGTGCAGGAAGAGGTGACTTAAAACAACAACAACAAAAAAAATTAGGAAAGTCCTTTAGCATTCCTATTCAACGGAGAACAAACATATTCCAGTTCTAAAGCACCTTGTAATTTCAATTAAAACTTCCCTTCTCTGCAAAGTTTCAGTTTTTTGATTTATTAAAAGTTTGTAATTAAGCTGTAAACAAAAGTTCAAAACATTCCCATTTCCTGCGGGAGGGAAATTCTGCTTGTTTGTTTGTTCTTTAATATGTCATTAATCAGTATGCTTTAGATAGAAATTTTATAATTTAAATCTCCAAGTAAAAACACCTAAACAACTGCTACCAAAGGAAGTTGATGGGAAGAAATAAAAGCTTTCGGTGACATAATAAGAGCAGATCCAGGAGAAGCAGCAACCTTGCAGAGACTGCATCTGGCAAGGGGATACTTGACAAACCTGTCTTCATTCTCATGAGCCCCAGACTTTTGTGAATTTGCACCTTCAGATCTATTCTTTTATTCACTGAAATATAATAAGAAGAAGTGCCGTCCTTGTTCCTTGTGCTGTCACTCAGCACAGACACCATCAGGTCATTGCTGTGGCACATTTCAGACACTCTGTCTTATTAGAAACCTGCACTCGTTCACATTTTAACTATGCAAGAGAACACACTGTCTGGCCATCCGCTGCTCGTGTAATGCCAAATAGATCTGCCTCTGTTGTGGGCTGGATTCACCACAAACAACATCCCTCCTCCAAACTCCTCTGTGCACGGGTGGCTTCAGTACGGTGTTCCCAAGTGAATGAACCCAAAACTACCTTGTTAACAGCTTCAGGTCTCCTTTTGGAAATGTATTTTAGGATGCCTTCCCTGTATTACCCCTGCCCTAGATGGACATCCCAGTATCTTCTGCCATTGCTCAAGAGCCTCTGCTGGTGCTTTCTGAATGCGGGGAGGGAGGGATAGCAAGAACCTTAAGCAACCGGGGGCAAAAGGAAATCCTTTCATTAGGCACTAGCAAACATGTAAAACACACTGGTTTGCAGGATGCTCCTCTCTGTTTACCAAGATGTTTTACTCAGCAGACATATGCTCCCTCTGTATTTCCCATATGTTTTGGGGTTTTTTAAATATAAATTTGGAGGAGTGGAATCACTTGCTCCATTGCAGGCGGCTTACATGAGAAACATTTGAAAGAGCAGAAGAGGAGAGAAGACTCTGCTTGATGAATACATGAGATTTTTAATCTTTCATTTCAAAATCTCTTCTGCAAAGAGACAAAAAAAACCAGAACAAAGTTTTGCAAAGTTAAGGACATTCCTTATTAAAGCCTGTAGACATAACCATCTGAATACTGGTGTGCTATTTAAGAAAAAAAATAGAGTAAAGGTCTGGTCAGCTCCAAAAGCTGTACCTTTCTTGCATAAAAAGACAGAATATTGCACCCTCTTCAATACGAGACCTCTTTTGTTAAGATCTGGTCAAGGAAGCCATTTACAACCCACAACAGCAGCTGTATTGATCAAATGAATGGATGCACAGTTGTGCTCATTCTTGTGTGGTACATAATGGTGACCTTTCTATCAACCATGTCCATCTAAATCTCAAAGCACTGTTTGACAAATGCTGCATATACAGGAACAATGTGTTTTTCGTGCAGCGTTAAGTATCCCGTGCCAGATCCCACACAAGCAAGACAGGAGCTGCCTGGCTGAGAGTGAAGGTGGTACAAACACAACACCTGGGAAACAGGGATTTTATTCTCAGTTTTCACTAAATTCTTGTGTGATTAAAGGAGAAGGTGTCTTACCTTCTTATGTGAGTGAATTTGCAGGAGCCCTGCAACATATTCAACCTATTAAAGAAGTTTTTGTACCTGCAATTCTTAAAATTCTTTGGGGAAAAAAAATAAAAGTGGGTTGTTTAGTGTTTTTTAATGAGGGGGAGGGCATTTCAGTACAAAGCTGGATTGTTACAATGAATCTAAAAGCTGGCAACCACCTACTTTCATGCTGGTTTTTGTTTGTTTTTTTTAAAAAGCACTTTTAAATGAAGGAGCATTATCTCCAGAAGAAGCTGTCTAGGAATGGTCATTGTGAACAAAAGCAAAAATCTTCACTTTGACAGGCCCATATTTGGCCATGCTTTCTCTACCATGGGCTGCTTACCACTGCTTAAAATCCAGCTGACCTCAGACAACAGCAGGGAGGCAAACCCAAGCTCTAACATGCAGACAAGGCACCAGAGGGGAAGGATGAGTCCACCTTTGTGTTCTGAAAGCAAGACCTAAGGGATTCTTTGCCGAAAAAGGAAATCCAGCAGAACAAAAACCCAGCAGCGACCCTATCCACCACAGGTATTATCAAAAGCAGAACTGTTAGTAATATTATGTCAAATATGGTGTTATGAGAAAATGGAAGCCTAATTGCCTATCTTTGCACTTGCTGTTAAATGACAACGTCCACCTGACTCAGCCCTTTGCATGCTGCAGAGGTGCAACTTGAGCTGACCTAAACTGGATCTAGAGCAGCACATCTGTGCTAACATGTGTTATGCCTGCTCAGGGTGTTGATCTCACTAAAAATTAACGAGGTAAAAAAGATTATCCTTCATATCAGCTCTCACTACGACCACACCGCTGCCAGTTTGAGAGGAACGAGAAGGCAAGAATTTATAACGGGGCTGAGATGGCTGTTGCAAACCAGGCTCATCATGGGACCTAAAGTGCAGATGGACTGAAGCTGCAGCTGATCTTGGTTAGCTTATTAGCTGTAGGCTACTGAGGAAATACAGGGTCCCACCTTCCCTCCTCAGCTGCTCAATTCCCCTCTTTCCTTCTAGCACCTCCCTCCCCTCCCCCACCCAGGATAAGATGTGGCTGCATCATCTGTCAGACCAAGGCCTGAACCCAACCAGAAAAGAAAAAAAAAAATGAGTGAGGGAATTGAAGGCAAGGTTCGTTTTCCATCCACACCAGTTTCCTTATAATAGGTTTCATTATCACTCTGGCCTAGGAGACTTCGTCTTCCACCCTGCTTTTCTTTCAGGCACTGATTCAGAGCAGCAGTCAAGTGCCATGTGCTCTTGTCTGCTCCTTGGGAAAACTCCTCCTCTCCCTGTGGCTGACAGTGGGGAACCAAAAAAACCAGGCCCTTTCCAAATAATCTGATTACTACAAACTCTAGTCTCTGCATAATCCATTTCTGCATCAGCTCTATAGCCCCTGAAATGGCAAGTGGCAGCCCCCCCTGCCAGCGAGTCAGGGAGGGGCAGAAAGAACAACGGCACACAAGTGCAGCACGTGGACAAAAATTCACTTAAATTATTCAGATGTCGGAAAAAAAGCCTCAAGAAAAGCTTTCTTTGCCCTGTGTGATACACTGTCATGTGATGGTGTGCTGTACTGGTTCTTGCAGTGCCCAGCACAGGAGCTGTCTTAGGTGCCAGCTATGCATTGGGTGCCCTGGTGAACTGCTTGCAAGGATACAAAATTCCCTAAAAATGACATAGTGATGCCTTGACAAGAGTAATGGCACTAAAGCCAAAGACTCGCTGTGTTCCAGCCCAAATCCTACAGCATGGGGATGATTTCTATTACCGCCTGCCATAAAGTACAATGGATATCGTCAAGTACCCAAGTAAAAATGCATGTGTAAAGCATTAACAAGAAGGATGATATAGATTCCTCCTTGATAAATGACTCCCTTGCCTAAAGCCTACAGCAGACACAACCACATTATTTCATCTCATTTCCTGTGGAAGAATTTCCTTTCGGTTTTGTGGATCGGACCATCAATTCACACATCCACCTCATTACTGGGTTTGCAGTGGTACAGAGCAGTAATCCACAGGATGCTGCGGCTCAGGAGGGCAAGCACTCGTGTTAGGTATCTTAAGATAGATAGAGTGGTACCTGTGTTCGTGAACCTAATTATTCCTTACTTAGTCAACTACAAAAGGAGTCCTCCCACAGAGAATTCGGAGCAGGTACAACACCCAGAGTGACCTCCATCGCCTTTATGTGGGTCACTGGTCCTGAGTGTCCTGGACACCTGTGACAGGGGCAGGTCAACCAGTGCTGAGAGTATATGGGAATGTGAAGCAACTGAATCATGGAGGAAGCTGGGGAGGAAACAGTCTGCCATATAATTGCTTCTTCATGTGTGCATTAAGCCTGAGGCATGGAGGTGTCAGGATGTTACTCACTCGTGAGGAAAAGGAAATACCTTATCCTGTAGGTCTGGTTATTTTTATTGGGGTGGGAGAAAAGGCTCCTATGACAGGAGTTGGTTCTCTGAAATAGCCAGTGCCAGAGAGGTAGGACATCGATCTATGATGTTGCTCAGAATTTCCCTATTTGTGGAGGGCTGGATGCAAGATAAGTCCATGCATCAATGCATGAAACAAACAGATCTGCCAAGCAGGAGCTTGGCCAGGTCACCAGCTGGCTAATACACATATGCTAGACAGGGACACATACTGCTCTTTTCTGATGGAGCAGAAACATGCCTTCTTGCTGTGCACCACAGCAGACTGACTTGAGTCAACCTCTCCTGTACCAGTGGGATGCCTTTTGTAACTACAGCAACACTACCCTTACTCCTGCTGGTCTTTCCAACTTGTTTTTTACTGTTAGGAAGATAAGATAAAATATATTTGATGTCCCAAGGCAACTGCTGAAGTAAGAGCTCCACAGAAGATGATACCCAGCATGTATTATGGATCAGAGACACTTGGTAAGGACCTCTAAGTCCAGATGTTGGAATGCTAACACAAAAGAAGTCATGAATGCCTACAAACATACTAGTCAGGAAAGACTGTAGTTATGGCAATTAAATAAGGAACAAAAACAAATATCTCTGTGTTCAAAGGGACTTAAAACTATAAAGCAAACACATCAGAAAGGAAATGCTAGCGAGAAAAAAAAACATTCACAAGAACAAAACAAGGATTTGTCTCAGGAGGAAGGAATTATAAATATTATAAATGTCACATCAAATGCAATGGATAATTTCCACAAACAAATGCATTTGAGGGAATTCTACAAGGAACTGAATCCTGTGTTAATGCTGTCCAGGTGTAAGACGATAGCTAGAAAACCACAGTAATGATGAGCCCATAACTATGGCAGAATGAGAAGCTCTAATGGGCGATAATCTTCCCAGAATTGCTTTTCCACAGAGCTCAGCTGGCCTGGCTTGATTTACCTTATCATTTCCAATCTTAAAGGCATACCACCAACTTCAACTCAGCCAATCTCTGAGCCACTGGAAGGAGTTACCCAAGCTAAGATCTGTGACTTTAACTTCATGATGTTGGGGTTTTTTAGCTGACATGTTAAAAACATTCTCCCTAACAAAAAAATGAAAACCCCCCTGGGGAATCAATGCAATAGGAGAAAGGAGAAAAAATAACTAGGTGAGAAATGTACAGAGATCAAAAGCCAAGAGAATGAAAAGCATTTCCCCCTCTAATCTTTTGAGTGTTTCCCTCAAAGATTCACTGCTGCTGTTTTCAGGTATCTGCAATGACTTGGTAGCGGCTGCTGGTCATCAGTGTAGAGCAGGTGATGAACCCCTGGCTCAGAGCAGCCCTGTTCCACACAGACAAGTGTCAGGTGGTGCTACACTGCTGTTCCCATCTCGGTGTTACACTTCCTATCCATGATGTCCTCTCCTTTTTGTGCTTCAAAGACATGGTTGTCTATCTGCCTTGAAAGGTCATTTTCCATCTCTTGTGCCTCCTTCCCCCTCATTTTTCCCCCCTCAGCTTTCTCTAGCTAATGGGAATGGAGAAAAGCGTGGGAGAACATACCTTACCTCTTCCTGCCTGCCTGCTGCCAGGGAGTAAAAAAGAGATGTCAGGATTGTTCTTCTCTTGCTGCCACCATATGCTGAGGAGGAAAGAGTGCTTTTGCCACTCCATACACACTGCAGTAGGGGAGGAAAGATGTTGAAATGATCAGAGTACCTTCTTTCCTTCTCCTGACCTTAATGAGGTCAGGCACCAGGGGTCTAAGAGATTAGCGTACTGTCAGAGTTCCCAATCAATTCTCCTTCTTCAGCTGCTCCCCCGCACCATGACTCTGTTCTAGTACCCTGTGGTTCACATGAGCCTCCAAGCTACAGGTGCTCATCTGCCATGACTCACAGAGGCAGCCCTTATTAAAACAACATACAATTAATACTGCAGTGAGCTTCTACACTGCCTTTATCAAAGCACTGTATAAAGTAAAGCAGCTACCACATGCCAGTGTGGTGCCTGGGGAACTAAGATGCTTGTCTTAGGGCAGGAGGACTTGTCTGAAATCCCATCAGAGCAAACAAAGGCACAGCACTGAAGAAATGGCTGAGTAGTAAGACAAGGAGTTGTGAGTGAGAGCAGATTTCTGACACCGAAACTACCTCCTCCTGCCAGTTATAGGCTTGACCCCATCACACACTGACAGATGCAAGGCCTGGCATTGATGGCAAAGGAAATCTAGGAGGACCAAATAACTCAAGTATAGAGAGAATGAGACACATTTACCAGCATACCAGTACTTCTGATATAGCTCATTTGAAATCTGCAGCATGTTTGCATACTAATAACACCCTCCTGCTTCCTAAGGAAAACATTTTGTTCTAGGTGTCTAGAAACCCATTTCTAGTTCAAATACATAGACATCTGTAGGATGAAGAGA
This sequence comes from Actenoides hombroni, assembly GCA_024336885.1. Lineage (NCBI taxonomy): Eukaryota > Metazoa > Chordata > Aves > Coraciiformes > Alcedinidae > Actenoides > Actenoides hombroni. The sequence continues at coordinate 8,027,305 of WUAM01000071.1, read as the reverse complement.
GGAAATTGTGTGCAATGCTTCCTTCAGCGTGCAAAAACAGACATCTGTGTAGTCACAAGCAGTTTATCATCCAAGTTCAAAAGCAGAAGAGCCCTACAGATGTCTGCACCTACTTCCAGCAGCTGAGACTACAAGAGGAAATAAATGCTATTGTTGTGGACAGTGCAAGAGGTTCCATTGCAGAAGGTAAAATGCCTGAAAACAAGGAAGCAAACAAGAGGAATGGCACAACTAGACTGTAAGTATGAAAAGCTGCTGTAAACTGCCTGGCAACATTTCAACCAATCTACATTTACAGTATGATTTGCTCATAATTTGTTACTTTACTCATCTTTGAAGGCTCCAAAATGAAGTTGTCCCTATTCTGTATTATCTATTATCTGCAAGTGTAAAATTCTAACTCTAGAAATTTAAATAGCCCTTTTGAACAGTAAGAAGTTGCATTATCATTTTCTGCTTCCTGTCTAAAAAAATGCTTTCTGATCTGGAAAGTAGTTGATGCATACATTAGTTCTGGTTTACAAATAAAATTTATTATTCAACTGTCCTCCTAAAACTTTTCAGCTTCTTTGAAGAAAACTCAGCATAGTGACTGCAGTTTACAGAGTGGAGAAAGTGGAAAATCCCTAAGATCCACAAGGACCTTGTTCAACACGCTACAAGGCAGAATTACTTGACCTTCCCGCAGTGTGGATATTCTCTTCTACAATGATGATATCATGAACAAGAAAGAGAAAACATCCAGGATTCTGGACTTTTTGTGGTAAAACTAGGATCAAGCCCCTGATCTCAATGTTTAGAGGCATCAAGATGAATAAAAAATTCAACGTCTTTTAAGAGTTACACCATCTACAGCTACATATGTGACATCCAAACCTATCGGCTTTCCGCACCATTATGGGTACATTTGCCTTAACCTGTAACTAAGCAGAGCGAGGCAGCATTGCTCTAAATCTTGATAATTTCAAAAGGAGAAGAGTCATGTTCAATACAGCTTATCCAAGGAAGGTGCCCCAGGTTTCCAGAAAGAGAATCAATCAGATAAATACCTTTCATCATATAGCCTAGATACAAGGACATGAAGATTTACCTATAAATTTCTCCTTCTGAAACTAATAATGTTGTTCATCATTCACCTGAGACACTTCCTGCCCTTTCCTCTTTTCTCTTCACAGAAAACATAAAAGCTTTTCCATAATTTTTATTTTTGCATATACATGTTGTGAAGCATCTGAGAATTCTCCATGGTGAAAGCTATTACACAGTGCTCTGACAAATGTCTTCAGGAAAGGTAAAGCCAGAAAGCATTATCTATGGCTCAGAAGCACAGGAGTTTTATGGATTTACAGTGTGTAGGAATTAGATGCTTCAATATCTTTAGCCAACATACTTTCACATACCTAACATACAGTATGCTCAAAGCAACACTGCAGAAGTAATACTGTTAACATGGAGTAAGGATTCTGATTTAGCTCATTATCACCCCGTAGCACTTCCTAGGAGGCTGGCTAGGAGAAAGTGTGATGGGAAACATATCTAATTAAGAGGCTGAAGAACACCTATTTAACTATCAGTCAGCTGGGAAGAATTAAATTGCTAACCCTATCAGAAAAGAGGAGATAATGGGTGGTACAAGTGCTTTTCAGATAGGCTTGAGAGTCTGGTGCTTAAGCTTCAGCTTTTATCAGCTTCCCAACGTACTGCAGGTCTGGCTGAAAATCCAGAGGTGCAAAAGGGGTTCCTACTTTTTATATGACTTCTATTTATTTGGTTTTGCAATACTCAAATCACACAGATGAAGTTCCAGACGCTTTTCACTTCTACAATGCCAACTGGCACCATCTAAACTTAAAATGTCACCTCCAGATTTCTTTTATAACTAGTAGAAACTTGGGACCACCCACATTGACTGCTACAGTCGGCCCAAATGTCCTGGGCACCCAGGCATCTGCAGGCACTTGTATGGTTGCAAGGAAGTGCTTTGGGCTAGGCTGCAGTGGAATAAGCCAGTTTTAGGTCTTTTTCAAGGAAGTGCGTGCTATGGAAGGCATTTGACAACCCTCAGAAGCAGAGCCAGAATTTTAATTAAAACTCTTTGGGCCTATCACCCCAGAAGAATCCAAACTCTGCACCATCAGCATTTTACCACTAGCATTTCAGCTGGAAGATGAGCAAATGTTGGTGAAACAATACAATTAACCTGAGTGTAAAAATATAAAATCCACTTTTCAGATCAAGAAAAGCAGGAATCGTAAATGCAAACTCCCTGAAAGCCACCCATCTGGAGTGTGATATTTGCTGGAGTGTTACTTAGGTTTTACAATAATACACTTAGAAAAATTAAGATTTTTTTTTTTTGTCACTACTTTTGCAATGAGACTGCAACAGCTATGTCAGAAACACAAGGTTCAGCACAGAAGGGAACTAGCTTTTCAGTGAATTAACCCTGTAGCCAAAACTTAACCACCACATTTCCTAGCAACCATTAAATATTCATATGTATTGTTAATATATTGCACCTGGAAGCAACAATCTCGGCCCCAATCTAGAGTAAAATTGCATTTTTTCCAGTCAAGTGAAAACAATGTACCATCCCTGCTACGATAACAGGTCTAATCATTTCCTTAGGCTGTCTCCATTCTCCGTATGTCGGCTGTGCATAATTCATAGGATGTACCATATGTTGTCTGAAGCAAATGTCCCTATAAGTGTTTGTGGTTCTACTCGAAGGCATGTCTTCATAAATTACGTTGTGATATATTTGACATTTTAAAAAAACAAACAGGGAAAACAATTCAGTGAAACATAATCTGCTTAAAGTTTACCACTTAGCCATTTGTTGAACATTCAAGTGATTAGCTCACCCAGCACATTGTTTTTTCAGCGTGCGCAGACTCCTTCTGCTGGCACCAGTTTCAAAGGCAAGAAACAATATAGCTGGCCCTCAAAATAAAGACTTGGTCCAGCAGCTCCCAACACACAGAGATAGCATCTGCTGACCTGAGCAAAGGATGGAGGGGTTAGGCTTTCCACTCGTTGCAGCCTTACAGTAGAGACACCCCCCCTGCCCCCATACAACTCAGGTTTCCTGTTTCCTGACAGACCTTGCAGCTCTGATGGCTTTTCTGACTCCCAGCTGGCTTCCCTGCAGCATCTCCAACAAGTTTTAGGCAAGCAAAGTTCAAAAGATAAGCAGCTGTGGAGCAAAGACAAGACTATTGGTCAAAATAACAGGATGACAAAGAACAGGATCTCCCAAGAGAGTGACATTGTTCAGAGAGGGGAAGCAAATGGCAAAAAGTATAGGCGAGGGCAGAGGAAAGGAAAAAATAAAAGCGGAAGTGATGAAACCTGTTTGCTTCTGTCTCCTGATAGCTAATGAAAGATGAGTGAATTAGCACATCCCTCAGCTGGAATGGGAATATAACTTCCCTCCTACAGACAGCCATGTGCATTGTGAAAGCTCCCAGGAGCATCCTGTCTTTCAGACCGCTGACCCTCTGACCTGTGCGGCTGAGATCTGCCCACCAGTTCAGAAGGTACTGGAGAGAGGAGGGCAGGCAGCTGGGTGGAGGGACCCAGCAGGATCTCAGTGGTACATGCCTCCTTGGGAAAACAGGTTAAAAATCTGAAGCATAAAGGAATGCAAACAAGCACGTTCCTCCTGTACTGAGAGAAAACAAACTACCTTTTGAGGCTTTTAAGAGGGAAGTGTGAACTGGCTGGAAAAGACAGTCAAACTGGAATGCTGATGAGGAGCTTTGTGTATTTAAGAACCCAAAATTTTAAAACAGCTTCTCAAAATGTCAGCGTGTAAAATCCCAATATACTGAGGAAGTCAGAAAAGCAAGCATGAATTTTAACTCTGTGGTGATGTACATTCTCTAAACCATAATTTATTTCTGATGCACGTAGCAGTAGTGTGTCACCAAAACCTACTGGCAGTTACCACAACAAAAACTTTCATGCATAACATAAAAATTTCTTACACAGCCATGCCCCCGTGAAAAGTCATGTTTCCAGCATGAATAACACAAGCAGTCATATTGGCACCAGCGGGACTACAGACACTTAACAGTCAAACATAAGCTCACTCTTCAGATAGTCAATGACTCAGAAAAGCCTGCAAAAATGAGAAGACCAAGCTCTCCAAGTCCAGTGAAAGAAGAGGGTTCTCCAGATTGCAGGTACGAACCATGTATCGATATGATACAATGAGAGCAAAAAGGGCCAGACGTCCAAGTGCCCCACACGGCACTGTGTTTACATTTTTATATAAAAAGGTCAAGTAAATAAAACAAGAATAATTGAAATAGCAATGTTTTCTTTCATTGAAAGTTTACCTTTAGGAAGAGGAAATTTTTCCAGGTATTGGGATTTAGTTAATCTCAGACAGACCACAAAAACCTTGCAGTTTTCATGTATACAGAAAGACTTGTAAAATTCAAGACAAGCAAGTCAGAGACACAACAGAGTCTTGCAAAAGGCACCGCTGACAGTTCAGTACAAATCCAGTGCACAATTTCTTCAATATGTCAAGGATGGTTACAGTTCTCACTGTGTTTGATGTGATGTTTTGTGTTGGGTTTTTTTTCCAAACAGCACTATGAAAAAAATGTGAAGTTCATAAAACAATGAAAACTAAAGCCAAGACAAACATAGGGGAATTAAGAGACCACTGTTCACTTAAGATCCAGTTTTGAGTCAATGAAACCAAACGAAGTTGTTCTGCTGAATCTGCTGAAGCAGGCATCAGGTCCTCACTTGTGGTTCTTTACTTTCAAGCCTTGTAGAGGCACAAGTTTAACTTCATAAGGTCTAGTAACACCCAAAACTAAGTCTCGCCTTTACCTATCAACAATACAATTGTCATTAACTTTTCCTCCTCCAAGACAAAAAGTAACAAGAAAGATGATTTAGGATCATAGATGTGAATGCAACAGTTACTATCAACCACCAGTATGCTCTTTGAAACTTGTAAAAAGACAGAATACACTTACATTTGAACATTTGCTCTGTAATAAACACAAGTCAAACTGTTTAAATTTGTCATCAGCAATTGGAAAAAACTCAACATACAAACAGTCCCATTCTTGTGGTTACCATCTCAGGTATAAGGAAGCACAACCACAGCTGCCTTATGGCCAACTGTTGAATAGAATCAGAGATACTAAAACTGGAAAAGAAAACAGACTCAAAGAGCTTCTAGATGTCACTATGATTTTTACCAGGTAGGAGCTGATACTGCGCAGGAAATGCCTAATATATTTCAAAGGGTTCAGTCATAACTGGAGAATCATGAAGACCATCACAGAAGCTTTAGTATAGTGTTAGGTAAGAGCATATGTAGTTCCCAATTCTACTGTTGTGGTGGGCCACGCAGCCTTTAACAGGGGGAAAAGGTGAAACATGATGCCCTCCACCTTACAGTAAACTCAGTTATTCATGTATCTAGCAGAACACGTCACCTCCATCTGTGAGCACTGGAGTTAAAAAGGGCATATATGGCTCTGGGCACAACTATGTGCTTCTGCCATGAAATCCATACTTTCTCCCTGCTCAGGGCTGCAGAGGTCTAGAGGGTAGCTGGGGGATGAACAGCCTGTTGCCATCAGAGTCATTTCTGTAGCTGCCTCCCAGCTGTTGTTTTTTCCTGAGTGTCCTGCAGTTATGGTCAGTTTTCATGGAAACGTGTTCCTTGTCACCTTCTTTCCTGAGGCATCTATGGTTCCTTTCCCTTCCATATCATCAGGACATCAGGGAAAGTTCAGGTTGGATACTAGGACTAAATTCTTCATTAAGAGGGTGGCCAAGCACTGTAACAAGCTCCCCAAGGAAGTGGTCTTGGCCCCAAGTCTGTTGGTGGTCAAGAACCATTTTGACAATGCGCTTGAATGTATGGTTTTCAACTTTTAGGTTGCCCTGTATGGAGTCAGGAGTTAGACCTAGTGATCTCCATGAGTCCCCTCCAACTCAGCATATTCTGTGATTCTATAAATGGCAATGACTCATGAGGACCATCTTCATTTCTGTTATAGGGCAGTGGCAGAGCTGGTTGCTTCTATCAGAACAGCTAATCCAACATGCACTATGATCCTGGCTTGACTCTGAGAAAGTGGGTAGAAGAGAATATACCACAATGACCTCACAAAGAAAATACTGGACTTCTGTTGTACTGTACAACACACCAGCTTGGTATTTCATTTATTAAATTACAGACAAGAACAACTGGGGTTTCTTGATGCAAATCAGCAGGAGGCTTTTCTAGAGGATGACAGTACTTACACAAGAAGCTTGATTTCACTGGAATCCCTTGGAAGATTTCTACAGTGTTTTGTAATTAGACAGAAGTTTTTGTCTACTTTGGTCAATTGGAAAAAACAATAGCTCACCGGAACCGTCAGTGTCCCCTGCAAAGAACATCTTTCATGGGAGTATTCAAGGAGTGCACTGATAGTGACAGCATCTTGACGTTTTTTTTTTAATAATGAGATTAGTGTGTATCATTTCATAGCCTAACTCTTTCCACACTAGAGGAGTATAAACTCTTTTTTTCTCAAAGCAGGTCTTTTGAGTGTAAAAGATTTGGTGGCATATTTCTGTTCAGGGTTAATGTTCCTCAGTATCAAGTGTTTATTTAAATAAGAAAGCTAAGTGTATTAAGTTTATTTCCATGGTACAAAAAAAGTTACCTGTCATCTTCATTTTTTTGAAGATGTGCGTGGTTTAATAATTGAAGTAGATAAAATTATTTTATACCTTAAGCATAAAAGCTCCCAGAAACCCCAGCTGAGAAGGAATCCCACTGTGCTAAATGATGTGCAAATACAGAGTAACACCCAACATTCTCCCACGGTTTACCATCATCAGGATGACAAAAAGTACTACCCCTGCTTTACATTGTTCAAGCAATGCAGGAAAGCTGAGAAAGGAACCGAGATCTGTAGAGATCTCGATGGACTTAAGCACAACACAATGTCTGCCTCCAGCCACAGTCAGGATCAAACTGAGGTCTTCCCTCAGTGCCCTAGTAACTCTTGCAAAGTATGATCTCCTCCAACCTTTTTCTCCTCATATTGCCAGTCCACTTTTTTCTTTCTCCCCCTTTTTTTTTTTTTGAAATTGTAGTCCACTAATAAGTCATTTGTCATTTTGGAGTCACCAGTAGTTCAGCTCAAAGCGGCTGAGTGCCTCATTAAATTCTTCCCTGGTTACCATTAACATATCATACATTTCATTATGATTTTGTCATGTTCTCTTTTATCTGGAAGCATTTAAGCTTTTGTTCTGAGTGGCTTACTGTAACCGTTACTAACGTCCATTTTATTGGAGATGATGGACAGTTTACCCGTAGAGGTTGGTCTTAAAAAAATTCCAGTAGATGCAGAGAAATCACTCTTTGCTTTTTTTGTAGATAGAAGTATCACATATTTTGCAAAGTAGCTATAAATAAAACACTCTGTTGTCCGAGTCAAACACACTTATTAGAAATGTCATGATAGGACCATATTCTGCCCCTGGAGTAACAACCATATCGAGATTTCAACCACGATTCAAAAGATGGATGATATAAACTGTGAAACAGAAGAGATACACAATAAAGCTATGAATATTAAGAAAGCTGCTATGCAGAAAACCAGCTAAGGCACTGCAGCATAAGCCAGTTGTTGAGACTCCGTAACTCAGTATTGTCTGATAGAGCAGCTATTGTATGTCTTAATGCCGAAACTCAATAGGGCTGTAGGAAGAGCAAACATGGAAGCAACACAATGGGCTCCCAGATAAGAACATTTAAGTGTACTGAAATACAATGGGCCAAGCTGTTAAATTCAAGGAACTGATTTCCTTTGTCTTCAGTTAGGTGCAAATCTTGCCTTGCAAGGGCTGGCACAACCAGACCAAAGACTTACTCGACGGGATAAAGAGCATCTTTGCTGCAAAGGCTGGATGAGTTGCCTGGGGTTTCCCAGAGTGTCAGTGCTCCCAGAAACAAGGCAGCAAAGAGGAAAGCTCCAAAGAAGGATCTGAGCTCTCACAGTGTTGGCTAAACGTTCAGTAAACATGAACTGCATTCAAACCATTTTACTATTTTCAAAGCTAACACTTATTTTGTACAGGTTTTGTTCTAAATCCAGCGTGTCCTTGCTCCAAAAAGAACAAAATTACACGGTCTAGGCAATAAATTAGGCTTGGTGAGGAAACCACAACCTATAATTGGAGGACTGAAACTCAGGGTACCGCCTGTGAGTGGGAGAGTTGCAGGCTTCCTCCCTGAGACGGGAGGGTTCAAGGTCTTCTCTCCATCCTGAAGATGCCAGGAAGCCACAGGCAGGCTGCTGCCCAACCAAGGCACTGGCTACAGCAAGGTTTTCTGGGATGTGCATTCCGTGGCAGTCACTGCACTCTACAAATCTGCGGCAAGCAAAATGAGCAAACAGCCTGCCATAAATCTGTGTGGGGGTAAACTGACTAGCAAGACTCCAGTGTAAGCTCATGCGAAGAAAAGAGCTTGAGATACAGCTTGTATGTCCGAACAAAAGCAATCTTCCCAAGTCAAAGACATTCCTGCTGTCATCAGAACTGGGAACATATAAATCATTTACGCAATTAATTCCATTAAGTAATTTATAATGTTTATAAATGATCCAATAAGGTGACACTGCCAGCCTAGCCATTTTAAAATGCTGAACTACCATGCTCTACCCATTAAGAATCAAGGCAGTAAAGGATCAAATACTTAAAAGGCAAAGTTAATGAACCAACCCAATTCTTTCCATCTCGAGATTCCCTAATTCTTATAACCCTGGCAAACAAACTGATGGCTTATGAGAAAATTAAGGAAAATAAAGCTTCCTTTTCACATGTTCTATGGGAAGACTGTCATCTCACAGAACATTCTTTCACTATCACCATCAGTAAAAATCAAAACTGTCTCTTAAACTACATTTAGCATTTCCTCCTATTATGGAGAGCAAACAGCACATTCTTATGCAATTTTGCTTTCTTTTCATGAACATTTTGTTATGAAGCTAAAACATTAAATGAAACAAGATGTATTTCCAGCTAATGCCATTATGTTTATTTGCTTAGAATGGGCAGGGACACCACTATTAAAGGCATATTATAGGTATTTATAGAAGTCTCATAAAAAGTTATTTCCTACCTTTTTGTTTCACTGTACTACTATGAATACCCACAGTGAACCAAACAATCCATCCACCTCATCCAAATCTCAAAGCTCTGCAAATTATATAAAAGGTATTGAAAATGCAGATTTTTTTTTTTCTCTTTTACATAAATCAAAATCTAAGGTGAAATCAGTTCGTTTGTTTGTTTTTCATACAGTATGGAGTTCAGTATTACAAAGATTTTAATTTCCAGAACAAAATCAATTCTTCCCTTGAAAACTTTCCAATGCTTTATTAAGTTTGTATTAAGGTGGTGTATATGTAAAGAGCATCATTAAGTTCAGTGAGAAGTTTCAGTCTTGTTCCAAGCTGAAACTAGGATCAGCAGAAAGGCATCTAGGGATATCATAGAACACAACTAGGGTGGTGCCAGCAGCATCTGAAAGCCACAGAATTATGAGTTTTAAGGCAGAACTGAAAATACTACAGATAGTTTGCCAATTTAAAACTAAGACATCCCTTGTAAACAATGACAGCTCTGAACTATTCTGATTTTTTTTTTCTATACCAAACCTAGGTGAATACTTTAGCAGTTTAAGCATTCAGTCCAGTAGAAAATTCCATAAACACTTAATCCTTTGGTATTTTCCTTGCATCCATCGCCAGACATAGTTCTTAAAACAGGTAATTCTTTTTCTCTAGGGTTACACCTTACGTTGACACTAAGCAAGTGATACAACACTAAGACATTTGATCTGGTCCATTCTACAGGAATGCATTTTGCTTGTGCTGTTTTCTTCTTAAAGCTGCCATCCCAAGAAAAGTAGACCTATTCCAGCCCTCTCGGAACATGGCACGGGAAGTCACCTGTGCCTACACAGACCCTCATCTCCCCTGCCATCTGTTTTGCAGCCTCAACATCATTCCTGCATGAGCTGACCTCACCTGGACAGGCCACCCCTGCACAAAACACCGTGTCCCCACCAGTGGCATGGTCTCCCTGTGACAGCCATGGGTTTGGCGACTGCTACCCAGGAACTGCAAAACATTGTCAGCTCATTGGGTCATATACGGGGGGATCAGAAAGAGGGCAGCAGAAGAGCATCGGCATTCAAATAGTGTGGTCTGCAACCTCAGACCCTATTTACTAACAGCAGCACAGGTCACCTTGAAGACCCCCTTAGAAAAACTTGAACATAGCAGTCACTACAGTGAGATCCAATTTATTTTAGAATGTAAAGCATGTCCCCAGCCCAGTGACTCTTCTACCCGTTTGTTTTACACAGAGCTCATGAGGCCACAGACCAGTGAAGCCAGTTACAGCACTAACAGCTGACACGTCTTTCCACTACCACTCAGTTTCATCAATACAAGCCAGACCAACCGATTCAGGCTGCAGCCCAAAGAGACTTATTTGGAATTGTTATGTAAGAAACGAGCTGTTGGCCCGGCCACTTCATTTTTTGTTTATCCACACAAATTAAAAAGTGTGGTCATGCGTAAGCTAATCAATAGCTGAAAAAAGCTATTCCCATTTCTGACGCCGGATGGCCTATTTACCGCTCTCCAGTTAAAAAGCAGCAATAAAAAGGCCACAAAACAGAAGATGTGTCAGATGAGCAGAAGATGGCAACTGGCTGGAGAACAAGTCAGGGCATGACGTCCATCGGTGTGCACTTCCCAGAACTCAAGTGTAAAACTGGCAAAAGTTACAGATAAACCTCAAGCCAGCACTATACATTAAGACTTATTATAATGCAATAGAGTAAAGCCCTGGACACAGCGAAATAAACTTGGAGAAAAAAGGGGTCAACTGAGAAGTATGAAGTATTCTCTTGCAATGAAGTGCTGTAAGACATTAGAAACAAATGGGAAATCTCTGACAGTGCCACCAAGGATGTCATACTTGCTATTTAAGTGCTTCTAGAGAAGCAGGGCATTTGGATCCAGCAGTCACCCTTTCAAAAATCACGGAAAAATTGCCCCAGGATTTGCCACTTACACATTTTGAATTTTCATTACCCTTTTTTACTTAATATTCATAAAAGTATTGTGAAATACTTCCAATTTACACGCTTAAGAATAAAACAAACAACACATCCTTTGGCATATCTCTGCATCTAACAACTCTGCGTCATCGTACCCAAATCAGAAATTTGTCAATGTTACCTAAAGTTTCCTATTAAGTTTAAAAAAAATTTCAAAGCATGCAGTGCCTGCAAGAGGTGGTCGTTTATACATTTAAAAAAAAATAAATTAAGAAACTGCAAGCTCTTAAGACTGTTCATTCCTGCCTAATATGCATTAAGTGTGTCCATCACTACTTTTCACAGCCATTTGGTATCCTGACAGCTTCCTCTGAGGTTTGAGATCATTACAATGCCAGCCCCATGCTAGCCTTATGTAATGCTGTCTGTGTCCGTGTAACTTTTTTTCAGCAATGAAGAATTACTCTATTCTAAAGTGTGGAGTTCTTCAGCCATTTAAAAAATGTTGAAATGGGGGGGAAGGGGATTGCCTGGTCCAAAGCCCAGTTAATCGAGATGGAATGTCTCCTGGTGCTCACATCTGACCTTAGGATTTTTCAAGATTTCATTGGTCTCCCTGGTGATAGTTGCTACGAGTGCTCTCAGTGTGTGTCATGAGAAATACTTGAAAAGAAATTTTCAGTGCTCTCACTCAGTCTTTCTAGCCTTAGCTGTATGAACTTCTATTGTTACCTTTAAAAAGTAAGTTGTAAAATTAATCTCATTTTTTCTTTTAATTCCCTTGGGACTCCAAGCCCAAGCACTGGATGGAGTTTGCTTTTACTTGCCACAATGAGCTACTTAAAAACTTCCAAGATGAGAAGACTTTTTCAAACCTTGCCCTCCAAGGAAAGAGCTTGAGAAGGTGAAGATGTCTTGTCCTTTTGAAAGCCTCAAACCAGGTCAAACACACTGGGGTGTGATGCAAGCTAAATTAGAGCCATGGGGCTCTATACTCATCAGCTTCAAACGTTGGGCCCTAAGAATCTCACTGTATCTTATGCATCTGAACAAGTTGACTTACACTGTTTGAGAATCCACAATAAATTGCATTTGATTCTCCTTCCCCATTACTCATTTGAAAATACCAACATTTTGTATGTTTTGAATCATACAAGACTCCAACCAATAAAATGCTTCTTTATAAGCCTTAGAAGATAAACCTATTTCATTTAATGTTTGTTCTATGATACCAAGGCAGTGACGTCCTGTTGTCAAAGTACTGCAGTGTGCCTGCTTATGCATGGTATGCTTTGAGCAGTTAAACCTGTATGAATAGATACTTCAGAACCAAACACCACAGTTCAACATAGCAACTCCTCCTGTCTTTTCTTTGTTTGTGTGGTTGTTTGGAGTGTTTTTGTTTTCTGGATATTCCAAAGCACATTCAAATTTAAGACTTGAAAAGCACACAAAAACTACACTGTTTTTATGATTCTTGGTGTAGTAGTAAAGAAAAAGTAGTTGGTTATTAAAAGGAGTCAACAATTCCAACCAAATTAAAATTGGTTGAAACATCAGAAACTGCCATGACAGCAAAGATGAACTTTCAGAGATCCTGGAAAACACAGTCAAGACCATAATTTTCAGAAAACACCAGGGTACAATTCCTCTGGCAGCAGCAGAGATGCATCCAGATGTACTGGATGTATTAAACATCTGCTTAAAAGCTTTCTGGCAAAATTAAGTCAAAACCAAATTTTATATTGAATGGCAAAGCTCAAGTTTTTACTATAAGACATTGATTTAAACATAAGATTTTGATATTTTGTTGGAAGAGAGCCTGAAAGAACAAAACACTTTAAGCTGAAAATATCTGGATTCAAAATGGAATTGTAATTCTCAGAGAGATACAATTCAAGTGCTTTATACTTTCCACTACTATCTAATGGACAACTTAAACTGAACTACAGGCCCTTAAAAAGGGAGGGAAAAAGAAAATCTTATGATTAGAAAATTCAGCTGAGAGGATTTTTGAGGCGAAATACTTCCATATTACAATTCCCACTGAAAAACAAAACTGCTACTTGAATGTTTTTCCACTTTTAATCACTGACTGAAATAGAAGGGAAGATACTCATGCTGACCTCAACTACCTAATAGGAAGATATAGAGAGGACAGACTATTGTGGCTATTCAGGACCACAAAAATGATCAGAGGGCTGGAACACCTCTCCTATGAAGAAAGGCTGAGAGAGTTGGGGTTGTTCAGCCCGGAGAAGGGAAAGCTCCAGGGAGATCTTACTGTGGCCTTTCAATACTTAATGGGGGCCTACTAGAGGGACAAACTTTTTAGCAGGGCCTGTTGCAACCGGACAAGGGGTAATGGTTTTAAACTAAAAGAGGGTAGATTTAGACTAGCTACAAGGAAGACATTTTTTACAATGAGGGTAGTGAAACATAGGAACAGGCTGCCCAGAGAGGTGACAGAAGCCCCATCCCTGGAAACATTCAAGATCAGGTTGGATGGGGCTCTGAGCAACCCCATCTATTTGAAGATGCCTCTGCTCACTGCAGGGGAGTTGGACTAGATGACCTTGAAGGTCACTTCCAACCTAAACTCTTCAATGATTCTATGATTCTCAGAGACACAGAGTAACAGGAAAAGAGCCAGTAGATGCAAAATGCGTGACAGGGAATTCTGATTACCTGTATGGAAAAGTTTTTTTCTGTGATGGTGGTCAAACAAGGGAATAGGTTGCCTAGAGAGGTAATGAAATCTCCATCCTTGAACATATGCAAAGCTCGAGTGGAACAGCCCGGGGCAACCTTAGCTAAGAGCTTGCTTGAAGCTGGCTGGGCTAGATGGCCTCCAGATTTACCTCCCCTCCTAAACTACACCATGTCACTATACAGGCACTGAAAATATAATCTGCATGGTCACCACCAAAGTGAGTGTACATATTCTTATTCATGTACACCTACTTAAGAAATAATTTTACTACACAATTACAGTTAAAGAGAACTTAACTGGACTGAACTATTCCTTGCATTGTAGACATTCCCTTAGATGAGTAAGAATTTTTGTTCAAATGAACAAAATCATTTGCTAAACTCATTTGGAAAGAAGAAGAATGATTCTCAAAGTAAAAATACTCAATATTGTTGTGCACACAATTTGTCTGGATCAGGAAGATAACTGGACCTCCCTGAGAGAATACAGAAAGTTCTGTAAAGGCAGTAACCGTTAGCTACACTTATTTGACATGCACCAGGGTAGATTAAAAGCTCTTTCTAACATTTGTAATATGACAAGGTCAACAGCCACTGACTCATGCTGCTATGTGCATCACCTTTTGAAAGAAGTGTCATCCAAAAATGTAATGATCAGATCAGCCTGGTCAACAAAAATCAGAGGAAAAAAACCATTTTTGCCTCTCTTCACATAAATTAATGTCTGCACAGGCATGTAGGACAGTTTCAGAATACAGAAAGAAAACTGTTTAGGAATAAAAATGTCAACGTATTCACGTTTAAGTGGTAAATATATTCCAAGTTTCACTATTTCAGTATGTAACTGACCTACTGGAAATATGAGTAAAATTACTTAATGGAGGCCAATTTGGAGAAAAAAAAAAAGTTAAAAAGAAAGTCCAACTGCTCCCTGAAAATCTATCCTAAGAGGTCCAGAACTAGCTCCTTCACATTTCTACTACAAAGCAGTATTTTCAGATGATTTGGTGAAATGCTAACAACTATCAAAAAAGTCATTGTGAGCAACATGTCAAGCAAATGACTTTCTCAAAGTACAGAAAGGCTGAGAACACCTGCTCTCTTGGAAAAAAAAAAAAAGGAAATAATTATAAAATTTAGCCTTTGAATTGGTGACACTTTTCATAGTACAAGGCTTTCCACCATTCCAAATAGTTGTTTTCATCCCCAAGATGAATATTCTCTTCTTAGTAAAAAATTAAACAAAAAGCCCCAAAACTATTTCCTATTCATAGGGCACAGAGGCATTTTTTAAACTGTCAGTCAGAAGATATACCCACCTACTTAATACTGAAGTAAAAGTTTTTTGAGAAAGATCTTTCCATTAGCCAGCCACTTTTACCTGTAAGTTGCAATGCTTCATGTCCACAGGCTGCAGGAACCAAGGTTATCCATATGAAACTCAATGTTATAAACACTATATAAAAGTAGAAGAACGGTTGGAACAACTCAGTCTGAAAGTCTGTGCAGCCCTGTATATTATCTCTACATTACCTCTACAAACTGTGCATTATCTCTGTTTCCCCTGGCTTTTGATAGAGAAACAGCCAGTGCAGACTGGCTCCTGTATGTGATTCCAATCTCTGACCGCTGGTGGCTGAAAACTTGAGTTAGCAGTTGCTTCCTAGGTTAGAGATCACCACCTTCCATGCTGAACACTTCCAACAAGGGCTAATTGTCTAATTCCTTCTCAAGCCTTTGCATGCTTTGTACTCACAGTCTCCGAGAAGAATGTGTTCCAGAACATCACCACTTCAGTCACTCCTAGTCATGTTCTCCATGACATTCATTATTTTGCCGAGTTCAGTTACTCACAATTTCCCCTCTCCCCTCCTCAGCCCTTGCTCCCAGCCTATCTGGCATCATCTTCACACCAAAGTGGTTTCATGTTTCATACTTGTTACTGTCTTCCGTATATTTTTAGTCGTGCTACCTTCTTTCTGAGATAGAGTGACTACAATCACAGTGTTCAAGAAGTTCTGCACCATGGAATTATATAGCAGACTTTCTGATATATAGCATGCTATTAACTTGGAACACTTAAAAACAACACATTAAACCAGAACACTTAAAAACAACACATTAAACCACAGCTATGGTTTAATAGCTTCATCTATGGTTGAATCCATAGTCTATTATGTATTTTACCCTTTCAGCTGTTCCCTTTAATATGCCTTTGATTGTTTCCTCATTTTTATCTACTTCCTTTCTGAAACATTATAGTGGGAAGTGGGGTTTTTGGAGGCCTTTTCATTTTTAATAAGAAAACTGAATTAAAATAGATTACATTGTCTATTACAATTCTTCAGCATATAAATTGTGAATGAAGCCTCGGGAGGACAAAAATCAGAATTTTTCTTGGGGGTTCTCCAAGAAAGTCATTCATACTTGACCATTATTTCCACATCATACCTTTTGTGACTTCTCCCTTGTGTGAGTAGAAGCAACTGAAGTCTCTGGTCATTATTGCATTCTAGCATCACAGCAATCCTCATCTTCTTTTATATTCTGCATCATTAACATCACTCTGCATTATAGCTGTAGCTATATTTACAGGATCATTTCTATATATTCACTGAATTTCTACCCACGTGGACTGAGTCAGTTGTTGATAGATTTGGCTTATTAATGCCATCCAGTTTCACTTTTCTTAAAGCACAAAGCCATTATCCTAATGGTGTAACCTACTCTTATTCTGACGTATAACCCAATGTTACAACTTCTGGGATATTCACTGTGAAAGTACCCCAACTGAAACCCAGATACTCCCATCCATCTGCATGAATTTGTAAGGGGTTGACATTTGTATAGAAGCACTTGCAGACCGATTGGTCAGATTACCTGGGTTTATGTGCTCTTTTTAAATGAGACACAAGGAATCTTTCCAGTTTTGTTTCTTCACACAAACACTTTTACCTGTTCTTCCCAGACAATTTTTTTTACACTTTCTACTCTAAAAGAGACACGATTCCTAAGTGCACATTCATTTGCATTCATTTTTCCCAGTCTTTAGGCTGGGAGAGGACTGGGTAGAGAAGCAAGAGTTACTTGCTCCAATACACTATCATGTAAATGCAGTTCTGTTGCTTCCAGATCCCAGGATGAGGATTTCTGCCTTCCACTGTGACATAGAAGGGACTTGACAGGCTGTATCTGAGGCTCAGAAAGAGCTCCCTGCACTGAGATATACACAGATCACACACTCAATGTGAGAGAGGATTCAAACTTCTAACTCTTCTTTGAAAGAAAGACAGAGAAAAGATGATGATATTCAAAAGCCTGTTGGGAAGACTGGTCACCAAGTATTACACAATCTAGGTTTAATTTCTTCTTCTGTCGGAAGGAAACGAGAGCAGGGCTTCCCCAACACCTGAAATGTGGATTATACTGAGAAACCTCACTTCATGCTGTCTGAGTTTAGAGATTGAGAAAAATCCCACCAGTGACCACATACTAGTGATCATACCTAGTATTTGGCAAAAAAAAAAAAAAAAAAAAAAGGTAAGGTTCCTCTTTATCAGTAAGAGGCTTGTAAGAAAAATCCCACTGAAAAGTGAGAATTTCAAAAAGAGGTTGTTCTTTCTCCCTTTTGCTCAGACTCTCTAATGATTACAGAGGACTCCACGGAAAGCAAAATGCTGCCAGAGGGAAAGCAAGAGGAGAATCTTGCCGCAAAACAGGCTTTTGTTTGATGATGAGGACATTATCAGCAGAGAAGGGAACTATGAGACTGAATCTCTTCAGCTGGAGGCAACAATAACTATGCCAGCTCTGCTACATCTTTGATTAGACAGTAATTGCACTTCTGAACTAAAAAACTCCCAGAAAACTGCAAACTTTCATGAACTCTTGTAATGTGTAGAATGAATAAATTGTTTCCCCAAGGCCTGATCCTTCTCAAGTGCTAGAACATGTATTTATCTCCTATGATTTGATTCACAAAGCTAAACCAGATATTTTTGAAGAATGTTGTTATGGTTTCATAGTCCTCATCAAAAATGGAGAATATACCTTCCACACTATCTTTAGCATGTTAAAAATAATAGTACAAAATGGTATTGTAATAGCAACAGTTCAGGTGAAATTCAAGTCCTCTCCACTTCTCTGATCTATACAAGTTCCTACCACAAGATTGTTTCTGATTTGTTCAGGGTTCCTTCCCCTCTCCTTAATCCTGATCCTGTTGGTTCCAGAGACTGCAATAGGTACCTCTGTCATGTTAAAGATGAGAACCTAAACAAGAGTCTGAAGGCCTGATAAAATCAATTCAAGGCTTGAAGACATTAAAAGCCTGCTATAGGTCAATATATGAGAAGTAATTCAATATGATATTGAAATAGCTTCTCTGACTTCCATTCTTCAAAGTTTCTTAAAAATTGCTGTAGCTGTTTAACTGATGTAGCAACAAATAATGGACAATGAAAGAAAATTAACACCCATGTAACAACAGTTTATTTTCTTTTTCCAGGATACCTCCAACTTTTTATCTATAGTTGTGGTGCTATAGGTCTTTCTCCACTAAGGAAAACCTTCTGGAGAAAAAAGCGTTAAGTTGTGTAGCTTGTAGGCATTCCTGTACCCAGATACACAGCAGCCATGGCAGGAGATGCAGCCGGCTATACAATTGGAAGTTGCTTGTAATTACAGTATGTCCTGCACATATATCTAATCCTGTAAGAAGCCAAGTGTCTAGCACA
This sequence comes from Actenoides hombroni, assembly GCA_024336885.1. Classification (NCBI taxonomy): domain Eukaryota; kingdom Metazoa; phylum Chordata; class Aves; order Coraciiformes; family Alcedinidae; genus Actenoides; species Actenoides hombroni. Next base: position 8,008,741 of record WUAM01000071.1, on the reverse strand, counting down.
TGATAGGAAAGCCTTAGCATTTTGGCAGCAGCGGAAGGGCAAAAAGTCTCCTGGGACAGAAGGAACCACAGCATGATCCATGATGACTAACTGTGGTATGAAGCCCACCCTCCACCTGGTCCAAAAGAAGGTGAGAGATGCAGGCTGTGGACTCCGGGAATTTGGTAAAATGACTACTCCTAAAGCAGAGCATTTCTAGAAGAAAGTTTTGCATCTCTTTTAAATAAGCAATCTACCAGAAGATGTAGTCCTCACTGAACGTGTATTATGACTTTCTCTTCTCCAGGGAGCCCACATGTACTTTGCGACTCCAGCTTGCCAAAAATATTTTGGCACCTGACAGGTATCAGCTCTCTGAAGAGGCACAGGGAACACTTCACTCCATGTCACGGCTTCAAAATAGCATCATCAATATGCCCAGACAGCCAAATCTGGTAACATCTGTGACCAGCTGCACTTGCCATGTGTTATTTATCAACGTGTGCGTGTGTGTGGAGGACCTTGCAGAATTTACTAGGGCACCCAATGGCAAAACTGGAAATTGGTATAAGATGATGATCCTGGCCTACTTAAACCAAAACCAGTGACTCTCTAGCAATTGTTTTCATTGACAGTAGCAATAAAGATTCAGTAGCAATGCAAAGAAGTTACAAAGTATTAACCCAAAGAAGTCCTGAAATCCTTATCAGGTGCTTCCACATCAAAGATTTCCTGTTCAGTAGGTACAACTTTTCCTATTTTGCATGTGCTTAACACACATTATGATGGATATGCAAAAATATTCTTCTTTCCTCACTTCATCTACTATTCAACAAAATATTCTCCATTTTTAACTCGGGCAATATGTCCTTACTAATCCCTATATACCAATTCAGGGATATTTTCTTGTCTTCCATTTATCACACATAAGTACCTGCATGAAACACAAATGCAGTTGCTAGTAAACTGACATGTTTATTGATGAATCTTTCTGTTTACAGGCAACATGAAACAATCATTGCCACTACAGAGTAAAAGCAATGATTCTATACTTTCAAACTGAAAAGGCTTTGCAGACAACCATGCAAGTGTACCTCTCCCAGACGAGCATGAGTGATAAACCACTTAACAAACAACCAGACAACTCACTCTCATGACTGGTTTCTTGGACTTCCACCTAAATCTCTTTTGCCTTCAAACAAGTGAGGGAAAAAATACAAAGACATGTGAGCTGGAATAATCTTCAATATCTGTCCTTCAGCATCTTCACAGCAAGCATTAAACACTATCGCTCCGTAACAGTCTGTCTGATATCCAGAAAGGTCAGCACACATCCCACCTTCTCCTTCACAGCCTTTAGGCATGCAGCCTTCAGCAGCCACCCACACAAATAGCGCCAGGAAAGTGCTGATGCAGTGGGGTTACAGCACAATTCTCAAGTACACTGGACTACTTTTTTTTTTTTTTTTTCTACACTGGTTTTCTGGGTTACCACAAACATAATAAAAGGCAACCATATGTTTAAAATGCCATTGTCATACTATATATATATATCTATCTCATGTATATACACACACACACACACACAGAAGTAGGTAGGTATTTAAATTAGGTATCAAAAGGAAGTGTGGTTAGTGTCTGAAAAGCCACACAGGAAGGCCATCATGTTAATATGCAATCCAATGTGTCATTCACAACCTGCAGATGCAAAGCTGTTCTTCACAACTCATTCATCAAGCGGCATTGAAAGAAAGGCTGACAACCAGAGTAATGAGCACTGATGTCTTACTTGTATAAATTCAGTGCATGTTGTAAGCAATATATAGCAAAATTTCCCTCTAAGCCAGGAGGACACACACAAGCTTGTATACGGCATGTAATTTCAAATATCTCCCTTTTGGTTTTATCAACTCTGGGATTATATCTGATCGTTGCTAACAGCAAACTGTCATTTAAAAATTACTTTTATTTCCTTATAGGCAGGTACAGAGCATAATTATCACACTATCTTAGTACATAGCTAAAGTTAAATTGCAATCAGATAAGAGTATGCCAAGCTATGCCTGCCATTGCTTGCAGAATTTCAGAACAATTGTCACGCAGAAGCCCAGGAGCCAGAAATTAAAACACGGGATGCTTGCATCCTCTTGGCACAGATAAGTTTTAGTTAAATGGAAAGATTCAGAAAATACAGCATGAATGCACTATGCACTTTCTTACAGACCAGGTAAGCCATCTTGCTAGAAATTAGCTGCGTTACTGTAGGTGACCAGCAAGTAAAAGAAATCGTAAGCTGAGACAAGCCATGCACAGCAGACCCATGTACACTGGATTTTGGTTTCAGTCGTACTGTGCAAATCCATCAATGTTGTTCGGAAGAAGAAATTCACCTGATGAATAGAAGTGTGGTTCCTTTGGTGACCAAAGAAACAGGAAGCATAGAAATGGTACCAAAACTACTAAGACCCTTGAAAGAGTTGAGAAAACTTTATTCCTCTCAAGGAAGTGCTTCTAGGACTTATCTTGTTGCCAAACTATTCCTGCTGGGCCGATACACCTATAGTCTTGCTCACACTGAACAGTGTATACTACCATCCTCAGCTAGAGTACAGTATGTATTACAATATGAAAACCAAAGGTGAACAACAATTCCTTTTGGGTAAAAAGGTAGAATTACTTCAATTTTCAAATGTGCTGCAAGATACACAGTTAAGTTGTTGTCACTATAAAAACCTGTGATATCTTGTGTTCTGAGTAAAACATATTTTTAAAAGCTATGCTGCTTTCTCCTCTATGCAACTGCAAATGCTTTATAGTGAACTCAAAAGAGAAGATCAAATTCCCTCTTTAACTATCCAGTTCCAGGAATAAGGAGAACACGTGCTCAAACAATTATCCAGGCAGGAGCTAGGGAGTGCAGGAAGAGAGAGAAGGAGGAAAACCACTGCATTTTGTTTAGAAGTGCCTTTAAATTCTGCATTATTTAACAGATCATCTAATCGAGTGAAAATGTTCTGATCTACAAGTTCTATTTGCTTCTGCAAACTGTTTACATACCCATCTGTCTGTAGCGGCTCCAGGGTACTGTTCTGTTCTTTCAAGATAAATACACAACCAAAATACATGTAAAGTGGCACAGAAGGAAGTCCTCATGTAAAACATACACAAAAATTCCTTAGTTTGCCTCTTACGATTTCACTTCGAGATTAAAATATTTAATCAACTAAATGAGACATACAAAATCTGAGTACCCCTCAGTCACATACAAATGGAAATCCCAACTTAAGTAAAACTGAACTGCAGAGAAATTGTATAGAAAACTGCTGATATGCTGTACACATAACATGATAACATGTCCAGTGGGACTGTGCAAGTCGAGTCCATCCATACAGGCCCTTTGCATATACCATTTGCTGGCTCTTGTGACATTGAGGGACTGCAGGCCTAGATTATGAATACTTTGGAAGAAAGTGAAGAAGTTTAGAGACTCTATAAAGCAAAAGCACTATAGGTGTGACATGAGATGACATTTTCCCCTTTGAAAAAAAGCTTTTTAAGATAGATGTTTCAGAATTGCTAGAGAAGCAGAATCATTACAGGTGTGAGAAAACTTGTACTTCTTAGACAAAAAAAAATTTGCTTGGGCATGAGCCCAACCAAATCTAGATGATACTGAAGCAATACAAATCACATTGCTTGAGTAGAAGTGTAAATTACAGATGAATTAATCACACTCCACTATGAATGCCACAACTGGGGAGAAGGCTTGCACAGAGTAGACACAAGTAACTTGAGTCAGTAAAAACACTCTTACCCATATTCCAGGATGACACCAAACCACAATTTGGACTAAAGAAGAAAAAGCAGCGAACCCAATTCAAGAAGTACCAAAGAGACTCTGGGTTTACCATTGAGAGAGAATAGTTAGGAGGCTGTTTATTCAGCTTGACTCTGGAGCAAAGTGAGTTTGCATGGCCCCACTACCCAGTGCGAGCATGTCTAGATGACTTATCATTAAGCACAGGTAGGATGTGAGGGAAAGGCATAGGCTGTTAGCTCACTCTCTGAAGATCTACTGCAAACAGGGTGATTATTTTTTAATCAGGATTAAAAATATATGCACACTATCCTAACAAAATCAGTTACATAACTCAAAATTTCACTGTGGGTACGGCTGGAAGCTCCAATTTTAACCAGTCAAACCCAAAGAAACACTACCAACAGCAGACAGAAAAAACACTGTGAGTTTTATTTAACTAAAGTTTTATAAAATAAAGCTTAGTTTAAGGAAAAATAAATATTTTTAACTTGCTTCAGCAACATTTTTAGAGGCAAAATCCAAGGGTTGCTCTGTGTCTTTTGCAAGTTCATCAATAGCTTAATTCATTCTAATTAGAGGAAAAACAACCTATCAAAAGACAGCGAAGTCTAATGCAACGTATGTACTATTTTCCTAACCTTCAGTGAGGTGCAATTTTTAATTGCACAACTCTTCTCTTATGAGAGATTAAAAAATATAATCAGAGGCATGTGTAGGTTTAATTGTGCTAATATGAAACAATTTTGCCTTGCAGTCCTCTTGGCATCACAATGCATCCATTAGCAGTTGCTGATTTTAGCTTTTAACAGCGACAACAGCCATATCAATTCACGATGCTGACCTCTATTTTTCTGAATGAATTAAGAGGAAGAGAAAAACGTGGCTTCAACTAAGCTTCCATTCCAGCACAGGAAATCCTGTGTGGTTAGATACAGTATGTGTCGTGCTCAGAGATTTCATTCTGCTCCCGTTTAAAAGCCAACATGAGCAGCATGTCACAGGAAATTCTTCCTTATTTTCAGTAGTTCAGAGGACAAGGCTTCTTTGGAAACAAGGTCAGCATGAATAGAGCATTGCTTCCTTATCACTGCTAAGCAGCTGTGTTGAGGATGCAAGACACAACACTGCACCCTGTCCCTGAATACCTCTTTTCATAAACTTTATGCACATGCAGCTCAAGCAGTTAGAAGTTCCTCTGCGCTTACATTGAGATTTTTATATCACACGCTTTCCAAAAATATTTCTTTAGAAGTATACTGAGTAACTTTAAGGTTACACTCCCTGGAGAGGAAGAAAAAAAAGAAATTTAAAAAAATAATCAAACTTTCAGCTACTTTCAAACAGACAGCACCACACAGCAAGGTGGAGAAAGAAATTAGTTCTCTCTTGAGTCAAGGTGATGAAAGACGAACTCGGAGCACAGAGGTTTGGGAAGTATGGGGCCCAATTCCAGCTCCCGCTGCAACATACCGCTTTCAGGGTATTACTGGAAGTCTCTTACTCTCTGCTGCTCCTCAGTTTTATGTAAAGCTCCAGCTGCAATTAGTCTTTAACTTAATAAGCAACTTACGAAGGAATTACACGCGTGAAGAATGAAAGCAAATTCCAGTTCTTCCTGATATAAACCATTCATAAATCACATAAACAGTTTTCCCCATGCTTTGTACTGGAATGCAAAGTAACAAAATGACAGCAGCAACCCAACCTTGCAAGATTATTGTCAAGTACACTGATAAATAAGGTGTTGCTAATTTCTCTCAGGAAAATGCCTTGAAAGGTTTGCATTGATAGTAACAGCAGTACCTGAAATACTTGCATTTAATTTCCGCATATTTTTGAAAGGAAGTCAAGAGATGGAGAGAAAGGAGCTTTACAAGTAACAGCAGTTTGTCATGCGGAACTATCTAACCGGTAACCAGCAGCAAACACACCAAAGCCACAGGAAAATATTTAAAACTGAGATGCTTAAGCCACTCACTGCCAGTCAGTCACGGAGTGGGCAAGGCCCAGTCCAGCCCCCACAGAAAGACAAACACATCAGTTCAGTGCCGTTGGCACACGCGATGCAGAGGCAGCACACTTGTTCTCAGGGCGCAGACTGATACTAGGTGGAAGAGCTCAGAGGTGAGACTGTCAGCATTCCTTGGGCAAAAGGGTAGCAACAGTCACCTGTGAGACACAGGATGCAAAAAGGAGTGAACACAAAAGAAAGGAATCATCACAGAGCGGTGAAAAAAAGGTGTTAGCAGTTAAAATAAATTGTAGGCTGAGGCATACAGCAACACACAGCACCCTGGCTGCACTGCATTTCAATCCCATTTGAGGTGAACAACTCCAGAAGTATTTTCCAGAAGGGGTCCATACACAGCAAATATATGCCTGTAATCAAGAGGTTTGTCTTCCTAGTTTTCTGGCTGCAGACCTCCTCAGAAGTAGTTCATGAACTCCTGTGTCTACACACTGGAAGTCCTCATGTAGCGACAGCCCCAAGCTGATGAACTCTGTGATGTATCCTTCTGCCAGGCTGGAATGCTAGAACATCCCTCGGGCTCCTAGACAGTCTGGGGGAACACAATTACCTGGGGTAGAATCTCTCCCTTTTGTTCTGAAGAAAAGCCATAGCACAGGATAGGTCATTGGAAATAAGAGTCCTGAAGGAAATGACAATGGTAATAGCATACAGAACACTTGCCAGATATTTTAGTTCTGTCACAGAACATTATGCCTCTCTAAAGGTGATGGAAGTGCTTTCAGCTACATCAGCAGGTATTGTAGAAAAATCCTACACTGTTCTGGGGTTTGTGAACATCCAGAAGTTATTTTACAATCTACGAGAAAAGTTACAGTAGAGTCTGCTGTGTGTGAAATCGCAAACTTGATTTTACAAATACCTTCAGAAAGACGTTGCATAAGATAAGAAAGTAACATTTGAAAAGACTAGAATATAGTAAGGAAGTGTATATAGAATCACTTTGGGCATTTAAGTAGGTAATTGGCAGAATATTCCTACGACACTGGGACAACGTAAATGAGATTAATTTTGCAGTGTGAACAGCAATACATTGGCTTTGCCCTAAAGAGCAGAGAGCTAACTCCTCACAAAGGAGAAAGGTTTCTTTTCAGGTATCCAAAGCTTAAGACTGCCCATTTTTTTCAGGATGCTGCTTCTACCTTAAACCTCAATATTATTTATGCAGCCAGCACATTCTACTTAATACCTTAACTCCTGTGGGATAAATAATAGGATAAAATTTTGCTTTAATTTTAATGTAAGGCTAAAAAGAAAAAAAAAAAAGAAAACATTGTCACATCCAACTCCTTAGATCTTTTAACAGCGTTTTTGATTTGCAGTTCTGACTTAACAGCCATATCTGAAACTGGACAAAGAATGTATGTCTAAAGGTACCAGGAACTACTCCCTCAGCAGAGCATACTGTACTCCAAAATTTTTCTTTTAGATTTATTTATCCTTAGAAATTTGTCTTCATGTGCAAAGCCAAAAAACAACACCTTAAAATGAAACTCATCAAAGTACTTATTGTGTTGGTACAGCTTGCGTACGTGTCAGTAAGATCCTCTGACTTTAGTGCATTTGACAGAGCAAGACCTTGATTTCTTTCTGGATGTGAAGTTAAACTTGAGTTGAAAAGGTGGGCCAAAGTGGTATTTCTGTTCTGATAGCAACTATCGAAAATATGAAGCTGTTCTTTTTCAGTATTATTCAAACTAGTAATTAAAGCTGATCAGTGGCTGACCAGATCACTTATGGATTGCAAATAGTAGGGTTCCAGAACGAAGAACCAACAGAGTCAGAAGAGTCCTTTCACATATCATGTAGGTGCAGGAGGTGCCAGGACTGCCTGGCAGAAGGGCTGCTGAAGCATCTATGGCTGTTCCCAGTGCTTACACAGGCCAGTTCCACCTTGAAGTGGAGCGACCAGTCTCTGGCTCACAACACCTGAGTGTCAGCCCCTAGCACTCCTCACTCCCAGACCTCAGAGCCCTGCAGTCCATGGCCTGCAGAGGCTGACTGTTTTTGCACAAGGCTTTGATTTGTAAAATCTGTACTCGTTGGCTGAAATACATTCATTGCTTAGTCAACCAGCACCTGCTACATCAGAAACAATAGAGAAATGCTTCTGCCTGAAACATATACAGCATAAGCTACGCTGACATCGTGATAAATGCAGGCTAACTGTGAAAAAAGGAAACCGCCAGCCTAGAAACCACCCCACAAACAGGACACAGCTTCCAGGAAGTTACTATTGACAAATTCTGATAATTTACATCATGCTTGTTTAGGGATTATTTGCATGTAGTATACTGTAAGGCAGAAATAGGAAAATAAGACTAGAGCTAGCCAAAGCAAGGCAGCAGGAAGCAATATGATAGAAGCAAGGGGGCCTTGACTGAAGTCATTAAGGACTAGTTGCATAAGTGACTCAGCTTTAGGTCAGTGTCAAATTCCTTTCAGTTCTTTCAGAATCAAGAAAATCATCAATATTCATCTCTTTCCTGGCAAGAAGTTTCATTCTTTAGATTCCCTTGTTAACAGAATAATCCAGGCAGAAGAAAGCTGGAAGTTTCTTTCTGGAACAGTCAGACCTATCCCTCTGCAAAGGATTTTCATCTTATGGGAAAAATACTCCTTCAGTTTCATCTTTGGCACAGAAGTAATTCTAGTGACTGCAAGCCCGAGTACACCACCGGGTTTATTACCTCTCACATGAAGAAATATATTCTTCTGTAACTTCTCTCTGGCTAAGAGGTATCATGTAGCAACAGACTCCCAGGACAGAGGAAGGGACAAAACAAACAAACATACACTCATGCACTCAGAGAGCTATGAAATTCCTGGGGCAACAGGCCACTCAGAAATTACAGAGGGCCTTGGGAGGCTGAAAAATTTCACTATAGGACAGGAAGCTAATCAATGGACAACTGCAGTGGGATAAGGGCGGCAAAAAAACCTCCAAACAAACAAACAAATAAGAAACCCCTATACCTTATTATTAGAGTTCAAACTCTAAAGGTGATGGGGTGAATCATTCAACTGGTCTCCATAGAAGCTTGATATATTGATATCCAGGAACAAGCTTTCATTTCATCATTGTGGTCATTTGAATTTTAAGTGTTCCCTTGCCAGAGGTAAACTGATCTGTCAGAGGCCACAAAGGATCTCATACAACAAAAATCAGCTTTATTGCTTTTTTATTGTTCTTTCAGGCAATAACTATTTTAATCTGATCAAGAACCTTCGCCAAGCAGCTAACAAACAGGCAGGTCGTTTGTGCAGAGTCTTTCACCCCATCATACCAGAAAAGGAGAAAAATGGTAGTTAACACTTGGAAAAACCAGTTCTGTTTAAAAGCAGGACAAAACAAAGAGCATATTCACACTGTTAGTAAGAAGGAATCAGAAGATTTACTAACTAGCTGTAACACCTTACATTTTTATACTGTAAAGAGCAAGTTATTTGGTAGTTGGTTAACCAAGTTACGTAACTGGAGGGGACAACTGACCAAGCTCCTTCGGTCTATGTAAGGACACTAACATTTGAGGATTAAACACAGAAATGCAGCAATTAATGTCCCCGATGTTTTTAACAGTGTACAGCCAAAGAGATTTTCCTCTAATGGAATTATGAAACAGAAGCATGCCTTGTTTAGCACATTAACAAGCTTGCATTTACTGCTGTCAGCATTAGACCTCCCAGTACAGCCATCATCCACGTAATCAATGAAAATCGTTTGCAAAATGCCACTCTGATATTAGTCAGGCAGAGTTATTCACTCAAGGAAAGATCTCTGTTTAGGAATAAGAGTAGCATTTTTCAGCACGGAAACTGGTTTGTCAACAGCCATTCTTCTCCTGCACAAAACCACCGACGATGCCAGCTCAGAGCAACAGTAGCCTCATTTATTGGCGGGAAAAAAGGCGTCCCTTTGTACCATCAGTTTTGTGTCCTTTCAATAGCAGCTCCGGTGGTAGACTGGTGTGGACAGGTGTGGACAATCACAGTAACCATCTGTGACTACGAGACAGTTCGATAGCTGCAAGACTAACTTGGGTTCGACATCGCCACATGTTGCCCTGCTGAGCCTTTGAAAAAACTTAATGAAAATGGATACATTCAAAGCTGAATAAAAAGAGGTCTCAACAGGCCTGACCCTAAACCTAAACAATGGGACTGTAATGCCGGCACCATTGTAGCAACACGACAGATGTAGGTCGTGCTAGCTTTCATCTGTAGCTGTGATTGATAGCTTCCAATTTGCTGATAAGATGTATAAAGTTTCCATTTTCATTTGGTTTATAGGGACGAATTCTGAGGGTGCCATTAAGACGGAAGATGCACTGTTTTTTTGTTGTGGGTGTTTGGTTTTTTGCTAGGTCTTTTTTTGGAGTTCACAGAAACTATAGTCAGCATGTGTCACTGACCTAGGGACATTCTTGTCCTAAATCCAGCCTGCAGAACTTATTCTAGAATTATTCAGCACAAGACTGGTTTAAAAAGTTTACAGAGGAATATCACTGCTTTAACCCAAGAGGATAAGATTTTGTGAATTAACATCTGTCCAGACATTAACAGCTATATACTAGTATCTTCCTGATTGCTTTAACTATGTAATCTAAGTTGTATCAAATTTAGTTAATTAGCTCCATAAATCCATCCATCATAAGCCCATGTTTGCTGCTGGTACATCCTCACCACATATTCTATCCAATTTGGATCAAGGTGAGGAACTAATTTGATACTGGAGTTCAGGAAAAGCAAACAAATTCTCCTAATCTACACAGGTGACATGGAGGGCAGTCATAGGGGGTTTTACAAGCAACACATTCTTCCCTGTTCTTCCTGGACAGAGCAGTTTTAGGAATTACACAACAGCAGCAGAGACAGTCCATGTTAGAGCTGCCCTGGTATGACAAAATGTCTCCAGAAGAGCAACACAGAAAGCCATCAAGACACAACAGCAATTGATTCCTAAGTTCACATGAATTTGTAGGCCATCTCCATTCTCTGTACCACCTCCTGTGTCAGGGGAAAGTGACAAAGCTGAAATCAGTAGATATAGAAAGACATTAGGAAAGCCTCCTAGGTCTTCCTCTTTCTCCTGCAGGTAGACTAAATGGTGCCATTTTGCACAGAAACATCTTCCAGGCTGAAGGCAAACTTCAATACAGCTGTTAGAAGACTCAGGCAATCTTTAACTGGTTGGGGTCATGGAAACATATTTGCATGTCATTTCCAAAGAAAATGTTTCTAAACCCCAAAAACCACACTACCCCCATTTTTTTTCTGCACTGCTTGTTCAGAAGGCAGGGGTAGAGGAAGTAGAAATTTGCATGAGATAGAAAGGAAAGTTTTAGTAACTAAGGTAAAAGAATATACCAAGTCATTTTACAGTAGAGTCCTTGAATGTGCTCAGGTAATGTATTTTCACTTCATTAAGCACATAATGCCACTCTCAAGTAATAAGTATTCCTGTATCCCAATCCCACATAAGCTGGTGGCAAAAGGATCCCTGGCCAACCTGGTGAGGAGAGCTTTTTGAATTGGAATGACAAGGGAGGTAGACAACAACTACAATCCAGTGAAGAAGTAGTAGACCAGGATGGCAAGCAAAGGGGCCAGCATAATGTGGACGAGAGAGATCTTATATCAGCAAAACAGGGTTGAAGGGGGACCACCTTGAGTGAATGCACAGAAATAAAAAGTACCTACAGGAATAATATCATGGGGGAAGCTCATACGTAGTCCGTGAAGTCAGCAAAACTGGGATACCTCTCTGATGTGTCTGCACACTAACATTTGCAGTTAAACAGGAGGAATTAGAGGTTTGATTGCAGTTGCAGGGCTACAACCTCATCAGGATCGTAGGGATGAAGCAGGATGGCTCACACAACTGGAGTACTACAATGAACAGATACAGGTTTTTTGTGGAAGGACAAGCCAGGACAGGGATGAGAAAGAGCTGCATTTTATGTGAGAAAGCAGTGGAAACGCATGGAGCTCTGCCTTGGGTTGGACAATGAGCCAGATGGGACCTTATGGATTATTAGTGCACAGACCAACATGGGCACTACTGTGGTAGGTGTCTGCTACAGACTGCCCAGTCAGGAGGAAGGTCATGTGAGGCCTTCTTCAGGTCTCTGGAAGAAGCCTCACGTTTGCTGGCTGTAGCCTTCATAGTGTAACCATCCTGGTAACTGCTGCAAATGCAGCACAGCATGGCACAAGCAATCCGTGAGGTCTCTGGAGCACCCTGATAGCTTCCTGACATGGGTGATCAAGAAGTCAATGAGGGGAGATGCTCTGTTGGACCTCATACTTACAAATAAGTAAGAACTGGACAGGAATGTGAAGATTGGAGCAGTCATGTCTGCAATGACCATGAGGTAGTGGAGTTCAGGACCATATGAGGAAGGAACAAGACAAATAGCAGGATCACAGCCCTGGACCTGTTTTTGGCCTGTTCAGAGACCTGCTAGCAGGGATACTATCCTGGAAAGAAGTGGTTGAGCTGTCAATCTCAAAAGCTTGTGATCAGCAGTAGGAAGTCCAGCTGGAGGCCAGTCATTAGTGGTGTACCCCAGGGTTGATGCTGGGGCCAATACTGTTTAACATCTTCATTAATGACCTGGATGATTGGTCCCAGTACATCCTCAGTAAATCTACAGTTAATACAAACCTGGGAGGAGTAGCTGATACACCATATGGTTGTGCTGCCATTCAAAGGGACTTTGACAGGCTAGAGAAATGGACAGACAGGAACCTCATGAATGTTACCAAAAGGAAATACAAAGTCCTGCACTGGTGGAGGAATAGCCTCAGGCACCAGTACACAGTACTAGTTCAGAAGCAGCTTTGCAAAAGAAAGTCGTGAGGGACACTGAGTTCAACATGAGTCTGCCATGTGCCCCTGTGGCAAAAGTGGCCAACAGCCTCCTGGGCTGCACTAGGAAGGCGTTGCCGGCAGCTCAAGAGAGATGATTTTTCATCTCTTGTCAGCACTGGTGAGATCTCAGCTGCAGTGCTGTGTCCAGTTCTAGGCTCTGCAGGATAATGAGCATACTAGAGTGAGTTCAGCAAAGGGCCACAACGATGATTAAAGCACTGGGCATACAAGGACAAGCTGAGAGAGCTGCGATTGCTCATCCTGAGGAAAAGAAGGCTTAAGGGCGATCTTAACAATGTGTAAATATAACTGATGGGGGACAGAGAAGAAGGGAGACAATGAAGCCAGACTTTTCTCAGGGAAGCCCAGGGAAAGGACAAGAGGCAATGGGCACTAACTGATATTCAGGAAAAAAAGACCTTTTGAATTTCCAACCTCAAGTTACTAGTATCTCCCTTGTGTTAGGTTACCACACTGATCCTTGTGACAAACAAGAACTAGTCATGGTCAAGTCAAGCAGCAGGAAGAGATATTTAGTAGCACATTCTATAAATGCAACACATTCATGTCCCTGCCTGTACTTCCTGGTAAAGTACCCCACACGACAGCTGAGGTCCTCCAAAGGGGAGGAAGGTCAACAGCTTTATTCTGTAAAGTAATTACTCATATGGGATGCAGCAAAGGAGATGCAAGATGTTTAAAACTCTTGCCTTGACCCACAAGTTTCATGTTGACTGTTACTGTGAAGTATCCTTTGGACCTCCACAAGTAATCTGCACTGCGCCCTGTATTTAAAATGGAGTTTACTGTTCACTCAATACAACTGCAATGTTACATTTCTAGATCAGCCCACAAAATAAAATTTTGACCAACGAAGATCACACCAGTTATTTAACACAAAGGAAAATGCCTTTCTTCTCCAAAAGCTTGACCAAAAGTCCACTGAAGTCTATAGGAGCTTTCTTCTGAATTAATGAGTTTTGATTAGGTCCTTTAAAGAGACATTATGGATTTTGCTCTGGAAAACACTCTCCTGATAGGAAAGGCGAGGAGGATATAAAATACCAAAAGATATAAGTACTTAAGAAAATGGACTATCTCTTCTACCCAAACAAGGAGTAGAATCCATGATTTCCCAGACAACAGCAGTCTTTTGTCATTGCTGGATTTGGCATTTAAACTGCAGAGGACAGGCGCAGGACAGATGGTCAAAGCTTCATCACAACCATCTTGTTAAGGTGTTCCTTTAAAAAACTCATTTAAGACAGAAGACTAGTCCATTGTCTCATTGCACATAATAAGTCAGTAAATATTAGATGAACCAGTGCAAAAGAAAACCAGCTTCAAATTTGCTAGGCTTCTTCTTACCCGTGTCTGTTGGGAAGAGGAGACTACAGTTTTTATTTTTGCCAAAGATAAAATTTCAGAGACAAATTAAGAAACCCTGGAAGCTACTACATATTATTCCTTAAAGGTCCTGGGTTTATAATTTATTGCACACTGGCAATTTGCTGAGGCTGCACAGAAGGTTATTGACTTCCAGACCTTGGCAACACAGAAATGTACACCCCAGAACAGACCAGCAAACATTTATCAACATTCTTTATGTTTAAAGGAAATATTGCATTGTATTTAGATCATACAAACCAAGTACGAAGATGAGTAAGGGAAGAATGTAATCACAAGGCATGCACAGACCTAAAACCAAAATATGATAACAGTATAAACATTGCTGCTATTTTTACATTGCAATAAAGGTATTTCCTGTACGAAAAATTTAAGTGCGCAAGAAAACTCAAAACCAAACCACTGAATAAGTTGAAAAATATTTCCTTAAAATATCTTGACTCAGATACTCAGGGACGTGGAGAAGGGGAATCTTATTTTCAGAGCTTCCCAAGTTAAAATTACTGGTTTATTGTAAACTCAGCACTTAACTTTGTAAACAGATGTGCTTCTTCCAAACTTCCTCCGCCCCATCCATTGTTTTATTTATTTATCTGATTTAATGCAAGTTTCTCTTACACAAAGCAAAAAAGAATGCAACTCAAACTCCTCTCCTAATTAAAGGTTTCTTTGTTCTGTTATGAACCTTACTTGACTGCTCAATACTATTGCCCAGAAGAACAATACATATTTAAATCTCTAATCCCCACAAGGAAAAAGAGTCCATTTGGAGCTCTGCAGTTAACTATAACAAACTTGCTTGGGGACAAAATACTATTAAAGAATATGTAACTTTCTTCCCGAGTCTAACACTCCACACCCTATACCCACTTATCTTTATGTTTTCAACATAAACTGTGTATACTAACAGTCATGTGCAGATGCCTCCTGCACCAGCTCACAAGGGCTAAACTGTGGAAAGGGTGAAAGTAGAGACCATTAAGAGACAGAGCTGCTTAGAACTAGGTATAGTGTCAGAACACACCACAGGATTTGCACTACCACCCATGAGACTTCTGCAAACAAAAGGGACCTCCATGAACAACTGCATTTCTCAGAAACTCAGTAATCAGTGGCAGGACACGTAGGCCAGCAGCTTTCAGACAGGCTATGGATTTTGCACTGAAAGATAAAAGTGACCCAACAGCCACAGCTCACTCAAAATAAATGCAAACCTTACTTTTTGAGCTCAGCTTTTTGTAGGCAATCTGCAGACGCGAGCTTATAACTAACTGAACTATTTATCCTTCAGAATGATGAGAAAGCACGATACCAGTATAACTTGTAAATTCCGTAAGTGGGAGCCACTGAACACAACAGTGTCAGGCCTTTGAACATTACCATAGAATAGCTTCGGCTGGAAGAGCTCTTCAAGGTCATCAAGTCCAACCTTACTCCTAGCCATATCAAAAACCACTAAACCATGTCCCTAAGCACAATATCTACCCACCTCTTAAACACTCCCATGGATGGTGACTCCACCACCTCCCTGGGCAGGTCATTCCAATGCCTGACAACCCTTTCTGTAAAGAAATGCTTCCTAATATCCACCCTGAACCTCCCCTGGTTCAGCTTCAGGCCATTTCCTCTTGTTCTGTCACTTGTCACCAGAGAGAACAGACTGACTCCCACCTCGCTACA
>WUAM01000071.1:7946923-7975788 GCA_024336885.1 Actenoides hombroni | reverse complement strand
ACATCCAAACCTAAACCTCCCCTGGTGTGACTTGAGGCCATTTCCTCATGTAATATTGCTTGTTCCTTGTGAGAAGGCGCCCCCCGGTAAGCACCGCCCGGGCCGCCACCG
This sequence comes from Actenoides hombroni, assembly GCA_024336885.1. Classification (NCBI taxonomy): domain Eukaryota; kingdom Metazoa; phylum Chordata; class Aves; order Coraciiformes; family Alcedinidae; genus Actenoides; species Actenoides hombroni. Next base: position 7,975,677 of record WUAM01000071.1, on the reverse strand, counting down.
TCCTGCGCGGGCGGGCCGGGAGCTGCCGCAGCGAAGCGGGCTGGGGTTGCGAGTCGGCTGCCCCGCGGCGGGAGGCCTAGCAGGCCCGGCGAGGCCGGGAGGGAAGGGGCCGCCACCCCCACCCACGGCTCGCAGCGAGCATATGGTGGCCGGGTGCCCTCGGGGGACAGGGGAGTGAGGCGGCGATGTGGTGACAGAAAGACCTTGATCCGGCGGAGAAAGTTAAAGCCCCGTGCTACCGCTTCCAAGCCGAACGGGGATGGGAGAGGCTGGTGGGTAGGTGTGTTCTTTGGGGTACCCGGTTTCCTCCCCTGTTCGTTTGGAGGGAGGGCACTGCCGTGCCGAGCCGGGCCGCGAAGCCCGGGGGGCCAGTGCATGGCGGCATCAGGGGAGCGCCACAGCCTTCAGCACGGCAGGTGTTGCTTCCACTGCCCTTGCCTGCCTGGTGCTGCCCTTCGGATGCCGCTTGTTCCTGGGGGCATCACTGACAGCTTCCCTGTGTGGGGCACTCCTCACAAAGCGGGGTGGGAGGCCATCCCACGTACTGCTCCCCTGCGCTGCTGTGAGTGGCATCCGTGGGGGGCTGGCCCTGTCAGATGGTCACGTTCAATGTCGACATTTGAAGGATGGACTCGAGCCTTGCGAGGGATGACACACAGCTTTACCTGCAAAGCTGGGGCTGTAAGATGGGGAAGAAGGTGGTCCAGAAAGGCAGGAAGAGTTGAAGTTGGGAGCACAGCAGGAGCCATCAAAGGGGAGAGATGTCCCAGGTGTGCCCTTGCTCCTGGGTGCTTCCAGCAGTGATGGGGACAGTCTCCTCTGCCTGCAGAGCTGGCACCTGGCTCAGCCCTTTGGAGCTGTGGAGGATGAGCTGGCTGCCAGCTCTGCAAGTGGAGATGAGGCCATCCATGCCAGGAGTCAAGCACAGCAGCTCACAGACCCAGTAGCCACATTTCTCCTAGGTCCTGGGCTCTAAGCTTGGGAGTCAGAGGTGATTCAGGTTGCACAATCCCTTTCCCTTTTCCCCGGATGCCCTGAAACTCAGCCTTTGCCCAAGAAGAGCTTGCTAAAATAAGCACGGAAAAAGGAAAGAGTGATGGATACTGCTGCCTTGTGATGGGCAAAGAATGTGCCTGTTGTTTATGGGTTGAAGACAAAAGCCGAACCCCAAAGCCACAACTGAAGACTTTGGGCTGAGGGAGGTCGGCTCTGAGGAGGTTAAAGACAGGCAGGGGGCTTTCTGATGGCACAGAGGGCTCTACTGATGTCAGGTATGTCCAGGAGTGATTGGGCAAAGTTGCAAACTATTCACAAAGGGTTTCCAAAGGTGACTGCTGTACAATTGTGTGGTGAAAGTGTGTGTAGATCCTATCCCGGACAGCTAGTCCTGACACTGCAAGGACCTAACTCTTCAGGACTAATGGGAGTGACCAGTGGGATCATCTGCTGCTGGGAAAATTCAAGCCTGCTACCCAGTAATTTGGCTGGATTTGAGCTTTAGCGCTGTGGGGATCTGGCCCTTGAAGGGGCCACGGCACAGTTAACTGTAGTCATGCAGACATGCTTCCTACATTCATATTTAACTCTTACAAACACATCACCTCGGTGTTGCAGTTGCCCACTTTCACACCTCTGCATTTCAGCAATAAGTGTGCATCTGTCCTTTCCCGTTCCATTAGGTACCTTGCGCTCCCCTGCTACAGATCAAGGTAACAGGATTCCTGTTCCTCTTTCCCTCCTCATGTGGTATTCTCTGTAATTTTATTACATTACTTCCTCTTGCCCTCCCAGCACCATCACTTTGTAGCACTGATCCCAATTCAGATCACCTAAAGCAATCTTAGTACAGGAAGTCATTGTCTGAAGCCAATTTAACTCCAAGCTGGATGGTCAAATTACATCCCTTGAATAAGAAGCCCAGCCTGAAAAGAGCAGTCATCTCTGTAATCCCACCCAACTCTGATTTTCATCTCTGCCTTTGATACTCACATCTTTCTTGCCTCCTGGCTGTTCCAGTCCATCTGTTAGGCGGGGGACAAGCTTATTTACAAGACAGTGGGCCATGTTCCTGGGGGAACACGAGGCACTAGCTGGAAATTATCTGTGAGTCTTGCCTGGTCTTGCAGAGCACAGTGGTTTTGCATTACAGTGAGGACAGAAAATGGTGGTCAAGTCCCCTCACGCCTTGCATGATGCAATGCAAGCTGCTACCTCTGGCCAGGAGCTGGACATGTGAACCATGCCTGAGATGTGGTTGGAGCTGTAGACATGAAGTTATCTGCCTCCTCCTTTCCTGGGGGCTGAAGGACACAGCCCTCTCTTACCACTGAGCCTATGCTGGGAAATACTGCCCGGTGTTTTCTCCTCAGAAGAAGGGTGCAGAAGTGGGCTGAATATCCATGCCTACACCATCCCTTTCCTCTGCGCTCAATGCTGCAGCCAGAGGATGGGCCTGGCACCTCAGAGCCAAAACAGAGGCTACAGATGGAGCATTTCTATTACTCTGCAAAGGCAATTGCCTGTGAAGATGCAGAACCCATGTTCCGGCTCTGGAGTTTGATCTCCATGCACTCAGCTGCTCATCTCAGGGCTGCATGTCTGTGATGTGACCACTGACCAAGGATGGACCCGTGTCCCAGCAGGCTTGAGCATGCCAGGCTCAGAGATGCACAGATTCTGGATCCTGGAGTTAGGGTTGGCCTCTTAGGACAACCAGGATTGAGCCGGCTGAAAAATCTGATTTCCAACACCACCCTCCCTAGCCCCCTCTGCCCTTCTTTAGGGATTGGCGAAGGATTGTGCATTATTACATGGGTGTAATCTTCTTTTAAGATGTTCGTGGCAGCTCAAGTCTCCGGATTCAATTCTGCACTGATTTATACAGCCTGCAATCTCACTGTGAGGATGGTGACTGCACAGGAGCAGACCCTGCCTGGGCTCTGCAGTGCCAGGTTTGAGGTGACTAACAGGACACAGATTATTACAGGAATGCCTGTCTTTTGAGACCTGTTCCCAAAGAGGTCCCCACAGACTTCCCAACAATTTCAGGAGCAGCAAGTGCTAAAGCTGTGAAACAGTCTTGTTGTATGAACCCCTGTCTGTCTGTGGATGATACTTGAAAACTCATTTATCCACAGTCTTGTTCTGTAAACTCTAAATTACTGCATGTAGAGCATATCCAGGTCTTGTCAGGGAGGATGTTATAGACATTTAAAAAGTATTAGGATAAAGCTGATTGAGAGCACATATGTTGTTGCAAGAGGCAGAGTTGTGTCAATAATCCAGTGTACTAGGGTACTGCAGTGGTATGATACTGGTTCAGGGTTTGTGGACTGTACCTCAGCGTATGGAGTTAGATAATGTCCTCCGTTGGGGAATTGGAAATCCTGAATTATGTATGATAACACAGAGCTGTGTTTATACAGAGAGCAGTTCCTGCAATACTTCATGCACTCAGTGCAAAAAGGGAATAATGTGGGCATGCTGGATTCTGCTTGCTTGAGAACTTCATTACTGCATTTCATTTACACAGCCTGATGAGCTGTGCAGTGTTTGCTTTCTTGTGCTCCTAATAAAAATAGCCCATATAACTGATTGCTGGAATATCACAGAGCTGTTCTCCGTGAGCATGTAATGAAACGCATTGACCCCCTTAAACAACAAAACCCAACACTAGTTTTCTTTAGGCTGAAAAGAAGACAGCAATAATTCATCTTGCTTTATAATTGCAGTCAATCAGTCATTTTACAGCTGGACAGTAAGTGTCTAAATGAAAGACCAAGCTTTAATTGAAACAACGAAACATTTGGTTTTTATTGAAAAATCAGTAAGAGGCACCATTCAAAGACTGTGTTCAAATATTTGTCACTGATAAGATGCACATTTCTATAGAATCAAATCTATTTGCTTGGGAATGAGATTGTTTTAGTAAATACGGTTGCTTATCTAAGATGTAAAGCTGTCAAGGCTTTTTTTCTCTCCTGCCTCCAACCAGTGCAACACTTAATGCTGCTCTGTGCTTATAAACTGCCAAGGCACGGAGATGAAATCTGGGCTTAGGGGGTTTGTCACAAGCTGCAGAAGAGCTGGGGCTTCACCCTGGCTGACCTGAAAGTTAATGGCTCTAAAGCACTCATCTGGAGCTTCACAGCAGTGAAATGAGGATCACAAGCTGCCCAAACCTCAGTAGTTCAGGAAAGATGTTTCCCTCACCTGAGTTAGCTGTCGCTAACCTTTCATTTCCAGGAGCAGTGTTCTAACCACCTGTATGGGTGTATTGATTCTAAGTGTCTGTGGACACAATCTCCCCCAGAAGCAGAGTAAAGGAATTCCCAAAGGGCATTATTATTACAGAGTAAGAGTGTGTACAGGTGGATTATGTAGAATTGGTAATGTGCTTTCAGTTAATGCTATACCTGGGTCCATAATAATTTTCAAGCCCTAGGTGTTTACCATGTACTTCAGATTACTGTTTTTGTCTGTTGAGCAGTTGCTGAGTTTCTTTTGGATATCATGATCTGAGTGTCTGTTTTGTTAGCCTCACACACCTAAATTTAGTCAACTAAAGCCATATGCCTAATCTAAATATGTCATTTAACCATCAGTTAACCGTCTTCAAAAGTCAATCATGAGAGTTGGGCATGTCCTTGGTGAAGATCACTACTACAGTTCACTGCGTGTAGCTACTATCATAACCAAGGGTCAGATAAGGCAGGAATGACATCCTCTTCATAAAACCCAAATGTAATATGCTGAAAGTTAACAACGGTCTATTAGGAATACAGTTGTTATTATTTATAGTCCCTGCCCCTCAATAAAATGCACAGCTAAGTGTATATAGACTGTGTTTGTTCATTTACTATTTGCAGTCATGTTGGAAAGTAATCCTGTCAGCCTATCAGCTGAAGGAAGATTCAGGAAAAATACCATTAGGTAACCTTCTATATATGTGTGTGTGGTTTTGTGTGTATGTAGCGAATTTGCCATGTTCAAATGCATGCAATAGCTCTCTCAGCATGAAATACATCTGAGTCCAGTGGAGAATTGTTCACATCACAGAAAAAAAAAAAAATCAGAAAAAATCTTCCAGGTGAAATCACTGACTTGAAATGAAAGATATTCTTCTGTCTCAGTAAGGTAAGATTTCAGCCGTGGAGGACTGATACAGTCTGGGACATGAATAAGTGTTGTCTTTCTTTTAAAGCAAAAAGAAAAGCACCAAACCCAATGCCCCCCTCCCCCCCCATTAGCTTCATTGCTGTTTTGTTTGAAGAAATTAATGAGACTTAAAGCAGTAATTGGTATGTCAATAGTTAGTCCTTTGGCTTTACAGTCATGAAGTGCACTTTAATGTTTCCTTGTTAACTTGTTCATTTTGAGCAGTGCTAATAGGACTAATGACATAACTAATATATACAAAGTGATGAGGCTACTTTATGCCTTTTACTGTTGTTAAGAATATTACCCTTTTTTTTTTCGTACGATGCTGCTACTCACTTCCCAATTAGTAATTACAAGGAGGAATAAATTCCGAGTAATAACTTTCTTACTTAATGAGGAGACACTGAGGCAATCTTGCCATTCTGAAGAAGAAATATAGAAGTAATTGCATCCTCACTGCAGGGTTTGTGTTCTCTGTGGAACTAGTTTTGTCCTATTGGTAGCCTTTGAGACTTTGGTATTCCACTTCTTCTCAACATAATGAGCTGAATGTCTGATTAGTAAGCTTCACACACATAAATTTAGGCAACGGCATGCGTCTTACACCTGCCAGCTTATACGCACTAGCATCATTCTGGATCCTTATCTCCTTAAATTTTACAGCTATATTGTCCAGAGAAGCACTAAGATGGTTTTTGGTTTATCTTTTCTTTCCAAGCCTGGTGAGAGAACACCAATGTGTGAAGAGAGAACTCTTCCAAGTGAGCCTAAGGGGCTATGTTAGTGGTAATTCAAGTCTTTGATGAGCAAATAATTGCAACTCTGATAATTAGCTTTTGGTTTGAACTTTTCCATTTACATTGTTTATGTTTGTTCCATCAGTTCTCAGCTAAGAATGAAATACTTCTGCTACTTCATTCCTCCTGGACTTCTCACACTAATGGTTTTGAGTGGAGAACATTAGAAGTTGGGTTAAGTCTAAAAGGAGAAGAAACTGCTTCAGGCAGCATCAGAGAATTAAGAACATCATGTTTTTAAAAGTCACTCCTGTGCACTTCATCATGCTGCTGTTATCTGACTTTAAGTAGAATGCTTATATGAATAAGGCTGCTGGATTGTACCCTCAGAACTTAGATAGGGGAACGCAACTCCTGGTCTTTCTATCCTTATATGGCCTTCACTGGCCATACAGCTTTTGCAGAATCTCAGCTTTCTAGGCTGCTTCAGTCTGTGCCAATAGTATGAAGGTTGTGAATTGTCCTCATTTATCTCAGAAAGGCATTAATTTTGAAGCCCAGCAATGACACTTCAAATGTCAGCCTTGTTCTTTTTCACAGAGAGATCTAACCAGTCTGCTTATTCATTAGTGTGGGCTAGAGGGGTGGGAACAGCTGCAGTCTATCAGGCTAAAAAAGTGCTTTGCTATTAATGGTCTACCCAGCACGCTGCCATTTCTCTGATTCAGCCCCTTGGCCCACCCTCTAGCTGAGCCCTTGCCCAAGAGAAAGGCATCTGTGGAGAGAAGTGGAGTGGAAAAAGAAAGGCTATTTCTGCAGCATTTTCTCTTTTGATTATCGATTGTGGCAATGCGCTGCTTTCCCAAGTTCTTTATTCCCTCAGCTACTTTTGCCTTCACTGTTGCAAAAAGACAAATGAGAGTCATGTGGGAGGGGTGTCAGATGGCTAAAGGTGGTGATACCTGGGCAAACGGAGGCTGGAAGGGATACGGACACCAAACTGGGCCTGAGTAGACACTGTATTTCTACATGCTGCTTAATACCGGTTTAACATCACTCAAAATCCCAGCTGCTACCATTGCCTAAGGGCACTCTGGGGTAAGCTGTGTGGTGGCAGCTGGAATGCTTTCAGGCTGCAGAAGGAATTGAATCCATGACTCCCGCTTCTCAGGCTGCTGCTCCTCTGTGTTACAAGGCATCGCAATGTACTTCTCCTGCCATTGGGTTTTAGAACAAGAGGGTTAACCTGAATGCTGTTCTTCTGAAGACTTGAAACTTGTGTGATTCTCTAAAGGGAAGCTGGTCCTTGCTGCAGTCTCCCTGCAATCCTGGACAGGAGGGAGACTTCAGACATTTCTCTGTCCTTGTCTTTTCTTATTGCCTGTCAGTGAGAGTCTGTTCATGTAGTATGCAGAGTTTGGGGTAAATTCCGAGGTGCCTATGAATACTCAGGCAATGCCCAAGTGCTTGCTGCAGGGGTGTGGACTCTCTGGGGACTAGGAGGCAGGAGATGCTGTGGGTACCTGTGTCCTTTATTGGACTTCGCTTTCTGTCATATCCTGAGGTAGCAGCTGTCCCTGCCTGCACGCTTGAGCTGCTGGCTCTTATCAACAGAAGCGACACAATAGTTCAAAGATAAAATATAATTATCTTACTCTCACAACTGTGGCTTCAAAGTAAAGCTTTTAAACTTTTGTTCCACTGTCCAAGGCGACGTGTTCAACATGGAAGAAAATCAGTACAGAGTTCAAGAGCATTTTTTCCTTTCATTTTTGGCATTCGTTTGCACTTTTCTTTAGTCTTAGCTGCCTTCTGTTATTTCTGTTCAGCAGCCAAATGTCGCAATAATTGGGTGTGCAAATATGGCAAACTACACACAAATACGCGTCTCCATGTGAATAATGTTTTTTATAGAGAGTCATCTCTCTGTTTCTCATATGCACACATAACCAAAAGCTTTCTGTTAACACCAACTGCTTGAAAAATTAATTTTAACCAAAGGCTTGATGTAACTGACAATATCTGTTCAAGATGATCCATAGTTTTCAGAAGTGCATAAGACAAGAGATATACAGAAAATCCTTCCCGGGGCCTCCAGGACACTTTCCAGCCGAGGCTGCTGTTGTATTTCAGATGTCACAGCTCCCTCCAGTGGGAAGATCCGGGCAGCGGACTACAGCCAGGAGGAGGGTTCTGCAAACACCAACCCAAAGCTCTCACATCTCAAAAAGAAAATATTCCATCCACCTTTTTTTATTTGGTTGGTTGTTGTGGGTTTTTTTCTGAATACAGTAGCTGACTCTCCCTTCTATTCTCACAACATAATAGTATTCGAACCCAAGATTTGTATAAAATCTGAGAAAATTAACTTACATGGCCCAGGTTTTCATACAGATTCAAAAAAGTTATTTCCTGGTGACTACCACGTAAATACAGTTTTTCATGCTGAGTAGGGTGGCATGGCTTATGAAACATCTGAGATGTACTAGGGTATGGAAGGTTTCCTATATTAACATTCTGCAAGTATCATTCTCCAACATAAAGTAACTGCAACAAATACAACACAAAATACATGTAATTCGTTTGAACATATGTGAGTTGGTGTTGGTTTGCTTTTATAACACAGATTACTGGTATTTTTGAATGTCTACGGGAGCTGTTGCCTCCTTTTATGGGTTTTCAAGTGTGACAGTGGATGAAGCCATGTCCATGTGAATGGCAAAGTCTAGCCCAGGCTAAGTAACAGATCCAGAATTGGAGTGGGTTCATTCTTTCCAATAACCTGAAAACACAGAGTAATTATTTTGGGAGATCTCCAATATTTCTAATTCTGGGTGTAATTTTTTAGGTGACTTTAATATCCCAGAAATCTTGGTGGCTTTTGGGGAGATGATGCCATGCGACATATGCATTTTATAAATATCTTTATTTTCCCAAATAGAGTAAAACCCACCACCCATATTAATAATGCTTAGATTGATAATATAATATTATTAGATTACTAATTTGATATGAGAAGAAAAGTAATTAATGGAGTTTAATGCAGCTCATTACTGTGTCTTTCCAAACAACTTCTGCTTACATTACTGACTGTATTAAGTAGTGATTCTAGCTGTAGGTTTAAAAATGGGTTTGCAGCTGATGGATGGTGCTGGCAAACCAAGGAATAGACTCAGCATGATGGTTATAGCTAGGTAGTTGCTCAGCCTATGAGAATCTGTATTAGATACAATGGTATCAGCATCTGCAGACACAGCAGAAGCACTACATAAATCATGTGCATTGTTACGTGTTCTCAAGGTACATAAGATGTTGCCTGGCAACTGCATGTCTCCCAGTTTGTCAAAGTAAGTGTTTTCAATTTTGTCCCTGTGATAATGCATGGCCACAGAATTAAGAACATACACTCTGCCTGATTGCTTTAAAAAAGACATTTATTAAAAAATAAAGCTCCTTTTCCTAATCATCAATATGCCTTGCCTTAATCAAGCATTCTGTGCTTCTAGTGTTGTTCCTAAGCACACATTACAGTATTGCAGTTCAAGGATAGTTATGTAGAAGCTGTTTTCTTTTCCTTTAATATTTCAGGATTTATGGGATCCATAAAACATCCTTCACATGATCAGGAGGTGCTGCACTATATCGTTTTTCTCTATCAGTTCATGCTTACATCTCTGTACCCACAGAGGCTCTTTTGCTTTCCTACGGCTTGGACCTCTAGCTTGTGTAAAGAAAGCCACTAATATGCAGACTGTCTTGGCACATATCAGTAGTTTACAACATACTTCATCTGGACTTAGATGAGATAAGTACACCTGAAAAACTAGATTCAGTATATACTATATTCCCAGTTTTCTGTAAACCGTAACCTCTGCACTGTATCTTAAAAACACTGAGAGTGAAACACAGTAGTAAACCCCTTTAAAAATCACCTATCTGATACACAATCTAATCCATGGTCTTCAGCTCACTACTCTCTGTGAAGAACATAGGTAGAGAAGAAATTGTAGATATCATTAATTTTTGCAGGCAAGGTGTCAACAATTCCCTGAAGCACACTGTCTGGAACACTCTGCAGTATGGGAGTCACCCCTCTATTCAATCCTACCTTGATGGAGTGAATTAGGAGTCGCTTTCCTATTTTAGGGGTGAATACTCTAACCAGAAGGTGAGAGCTAGAAAGGGTGCCATGATTTCACATCTCTTTTTCGTGGAGCTCTTCCTATTTGAGGGTCTGGACCTCTTAAGAGACTTAAAGAGATGCCTAGTTGCTCACAGGTAAGAAATCCCAGATAGGTGTAGAAATTCAGCTACCCCAAACAAGAATTTTCAAGTTGCATGGGCAAGGTTCCAGTCATGTAAGGTGCCTCCAGAATTACTAACCAGCTGCTGCAGAGTTCTTTGAATTGAATTCTTGGACATAGGTATTCAGTTCTTCCTTATTTCTATATTTGATCAAAACTCACTTTTATTTGTATTTTATTTTGTTTTGTTTTATTTTATTTTATTTTATTAATTTTATTTTTTTTTATACTTGGATCCAAGTCCCTACTGATATTGTGCTCTTTTGGCATTTTTACACATAATTGCCTATTAGGGAACCTCCAAGAAATAACTGAGTGCTAGATCACTCCTCCTAAGAAAGTAGCCCTGGGAGATCACCTAAGAGAAGATGGCATGAATAGTGCTCCTTCATATCATACTCAACTCTGTTCATCTTTTTCACTCCATGGTTACATGAGAACAAAGGTCAGATTTTCTCAGGCACTATTACTTCATACTCAGAATTTTGAATACTAATTTCTTATTACACTTTTTTTCTCTTCTATGTGTACGGAGTCCTCACCTAATTTTACAAAACGTAAGAAATGCACTAAGCTTGCTATGAATATGAACCTACACATTATTAAACTCAGCACTGGAACAGGTTGCCCGGGGAGGTTGTGGAGTCTTCATCCTTGAAGATATTCAGAACAAATCTGGACACAGTCCTGGGAAACCTGCTGTAGGTGGCCCTTCTTGAGCAGGGTGGGTGGACCAGATGACCTTCAGGGGTGCCTTCCAACTTCAACCATTCTATGATTCTGTGAAACATATAGTAAAGGGAATCTAAACAGGAGACCCAATTACTATCTGTGCCTCCCTCCTCTCTTCCACTAAACCTTCTCAGCTAACTTAAAAGTAATTACAGAAAAAAAATTAATCCATCTTATAACCCTAACCCATGGCAACAGGACACAACTCAGAATTTGGCAAGTTCAGCCAGTAGAACAGAGCAAAGAGCTAGTTCTTAAATCTAGAGACTTATGGGCAGCTCCCAAACAGTTACGGTGAGCTGGGGGACCAGTAGCTAAAGCACCCCATCTGAGAATCAGGCCAGAATCGTCTAGCACAAGATTTTTTTTGTTGGAGAGTTTCTTGCTTTGGTTTGAAATTGTGTTGGACTCTTTTCCTAAAGAGAATTGTGACGGGTTGATACCGGGTTATCAGCACAATTCAGAGGTTGTCTTTTAGATATAGCAGATTGGCGGGGTGTAAGATTTTAGTCCCTACAAATCAAGCACTGCAGTGCCTGATGCCAAATGCAGTTTTAGCTGTTCAATACTCTTTTCTAGTGGGTGTGAAGTGACTGTCCAGAAAATTCTGTGTACTATATGGGACAGGAGACACAGGCATGGGAGTAAGCCTGGAATCCATGCTCAGCTCTCCGGCATGGAAGTGGATGTCTTGGCCATATGGGGGCAGATAGCATCTGATGCCTACAGTTATTCTTTTAAAGAACGGGGCACAGCCCAGTCTGTGTAATTGCCTTCAGGTTAGAGTACTCCATCAGAAAACATACCTGCCATAGCCAAGGGAATTCACAACCGCATCCCTTACTGCCTGGGAAAGTGTCCTGCCCACTAGACTATAGGCAATAATGTTGAGGGAAGAAGTCTCTGCTCTATCCGTTAGATGGTGAGGAATTGAGGTGGGGGAATAATATCTGCTATATAGAGACATAGACTAATGTGAAGATGAAGTAGAGAAGAGGTTCTTCGATTAAAAACATCTTCAGTGCTGAGAGCTTGAAGGACTTGAAGGACTTTCAAGGTTTAACCTTGAAAATAAGTGGCCAATTTTGTACTGACAACATTTCTTCAGCAGCTAAAGGGAAATATGAAGTTACAGCAGAGCTTTCCATTATTTTGTAGAAGTAAAAGCATGGGCTCTTATCAGCTAGTCCTGACAGAACTTCTCAGTTGATGAAAATAGGTCATGGAGAGAATCTGCACTAATTAGGAAAAGTTGGCAAAGACAATCGTTGCAAGTTAAAAATGTGTGCCAGATTCATTTTACTTGCATAGTTGATCTGGACGTGATGTAATGAACAGGTTTTGTACCAAAGCTGGACATACTGAGCAGTATGACTCAGTTCTGGGATCTGGAGGGAACAAGTCAAATCAGATTTACTTTGCAGAGCTGCAGCTTTTGCCAGCACCTCAAGAATACGAGCAACTGCAGCTGCACTTTCCCAAAATGCCCCACAACGTATTAACATTTATCCATGCAGTTAAAACTTTTCTTTTATTCTCAGGTCCATCTTTCTGTTTGATGGATTTAAACTGTTACTTCCTTTGGCTGAATTCAACAGAGGACTTCAGTGCTGGTGAGCCAGATGATGTACCAGCTTTTAGGTATTTGGCATGCAAAGCAGAGTCCCAAGGAGGTTGGGTCCCTTCCAACCCCTAACATTCTATGATTCTATGAAGGCTTGTGTCAGTCACCTCCCAAGTTAAAGTCTCATATGAAGCTATGCAGTGCATAGGGAGAAAGTATTAAATCAGAATGAAAAGCTATAAAATCAGCGCGTAAGCCAGCATAGTAGTAGACAGTGGGAAATGGAATGCCTGACTACCACTGTGCATTCAATATGAAGCTGTGGTGCAGGCTCCTGGACTTTGTTTTGGGGCCCAGACATTCAACACTAAGCCCTGCAGTCCTTAAGGTGGAGCTTGTTGTATAGTTTGCAGACATTAGAACTTTTGTTTCCTTTTCTTCTTTCTCTAGCTAAGCAGCCTCTGTTTTCTGGATCTGTTTAATTACAGGTCCAGAACAGTCGTTTTACTACTCAAAGGAGCCTGATCCTCTTCATGCCCAAAAGCAGACATGGAGGACATGGCTAGGTCAAGCAGACAAGTGTGTACATGGCAAGGTTAGGGATCTGGCCAACTCTTTAGTCCTCTTCTAGGACAGGACTGTGCTTAAAATGGTATTTAGAACTCGACCATGTCTTTTGACAGATTTTCATTACTTTGCTAATGAAACACAGGAGCAATTCTACTATCTTTAGTGTTAAGCAAGTAGTTTACTTACCCTCTGCTAGAACAATGCCCTGCAAAATTCACCACACAGAGCAGGTACCAACGTGGAAGGAAAATTTGAATTGGTCTTTATGTGTGTGTTCCAAAACTCCTGAAATCATTTGGCATCATTTTACTGACTTCAAGAAGCTGCAGGATTCTCTGTCTTGGTGAGTATCTGCATGATGGGAGAATCTGTGTTTCTTTTATTAACTTCCAGCATTATTTCATTACATGAATCATCCCAGTATGCAAAGCTATCAGGAAAATTTACAAGCCTGGACACACAGTCGTACTTGTGCTATGTTTACTATGACGAAAAAAAAGCTAACAATACCTTACGCACACATCAAAAAAATTGTTTGCCTCAGGCAAACAGAATTTCAACCAGCTCATGTTCCATTAGCTCTTCAAAAAAGTCAGAGATGCTGAAAAAAAATGCTCTGTCACCTTTTAGCAGTTCTTATGTTAGCTTGAGATGAGTCAACCCAGAGACTCTCTGAAAGAGTGGCTACAGCTTACTATGAACTAGGAAGAAAGGGCAAATACTCTGACTCGACATTCCTTTCTAGAAAGGAATACAGTAAGTCTGTATCAAATGTTTAGAAAGCATTTTTTCTGAGATGGTTCTCTCACTGCCAGAAATCTCATTAACCCTTTTTTAGCATGTCAACTGAAATTTTAATGTGAGTGTGGAATAACTATTCTGAAAATGAACATTACAAAGTTCATATGTTGCACAGCTCAAACTATGGATGTTTGTTGTGGTTGACTTTGCAAAGGAGTATGAAGCTAATGCCTTTTACGGAAAGCAGGAAAAGAAAATTACGGAAAGAGAAAATTACGTTCTGAGGAGAACAGTTGTCTACTGTATTCTCTTTGTGGGCAAAAACGTATTTTCCCCCTTCAACTATGCTGTTAGTAGCTTATTTACTAAGATATTAAACCAGACATTAAATAGTAATCACAACATCCCAGCCAAGCCTTATTGTCAGAGTAGAACATGAGGACTGCAGCGCCCAAGTGAGGTGGGTTTGCTGGATCAGGGCTTTTGTTCTGTTCAGCTTCAATCCAGTTACCTGAGACCTCATTTCATTTTCAGGTGCTGTGTCCTGCCACAACACTACAGTTTTCATGTTGCTTTTCAGAATTGTTCAAATGTTTTCAAAGTCCAAATCTTATATGCCAGCCAAGAAGTATCTTTTCTTTCACCTTATATCAGACTAAGAAGTAAGCCTTTTTAATTCTTGTTTTTCAACATGGATTCCTGGTGGGTGGGATGAGACCAAATGAGAAGTGTGACACAGGCTTCTGTCTTCCCAGCACCACAATTTTTGCTGGAGGTAAAGGTGTCTAGCTCCTACAGTGACCAGGAGGAAAAGGCAGGAGGAAGCTCCTGTAGCTCTAATCCATCTCCCTTCTTTTCCCCTGACACTTTCCTGTTGAGGAGCAGAGCCCATGAATGGGATTTCTATCACTCTTGGCACTGGCACTCTGCCCCATAGACAGAGAGAGTACAATCCCCACTTTGTTGCACCTCTAGGGATTTTGCAGCTGTCTCATTCCCCTTAAATCTTCCTGTCATGCTGTGTCTGCAACAAATTACCCTGTCACCAAGCTAGAGTCAGTCTCTCTATCCCTCTGGATTCCTGCCTGTAGCCTGACCTGTCACTCAGACATGCTATATCCACAGACCCCTGTTCCTCCAAAAGCTGGGAGCCTGAGGGAATGGGGGGTGGTGGCCCTGTGACCATCAGCCAGGAACAAGGCTCCTACATGTTTGAGAGCTGGAAGAGTGAAGGGCTGGATGCCAAACAGCTGAATTCCAGCTGGGGACATCAGGAGACCCCATTGCCTGAGCAGCCATGTCATGGGTGAGGATGGGGGTGGCGGTGGTGGGAGTAGGCATGTCATAGAGGCACAGGGAAAAATACTGCTCAGTCTGCAATTTTGCAGTGCCATGACAAGTGGCTCAGACGATGAAAATTGGAAGCCCTTTATTGATGAAAATAATAAGAAAAAGTTAAAAATACCAGAACCTGTAATTTTGTTCCACTTCTTAGTCCTCATAAAGAGGAAACTGGAGGTGACTTTAGGAAGAAATCAAAGAATGAGTAGATTGGTTATATTGCTTGGGCACTCGGACCAAACCCAGGTGGGTGAGGCATCAAATGGGAGGCAAAGTCACATTTCAAAAAATCTGTTTTGCACAACATATGACTAGAAAAAGAAATGTGATTCAGCATGATTACTAACTTTAATGAAGACAACACATATGCTTTAAAAAAGGAAATCATCAAGGTATAAAAATAATGAAAAAGATAATTTTTTTAGTTTACTCATAGTCCTATGACAAAGTTGTTAAGGATTATTGCATGCCATATTTAATCCATTGTACCCTGTAATTTTCTCAGGATGAAGGGTTATTTAAACCTTTCTGATGATAAAAAGATGAAATAGAGGTGGAATAAGGCCTTGAAGTAAAATTTAGAGAAAGAGTCAGCCATGACTCTGAGTGGTTGATATTCTAAGGTTTATGTACAGAAACACAGCAAAGTCTCCAATGTGCATTTGCATAAACCTACTGAAAGTCTTCATGCACAAGTGTTAACTAAAATTTTGAAATGTATATTTATTATTTTCCTTGCTTCCCTATGATCCTTGGGGAACTTGTAATGAAGGAGCATATAGGAGAGAAAGTTAACTTTATTCTCTGCTACTGCAAGACCCTCATAAACAGCTTCAAAGCAAGATGAAAATGCTTTGTGCTCAGCTACTGATAAGTTTAGTGTCACTGTGTTCAAAAGGATCCTTCTGCAAGTTAAGCTTTAGCACACAGAGAGGGCAAAAGTCTCATGTAGGTGTCATTAATTATGGCAAACACGCAGTAAGCTTCTTTTCTGTAGATGACTCATACTGTAGGGACAAATAACGTAATTTTCCTCACAGTATCAGGTAAGAAGAGACTGCTGTGCCTTAGCTAAAAGTTCATTAGGATATTGATGTAGATTTTTTTAACTGAGGACACAGTGATGTATGTGCTTTATCCCACTGTTTTGCCATATTTTAATAACTTCCTTCAATAGTGGAAGAAATTGAAGAAAAAAATCCTTTGAAGACAGGCTCCAGAATTAGATGAAGAACAGTTCCTCTTCGTCCCAAAAGCAGGATTCACTTTTCTCCTGTGCTGCCCTCGCCGATGAGTATTTTCCTTTTTGATAGGTATTTGCACCTCCACAGGCACACACCTGCCATTCACACTCTCTAGGTATGTGGAAAGCCCAGGTCACTAGGTCTGGAAAGTCAGTTCAATCCCTCTTCTGACCCTTTCTGGTCTCTATCTGTCCCACCACACACATTCCCTGTCCTCTTCATTCACTGGGTGTTACAAAGGACTATCCACCCCTGGGAGGGGAGGAAGCACATTTCTCTTTCTAGGGGCAAATCAGGTCTTCTGGTACTTGCACTAAGTTGCCTCCACCACTGCAGCAGCCACCATTCCTGCTTCAATGGTACAGGAACTGTGAGCAGGGCAATGTGTCTGCGTTGCTTTACTGGCCTGGCTCCGCCTGGTACAAACCTGCAGAACCAGATGCATCCATCCTGCCATGGGGGTTGAATACACCCGTGGACCAGTGCACTCTCTGCTGGCCTACCTGAATTGCATGCAGGGTAGCAGTGGTTGGTTTTCTCTGGGCCAGGGCAGAGTGAGGCAAAGCGCAGTAGGGAGATGAGAGCTTTGGCTGACTGCAAGCTGATGCTTTGAGCTAAGATGACACTGCAGATGTACCCAAAGTATCCTCCAAGTGTTTGGCTACAAATTAAAAACCTTGGGGCACAAGATTTTCTGGTCAGAAGACAGGGCAGGGAGCACACAGCCAGTTGTATTTGCTGAGAAATGGTGACACTAACCAGGTGACTAAAGCTAACTCCACATTTCAGTAACAGTTTAGAGGAAGCAACAAACATTTGAACTTAAGGAGCAACACAAGTATTTTATATCTGCAGTACTTACACAGACCCTACCACAGCACTCCTGAGCATCTGAAGTTCTTTCTGTGTGGTGACCTGGCGAAAAGAGACAAATTCTGCAATGCTCCATTTAGGAACAGTGATCAGAGTCAGAAGTCATGCCTTCAGCTTGAGTTAGTGCTTTGGCCTCAGGAGGACACCAAGTGATGAGTGTGTGCTTTCTGTCTGGACCAAGGACATGTCAGCTTGGCTGTAATGTCTTTGCCATACTTAAAGCGGAGCACGGGTCAACTGATTTACTGGCTTGTCCTGTACCTGGCACAGCTGGGGCTGGCTGCATTCACACTGCACAAGGATACCCTGGGCCTCTGCTTTCCCTTCTTGAAGAACTTGGAGAAAGGCTGTATCAGAGTCATAGTTTACGCTTGTGTGTGAAAAATGGCTTTGTCTCTACGCAAGCAGACTAACCCATGCTTTAGTTTCAAAATGTGCCATAGCATGTCTTGTGTCTGCAAGGAGCCATTTCTAGCTTGCTTTATGGAATCTGAGCTCCTGACAAGAAAGTTAAGCTATTGCTCGTGATGAGCTGCCTGCACTGGGCCATACAGGTGTGAAATAACGTGACGAGCAGAAGCATCTCTTAACTATGCAGTGGTCACTTAGAAGTCAGGGTCGGAAGCCAGGATTTGGTAAACAATCTAGTCTACCAGTTCTCCTTTCCCAGCTTCTAAATGTTACTAACTCCCAACCTTGTTTCCAATGGTTTTCCAGAGCTCTACTGATTCAGCTGACATGCATTGCCACCTACTATCTTCTGATTTCTATTAAACAAAAGGGATCACAAACTTGCAAAGGTTATCCTCTTTCAAGAGCTTCTTCCCATAGATGGACTTGTAAATTCTTTAATGATACATTGCAGCTCAGCTTTCATTTTCATTATACAAAAATGAAAATTAATTGAGGAAGAAAAGGAGGAACAGAGAGGCTTCCTCTTCTTTTAGATCACCCAGAGCAGCTTGCCCTCCAATGGTCTCATCTTGTCCATGATCTTGCAGAAGACAATATAATAATAATCTAACAGATGTAAGAAGAACAGGAAGGAAGGATACATTTTACATTGGCATCAGAACTAATTGTCTGGAAGGCTTAGGAAAGCTGGCCCAAAGTTCAGGATATGGATGGTTTTTTCCTTTCTTCTTGGCGGGGCTTGTTTTGATCACCTAGGCTGAGCAAAGAACTGCGTATGTTAATTAGGAACAAAATGTCATCTCACTAGAAAACCACCTGCCATGTGGAAAGTCATGCCGTGAAACAACATCCATAGTGTGAATGCAAATTTAGCTGTCTTGAAAATAGAAGCTGAGAGAGAGCTGGCATAGTTCAACAGCTACAGCAAGCCAGCCCAGGCTTAGGTTAGCAGTGTCACCATACTCTGTAAGTCTAAGTTATGGAAAGCCCCTGGCAGAACTGCAAACTGTTGTCAGATCTCCCAGTTTCTGGGCTGGGGCTCTCTCCACCATCCCAATGTTCCTCACAGTGACAAACAGCTACTAGACTCTTCCCTGTGTTTAATTTGACTCTGTGCTTGTGAAACTAAAATGTCTCCATAGCTAAAAGGCTTTAACTTCTGCAAACACTGATTAAGGTTGGAGCTTTGCCCTCCATTTCAGTGGGGAGCCTTCAAGCACTGATCTGTGAGGGAGTGAACAGGAACAGCAATGTTATGGGTCTTTGCTATGCCCAGGGCTGGAGGCAGAAGGCTTTTAAGCAGCGAGCTGTGTCACTGCTAGATTACATGTATCCTGTCATAAACCACAGTGGACTTTGAGCAGTAATCTCTAAAGAATACACAAGTAATATATCTAACATGCAGAAATCTACTGGATTTCTCAGTTTAAATCAGATACATATCATATTTTAAAAAATAACCCCATACAGCTGGAAAATAGTAATGACAAGTAATGACTGACTTTTCAGCCAGCCTTTTCCTCTATGGAGATACAACAGCAAGGTCCTGTGGTGGTTCCTCGGCAGCCAAGAGCGACATGCTCTCTTTTCTGTAAGCAGCACTGCATGGCCAGAGATGCTAAGGAAAGCATCCCTTTCCTCCAGCTGCCTATGCACCATCTGCTGTCATCCATTATGACCACCCTCAGGAGGCTTGCCTTTCATCTCTGCACCTAATATAACTAGCCTTTCTTGAGGGAATAGGGTGTATTTTGCTGGTGGGAAGAAAATGTTTAATCTGAACGCTAAGCAGCAGGTTTGGTGCATGCAGGTAAGACTGAGCTTATTAGCTGAATGAGAACAGAAACTGCCAGCAGCTCAGAGACCTGCAGTAACCAGTCAGAAAAGTAGATTTAAAAAAAAAAGTAAAAGTCAGTGCATTGTTAACTATCACTAAGATACAAGAAATCTTCTGAACAGTGTCTCTACCAGAAAAGACATAACCCTTTTTCTTCCACTTCAGTGTGACTTGACTTTTCTCCCACAAATGTCATTTGAGACCCTGCTGAGTGTGAGTTCAGTCTGAATGTACTGCAGTGCTAGCTGAAAGCTCACTTTCTTTTTACTGTTACCAACATACTCCTGGTTATTTCAAACTGGCCCAACCTGGAGGTTTTAGAGAAAACTTTGCTTTAATTTTTTTCCTGTGACTGGATTGAAAAAAAAATGCCTCAGGAAGTAGAGCTGATGAGCAATATAGGAAACAGTGCTTCAGATTAATCAAGGCAGTATTTTTTGTGACATTGGACTGACTAGTGTATTAGTACCTTCTGAAATAATGGTTCAAAACTTACAAATAAAAGACCATTTGGAGTCTTGACTAGCTGATGTGGTTAATTGATAGACACGGGATCCTGTTTTGCCAGAGGAATAAAACCACCTACTTTACTAACCTTTCAAGTTCCTTTTGATACTCATCTGTAACAGTAAAGCTCACATGTTGTTGATTTAAAGATGTTCTATAAAATCTAGGAGTCTCGGTGCCAAACCAGAATGATAACTAGTTCATCCTCACAATCCTGAACCTACAATGTTTTCTAGGAAAAATAAATAGAAGATATAATTTTCAGTATCTTATTTTATTGCAATTAATGTTATTATTGTCAGAATCATCATTATTATTAATTCCATATTATTATTCAGCTATGCTAACAGGCCACATTGAAGATGACCAAAAGCAAGCGACAGATGAGTGTAGGTTCTAGAGCAGCTTGACACCATGCCTGTCCCTCCTTTGCTTTTGTAAACACACTGGCTCCTGGACCCTGGGCGACACTGACTGATAGAGTATTGGCTCTCTGGATGATAATTCTCTTCTTCAGTCTTACTTACATGAAAACAGTTCTCATTATATTTACCATTATATTCCACGTCATCTAGGTGTTAGAAAAGACTGCTGAGCTCTAAGTAACATTTAGCATATACAGTAAAATGTAATCTTAGTGCCTCCTACTAAAGGCAAAAGTGTATAAAGAAACTCAAACATTACAATTCATTCATTTCTAAAGTTTAGTTTATAGTGTTTACACTGATAATACCAAGTGCTTGGGCATATGGCATCACCAGTAAATTATGACACTAGCCTATGTTAACGCTTATACTTATTAAGGCTAAGTTGTTAAGAAAAAGCCATGATGATCTCCTAGGGCTGATCTGATGGATTGTATACAGCATGAGATTTCAGGAATTAATGGCTGCTACAGGTCCAATAGTTCAGACTGAAACAGAACATATTTTTCAGAAAAAGGTCCAGTCTTTTTTTATATACTTCCATTTCTGGAATCCCCCCAAAATCCAGACAGAGTTGTCACCAAAGGCAATCATCAAAGCCTGCAGTGCTGGCTGAGATTCTGCTCCACAGCAAAGGAGCTGTTCATGGCCAAAACACTGTCAGCGTAACCTAAACAACTATTGCTTTTTTGTTGTACAGTCCTTTCTCCTCTCCCTTGCAAGATGAAGTTTCTGCAAGACTAGAATCCCCTGATATTGGATGCAGTATTTTAATAGTTAGCAAATCATCGTTTATAATACTGAAGTGTTTCAAGGATATTTCATTCTGGCTTTATGAGTCTTCTGTTTAAATCACTCATACAGAAATACTTCACAGTAATTCCAGTTTTTCTCCCTGTATGTTACAGACAACTGTTTATGTGCCAGTGGTTGTGTTTACCAAAGTGATATGATGGTCTTTCTGCCTTCACAGAACATCAATCCAGATGTAACCACAGCAAATTATTTTCAAGCTGCTAGTGACTCAGAGAGAAATGGTGACATGTTCGTCACAGAGATCCACTCCATTTTCCTTTTTGCCCTCTCTGTATTTCTTCATCAATGTCATTTTAATAGTCTAATCACCTGAATCATCCTACAGATTCAAAAAGCACTAAGTAGGCAGAACTTATGTTCTTAGAGGAACAGCTTTAACTCCTCTTGCAATAAATTTCTGTATGTCTTTTATATTCTATGTCATCTAGATCAGTTCTAGATCTTGACATACTGAGTTCAAGTGAAATGAGTGCTCATTTTTTCCTTTTTTTTTTTTTTGCCAGGGTGGAATGGAAACCGGTGCAGGGGAGCTGGGAGAGACTCCAGCACTGTCTGTGCCGGCACGAACAACTTCCATCCCATGGAGACTGACTATGGAAGAATTTAATCTTCCTCTAACTTCAGAGGCACAGAGGAAGCTTCAAAGTGGTCTCAATATTCCTCTGCTTTCCACACTCCTCCGAGAATGTGGGCTGTGCAGAGGCACCATGGCACGTGGCCACCAGCACAGCCTCACTTACTCAGCTCAAAATGCTTCAGCTGGTGCCGGGAACCCCTCAGCACCCTCCTGCTACCTGCTCATCCTCTATGGGATGATTTTCTTTGCTCTTTCTAGCAGAACAGATGCCTCAGATGAGCTCTTCTGCTTGACTGGCAGCTGTCCTTGGTCATTCTCTGCACAGGGTTTCCAACTCCAAAGTTGCAACCCGCAGTTTCCATGCTGGGCATCCTGTGTGCATCTGGTAACACGGATCCTCTGCTCTCCTCTCGCCATGGCTGGTTGTGTTCCATCTCATGAGCTTAGCTGGTGAACATTACAGTCAGAGTTCAGCCTCACTGTTGTTTGGTTTAATCTCTTAGTTTTCAGATATGAAGGTCAATCTCAGGCCTTATTGGGACACCCATGAGGTCTGCTTCATCTGGTCTGCTCAGGTATTTTTATTCCACTTACTGTTTTTATTTTTATTTTTTAATTTTATTTATTTGGTGGGGGGGTGTAAGAAACCAAACAAATCAATTACACTTGCATATTCCTAATTGCTATCAGCCTATACCCACTGAAAAATGCCTTTTTTCTACTCAAACCAATTGGAAGAATCTGTAGTCCAATATCCTAGCAGTTATGGGGATCCTCCAAAAGAAAAGGGTAGTACAAAAAAATCCTTTCCTGATATGTATTTCATGCTCTTTATAAATTCTATTCATAAAACAGTTCTGAAAAGATTCCTTATGTGGTTCCAGCAGCAAGCCTCTAATCTGAACTGCGCGCTGACAGGGTCAGTTTCTGTTTCTGCTCCTTAGAAATGTGAATGCAGAGAACATCTCTCCCAGTGTTTTGCAGAGTGCTCCTGATATCATGGGCTCCCCAGGAGTTAAACATTAGTAAATGTGATCATCAGAGGAAAATTACTGGAACAAACATGACTGAATGGTTCCAGCCACCTGCTGCTTTGAGGAAGGCATTGTGCTTATCGAAAACGAAGATGCAAATTCAAGGACAAAACAACCTTTAAGAACACAAGGTGTTGCTGCAGTTGTCACATGTCTGTGTACGATCTTAATGGAGCATAACACTGCTCTGGCTAGTCATAACTGCTCAAGGCATAGTAGGGGAAGTTCTCCAGACAAAGCAGGATCCAAGTGCTTTTCTGCATGTTCCCTCCCTTTCCCATTCACAGGTAAGTTGCTGTTGATGAAAGCTCATGGATCTAAGGTAGAGAATACATTACTAGTGTGGAGAGAGAACACACCTTGCTGTGTAGCAGCAGCTCGTACATGTATGGCCTAGGGGATTAGGAGCTGAAGAGAGCTGAGCAAAGATGGGTTTGAGAAATAATTCTGTAACCACACAGATTAGTAGTCTAGAATCCCCAAGTGCATTTTGCAATGCTCTTCTACAGTGCTGCACTTTATTTTCTGACATGGCTAAAATACTGGGATGAGATGATGAATGAAAATAGATGCTACCAAAGAAGCAATGCCAGCTTCATGTCTTCTGAAGGTACTCCTGTATAAATAACCCACACACACTTACTTAGGGGCACAAAGAGGGGACAGGGATGTTAACCCTAAATATACTTCCTAAAATGGAGAAGTCTTTGCTGTTTTTCAGGAGATGATACTGGTTCTGTTGTGAGATCAACAGGATATATTTCCCTGATTGTTCCTTTCTTGACAAACATGGCTCTTCTTGGAATAAAAAAGGTTCTACCGCATCATTAAACCACATAATTATCTCAAACATCCTTTAATTAAAGATTTCAGTATTGCTTTTTAATTGCTTAAATAAAATTTAGCTACAGCTCTGCTCTCTGCAGTTTGTGCTTACTTGGTTTCTCCAGCAAATCAGTATTTTCAGTGAAAAGCCTGTGGGAAGAAAAAAGCATGAGGAAAAGCTCATCTACTTCCACAAAATGAATGAAATGTGGCTTCAAAAAAGCAACTTCAAAGGACTTTTTTCCTCATTTCTGATTCAACTTTCAGCAGGAGAAGCATGAACCAGAATTACCAGCCAGAAGTACAACAGGAATAAGCTTGGATGATAAACAGGGAATGGATGTAGGAGCACAGCTGGCATCTTATCTGAGTCCATATTTCTCCCTCAGATACTTGCAGTGAAGGACATATAAGCATGTGGTGTCTACAGTGCTGTCCATGTGACAAACTGTCCATCTGTTCAATGTACCTACTGATAATCTGGAGTGATTAGTCTAAACCAGAGTCCACAAAGATCTCACACTGTGTAATGTCCATTATAACTCTTCCTTTGTTGTTTGTCCTTCTTGTGGCTACCAGAGATGTTTAAACAGTAATAGACTTACTACTGGACCTCTGGTGCAGAAGCAGTTCTTCATGAGTTGGGCCAAAAGCACTTGCACGTGGGGTATAATGATAAGCTAGTAATACCTTGTCTGGATCATAGCAGCCTCAGTGGACTCAGTTCCCATCAAGGAATGACTCAGTAAGAGTAGTCTCTTGTTATTGCAAAGAAGAGAGATGCTTTTAGAATTATCCCAGTCCAGTCACAATCATAAAATACAACCAAGAGTAGAAGTTGCTGGGATACTGATAGCAAGGAACACTCAAAGTTGTCCACCTTGCACAGATTTGTACAGCAGTCTGAATCATCAACCTGCTGACCAAACACCAGCAGATCAGTACAGCTTCAAAGCAGCTGCATGGTGGATGCCATAACCAATACATGTATATTCGCTATCCCCCTTAATGCTGGAAGGTTTTGTGGAGAGTGGGGTGACTTTAAACAGAGAAAGGCTAACTCCAGTCTGTGCTGACTCAGTGCATTCTTCATTCTGGCAGCTGAACACGTGGGTTCAAGTTATCACAGGTGGAGAAGGGAACTGAGACCAATTCTCACACTGCTTGGGGAAATGCACTCACGCCCAAAAGCTGACATGAAAGAACAGGCATAATCCCCTCCTTCTGAGGTGCTGCTTTCTGAACAAAACCAGTTGCCTTTCCTTTCTGAAGAATCCAACCCGAGGGGTGTGTGTTAGGCACGCTTGAGGGCATGTGTAATGGGGCCCGAGGGAAATGGACATAAGAATATGCAGTCTGAGGAGCAGTGCTTGGCTGTAGGTAAGCATGGAGTCATTCAGCCCTGACCAGACCTGGGAAATCAGGGTTGCAGAAGTAGAGGTGAGACTGTGGGAGCTCTGGAGTAACCAGCAGGTTTTAAACCCAGGGAGTAGGGAACTGCTGGAGGGCAGGAGGAGCCTATCCTCCACCTTACATCATAGTGCTCTTTGATGATGGAGGAAGTAAGTTACCATATAGATACATTTTTAAACAAAGTAGCATTTCATGTTTATAAAAGCTTTACTGAAAATCATCAGCAAACAAAGTGATCTTGTTTCACCACAAACACTAGCAGAAAGCGGAACTTCTTTATTTATCTGCATGTGGCGAATCTAACTTTGCAATTGAGAAATTAAAAAAGCAACAGTTTAAAGAACCATTTCGTGGTGTTTCACAGTTCACCAGCAGGCCAAACACCACAGGCTGTCCAGCACTGTTCAAAGGATTATTACTTTGGACAGCTAACCTAAGCATAACTGACCTGCCCTACATTTTACACTGGATGTGAATATTCTCTAGTGGATTTGGCCCTGGGTTACTTATGTTGTAGGGAACTGAATTCAGGTATCAAAAGTCATGAGCCAATGCCTAAGACATTGGTGTCAAACACCATAAGCTGTGTTCAGGTATCTATAGTTGCACGGGAAGTTTCATTCAGGGAATGAAGAGCATTCCTTGCTGTAAAATGGAAATCAAAGAGATGTTTGAAATTAGTCCTCCTTTCTGCTCCTATAAACATTATCCTTTTCACTGAACTTTTAATACAGTCAAAAATCTTGAACGTCAGACTATAAATGTTCAAGGAACAAGCACTCAGATGACGTAATATCCTAGAGAGAGATATTTTGGCAGCATGCTGTGTAACAGCAAGAGCTTTGCTAAGACAGAAGTTCAACAAAAGCCTAATTACGTCTACGCTGAGATTGGGTACCTGGTAGAAATTCTCCACAGGGACAAGGAAATTATATCCCTACCAGATATAAAGCAATTTGCTGTAATCTGAAAATAACCATGTGGAAAGAGGGTCAGCTGGGTAAAATCAGTTCACAGGGAGAAAAAAAGCAAAGAGACATAAAAGAAGAAACAATCAGAGTCTTGATTAGAGAGGGGAAGGAAGGAAAATTGGTACAACATGGCATAACTTGCAGAATCCTGCTTGTATACTCATCAGATGGTATACTGTCTCCAGTTTTAGCATTAGTAAGACTACTTAGTTTTCGCTGCAAAACAATCCTGATAGTCTACAATCATCATCAAAGGGTTGCACTGACAGAAATTTATAAGTCACTATTAAGCAAATAAATTGAACCCTCCAGCAATAAGGAATATGCAGTTAAAGACTACATACCAGAGAGCACATGTCACTGGCTGCCTTAAATCTATCCTGGCATTTGAAGGAAGTGTTTAAATTCCTACAGCAATTAATCTGCACATGCCATTTCCCCTTACAGGAAACAGAGCTGTCCTTAACTCTCCATTTCCATATTCAGGGAGAATGAATATGGAGATCCATATTGAAAAAGAGAATCCATGAGCTGAAGTCCACTGGGCTGTGTTTGTGGAAATTAAGAGAAACTCACTTGAAACCAAACTACCTACTTTCCACATAATCAATGGTAACAGATAACAGAATATTGTTTAAAAAAGTATATAGTTTCTAATAGAATTCTTTTTGTCTAAGGATATAAAGAAATCTTTGTGCTACACCTGAAGTAGCAGTTGCCTAATATATGTTACTAGTAAACAAAGTAATAAGGCTATCAAATTCTGCTAAATATTTTATATTCAAGTTTAGTTCAGATACTAAGTTTGCTCAGGACTATTGTAACAGTCTAAATTTCAGAGACATGGCACCTTTCCTAATATATGCATGGTTTCACACACTTTGATGAATAAAAGGTTGTTAAATAGAGGTACAATCCTGTCCTGAATATGGAACATCTCCAAATTCATCTGGGAGTTATCGCTTCTCCTGTAGAACTCCTTAAGTCCAAGGTCCAAGATCCAAACATTGCTGCTATGTTCCACTATTACAGGGTAGATCTTACTGTTCAAATAATTAATTGATTTTAGTGTAGTGTGATTCTGATGAAATGACATTCAACAGAAAACATGATTAGTATGAGAAAGAAAGAACAGAAACGAAAGAGGTCAGGTTTTGTGCTAAGGCCCATCAGAGATTATTTCTTTGGATCTTTTGAGGTTCTTTTGAGGTTCAGAGATGGTTTACTCTGTCTTCTACATCATAGGACTGTTTTCATGTCTCACGCAAAATTTCAAGATTTATTTATTATTCCCAGCTTTCCACCATAACAGTAGGTGTCACAAGTAAGTTTTCCCAGTCAAAAGTAGGAGCAAAGACATTGAGCACAGGCCTTCCCTATGGTTGTGTTTCAGAAACGGCAGCTGGGCAGTGGTGGTGGCAATGTCCCTGCTCTGCCCAAGGTGGACCAAAGGCTTGAACCCAAGTATCTCATGACCCAGAGTATTTTGTGTGTTAGCTTCTAGCACTGTGGTAGCCTCATTGATGACAAGGGTTGTCACAAATACTAAACTGTAGTAAATAAGCAGACACATAGGAAGATGTATGCAAATATTAGTTAAGGTGGATCTCTGCTCATGGTCAGGGACTAGTTCTTCAGAAAAGAACTCCACTGCAGTTGGAAAAACATGAAAAGAAAGAAATCACTTATGCAGAAACTGCATTTTGGGCCCTGAACAAAACTCCTTTGATACAGCAAACTTCAAAAGATGACATTTAACAGATTTATGCTGTTTGAATAACTTCATCTGAAAGGATCAGGCTAATTTCAGTCACTCAGATTAATTTTCTCTACTCATGGCCACCTGCACAACTTGCTGTCTTTCAATGGGCTGTGTCTTCATCTGGATCTTGGTGAATGACTCATTTCTGCTTGATGCATTTATTTTGCATCTCGTATCTTTTGAAAACACACATTTAATGGAAACTATGTACAATACTTTAGTGCTGCTCTATTTGTTTTAAAAATGCAGCGTCAAGTTACAAATGATATATTCCTGAAGATGACAAAAATGAAGACCATGGGAATGGTAAATGATGTCACCTGAAAACCAGAAATTTTGCACTGTCATCTGGGACTGTGCAGAATATCAAGTAGGAAGCAAACTGAGGATACTTACCCAAAACCATTCTTCTGTGATTAAGCTGGTTTAAGTCTGGCTGAGGGAATGAGTCATGTTATTTCATGGCATGTTTGACAAAACACATCTGTGTTGTGGGACTATGGATCAGAAACATCTTGTATTCTGGTATAGCAGCGTTCATGGAGTTGCACTCGGGTTCCAAGACAAGAAAATAAGAATAATAAAGCATGTGCTGCCAGGGAACTCAACACAAGAAGGAGACAAGAGATGTTCCTGCACAAATACTTGGCTGTGTGGACAGCCTCTCAAAACCAGACAGTGGCTTTTGGGTACTGAACTAGAGAAATCTTAAAAGGTTCAGTTTTCAAAGCATGTAGAGGTTTTCTGTGAAAACTGAGGCCTCTTTATGGGATCTTGAATCAGAGACACTTAACAGCCCTGCAAGGTCCTGCATCTGGGTTGGACCAATCCCAGGCACGATTACAAACTGGGTACAAAGCAGGTTGAGAATAGGCCTGAAGATAAGGACTTTTGGATGTTGACTGAC
>WUAM01000071.1:7929102-7946823 GCA_024336885.1 Actenoides hombroni | reverse complement strand
GGTACAAAGCAGGTTGAGAATAGCCCTGAAGAGAAGGACTTGGGGATGTTGACTGACAAGAAGCTCTACATGAGCCGGCAGTGCGCTCATGCAGTCCAGAATGCCAACTGTATCCTAGGATGCATCAAGAGGAGTGTGGTCAGCAGACAAAGAGAGGTGATTCTCCCCTTTTACTCTGCTCTTGTGAGACCCCACCCCGAATACTGCATTGTTTGTGGTGTCTCCTCCATAAGAGGGACATGATCTATCAGAATGAGTCCAAAGGAGGGCCACAAAGATGATCCAGGGGCTGGAGCACCTCTGCTGTGAGGATAGGCTGAGGAAGCTGGGATTGTTCAGCCTGGAGAGGAGACTCCGGGAGGACCCTGTAACTGCCTTTCAATACCTGAAGGTAACCTACAGGAAGGCTGGAGAGGGACTTTTCACAAGAGTGTCCAGTGACAGGACAAGGGGAAATGATTTTAACTGAAGGAGAATAGGTTTAGATTGAATCTTAGGAAAAATTTCTTCAGTATGAGGGTGGCGAGACTCTGGGACAGATTGCCCAAAGAAGTTGTGGATGCCCCCTCCCTGGAGGTGTTCAAGACCAGGCTGGATGAAGCCTTGAGCAACCTAGTCTAGTTGAGAGGCATCCTTGCCCACGGCAAGGAGGCTGGATTAGATATCTCTGAGGTCCCTTCCAACCTAAACCATTCTATGAGTCTACGAAATACTAGCCACACTCAAACACCAGACCCTAGGGGACTAACATGACAGAGCCTGACTCTTTGCCTCACTATTTTCCTGCTGTGTAATTCCAGTTCTCAGATGCATTTTCTCTTAAACACTTTGCATTAAATACATCAGAAATGTATGTAGGCATTAATCTTTTTCTCATTAGCATTCCTTTCATCCCTTGGATTTGTACCACTACCCTTCATTTCTCTCATCCAAGTAGGAAGAATTCCTGGAAATGCTTAAGGACTCTGTATCATGGAAACTGCTTCTGAATTTGCCCAACTCTTAGAGGTTATTAGTAACATGCAAGGTTTGCCAAGAAGCAACAGGATTGTATTTCTGTGGTTTTGCAAGTGCTCCGGTGAGAGCAGCAAGCCAAGAGAGAAATTGGTGATTCCAGCACTGCTTGAGAATGGTTTCTACAAAACTCATAGGTGTAGCACTCCTTCTCTAAGTTTCAGTCGTTGAAAGACAGTATCTAAAAATACCAGAAAACCTAACTACAGAAATACACTATCACAACTTATATCATCAAGAATGGTAAGCAATTGGCAGCTGGATCCTTTGCAAGCAGCTTCCTTATCTACAGGATTACCAAGAATTACAAAGACTCGTTACGTTTCTTTGGAAACACATTGCTGTCTAGAAGCCAATGTTTTGAACAGTTTACACCAGGTATTCACAGACATTCTTAGTGGATTCAGAATTATGCAGGAGAGACAGAGTTACACTAAATTGTGAGAAACTGTATCTGTTTCTCCTTACAGCAAGGCAATCCAGCTTATTTTGTGAAACCTTCATCAGCAGGAAATACCTCGGATAATGAGACTGGTGGAGTTAATACATTCTGCATACAAATCTAGTATGATGCAAAAGACTGCATAATTAGCAATCCCTGTAACACTTGACATTAACAATTGGCATTCTTGACTCAGGACAGGCTTGGTTCTGTGCGGAACTCCCTCTCTGACGGAGACAGCATGTGCAGTTATAAGAGGCCCCAAGTCCATGTTCTGTGTGCTGGAAAGCTGTACTTCACCCCCGCAGTCTGGAACCAGAGGGCTAACTGCAAGAACAGAGCATGCATTCTCCTCCCAGTATTAAACCACTAAACTGATTCTTCATCTTCTCACTGACAGTAGATACTATCAACTCCCACGTGGATGTGTCATGCAGGGGATAAACTATCTTTTTTGCCAGTGACTTAACTTCTTCCTTTCTTTTAAATCAGTTTCCTCTATCACTGATAAGACCTCCTCTCTGATTTCTTGCCTCCTCACTGTCTTTATTCCCTCAGACTCATCTTTTTTTTTTGCCAAAGTCCCTTTTGTTGTCTTGCTCATCTCTGGATCCAAATAGGGCACTGAGTTGACAATTTTTCCAAATGAGAAAAGATTAGGAAGTGAAAACAGGAGAACTACAAAGTTGGACAACGGAATAAGAAATAATTAAAATACTAGCTACCTGCCTAATGTACTAGAAACCTTCCCTCAGCTTTGAGATGTTTTGCTCTTTTTGATTCATTATCACTGGAAATAGAGCACAAGAAAAAAATTCTAGCGCTAATTCCTGTTGGACTGAAGCAGGTGAATTTGAAGTGTCAAGAATTCATTAAATATAGATAAAATGTGAATTACTTCCCTTTGAACCCCAAGGGCAGGCAAGCAGCTGCGATGTGAAATTCAGATAAAATTTCCATGCATGTCTTGGCCTCCCTTATGACATAATTGCCACAGGAATTTGGAAATAAATTCACACATTTACTTAGAAATGAGCACATGAATAGCCACATTTCTTCTGCTGATGACCAAGTAACAGGAGCTGATTATCTACTAGAGGTAAATAAAAACAATGACGCTACACTATTATAGATACTCAAGCTTCCTCTAGCCCTCTAAGTGCTCTGAACTACTGTGCAGATGGCTACTTCAGATCCTCAGTACAGCAATTTACTGTAAATTTGGTCTAACAGTCTCCACCTATAAGCAGTGCTCATCAACCTAATGCTGAGTCATGATAGCTGTATTTTCCACCTCAGCTGAATGGAGTTGAGTACATTTGCATTGCGTTGCAACTTCAGATAAAATGAGTAGATGATAGTCACAGGAAATTCATGTTAGACCTACAAATAAGATTTTATTTGGATTAGATTATTTTTTTCCTGAGAGCATCTTCTAAGCATATGGAATCTAAAAATCCAGGAGTTCCAAAAGAAACCTATTTTAGAACTAGAGCAGCCACTGGGAATATCATCCACTGTTAGAAAACTAAAACCCAGCCTTTTTATATGTTTTGGGTTTGTTGGGGGTTTATTTGTTTGTTTGATTTATTTTTTTTGGTGGTTTTCTTTTCTATTTTTTACACAGAAGGGATGCAAGAAAATTGAAAAAAACACAAAAGTACTCTTGTATGATATACCTTCCAGAACCAGATATGATCATTACACAGATAAATATTACTTAGCAGTACAGTTGCACTGGCTGTTGAATTCTTGCATGAGAACGTCCCCACATGGCACGCTGATATTCAAAGACAGAAACCTGGCAATTACACGGCCTTTGGCGTGCCCACATTGCATCTGCAGCAACGCCACTCAGCCGAACACGCGTAAGATAATAGCAGACGCTCCTTTCTGATGTAGAAGAACAGTAACAGATCCCTTTGGCTACGGTTAACACAAACAGCTGCAACAGTTTGTTGTAGGCATACTGTCACAAACGTGCAACGTTATACTTCTGCCATCTTTTGGAGCTGACAAGTTTCAGCAGATTTTGAGAAATCAGATAAGCTACAAGCAGATTCATGTTTAAGGCCCGGTGTTCAGAATGTGAAGCTGTAACAGCAGGTGAGGAATGCTCCTGCAACAGAACTTCAGGAAGTTATGTCCCAAGATTAAATGGGAATGGAAGAAAGAAATAATGATATCTGACATTAAAGATGAAATGCAACGTTATGAAATATTTCCAAGAAATAGTTCAACATTTTTATCTTGAAATACCTATTTTTATTCCACAGTGCTTAATTAACTTTATGGCCACTTCCTTGGAAAAGAAACGTCCCTCAAGTACACAGTTCACGTTTTCAAAACAAGCACTTACCAGGATGTATCTTAATGATTGTGCTAAACCTGGCAATTTTGCTATAATCATACTTTTCTTCTTTCAGCTACATAATAAATTACTCTGTACCATACAGCTTTCATTCTTCCCTCTTCTTCAAACACAACTGTTGTACTCAAGTTGAATTTTAACAATTTCACTCAAAGATATTCTCCTAAAAAAATTAAATAAATCTACCAAATCATGCACCAACATGGAAATTGTAAAACTAGTAGTAAAATTGTTGTCATCCTTACAGACTACCATTCTGCTAAGTCAACAACGTCCCCGAAAACTGTTAAGGATGGAGGGCCAAATGTAGCTCCTCTTGGCCAGGCTAGCACAATGCTGTAGACTTCAAAAGGAATGCATCTGCCCTGTGAGATTTCTTTTGTATAAAAGCTTCCTCAGAAGGTTAATGGAAATTAAGCTTGCAATCTATTCTAGATTTTCAAAAGGGACAATTTATCCTTTGCCACTGGACAAGAATGAATTTTCCAAAGTATTAATGAATTTCTGTCTCATCCATGCTTTGAAGTTTCGATACCATTCTATAAGCTTTTTTCTCCTTTGAATCTTTTCTTGTAAGCTCATTTTTTTTTCCTTCTTCAGAACAGCAGGAAGCTCTTTCCAGTTTTTAATAAAGATAAATGGAGCCCCCATGGTTTTTAGTAATTGTAGTGGAGCACTGTGGTACATTGATGAATTTCCGCAATCACCCGGTGTCATTACATCTTCTATAACAGGCAGAGATCCATATGAACAAGCTTCATAAATTCTATAGCATTCTGTATTTATTCCCACTGGGCACAACGTCAGATCACTCTGCAGCAAGGCATCTTGATAGTTTTTGAAACTTTCGTTTGTTTCTTGAGGCTGCCACCTAGAAAAGTAAAAGGGTTGAAAATTCACATTTTTCCCACAGGCTCTGCAGTGACAAAATAGAGATATGCTTTAATTTCAGTTACTTATAAAACTGAAAATGCTGTCAGTGTAAGGATTTTACATAACACACACAATCAACAGGCTTTTACTTTTCGTCTTAACTGTTCTTAAAGTCTTCTAAAACTTTATTAAAAATGTCACTGTTAAAAATAGATCGTAACACTTTTTAGATATGGTCCTTTTAGGAAATTATTAATATTTAGGAGGGTAAGAGGCAAATTGAAACTCCATTTTACATCTTCTGCATGACTTGGATGATGCATATGTCTATTTACTTTACACCACAGTTCAGAAATAGATACACAGGAAGAAACTTGATGCATTTTTTAATGATTTTTTTTTTTTTTGCCTCAAATACTTTAAATTGGTAGAGGTTTGTTCTTCAAAAGTTAAGACGTAAAGCAATCTGTTAACCTGAATCCATCTGCCTGAAGTGTCTCAGAACGTCTGTGAGATAAGAGTTTATGTCACAGATAAAATCCATCTCCTGAGATTCTTCATCA
The DNA here is from genome assembly GCA_024336885.1 of Actenoides hombroni. NCBI lineage: Eukaryota > Metazoa > Chordata > Aves > Coraciiformes > Alcedinidae > Actenoides > Actenoides hombroni. Next base: position 7,941,560 of record WUAM01000071.1, on the reverse strand, counting down.
GGGTAGCTGAGGTCTTCCTAAGCACTGCTGTATTTGCTATCAAATGCTTTACAGGTATTGCTTGGAAAAATTGAGAAATACAATCAGAAGCCTATTCCTGTTAGTCAGAAGATCGGTTCTACCAGAAAAGAGCCGCACCATACAGATTAAATCTGGTCTCTTACGTGGAACACAACAAAATACAGCTGTTTTTTTCTTCTGAGATACTAATACACATAAGGTACAAGACAAAGATTTGTTCTCCCACCATAATTAAATGTATATAAGAAAAAAAAAGATAGTCTTTACGTGTAGTACACATAGAGGACTTTATGTAAAATATATATATAAAATATGCTTTATGTAAAATATAGAATATAAAATATTTAAAATATAAAAATAGAGAGGTTGTTACCTTACAAAGACCCATACAAAGAGGGTGTCAGCAATGTTCTCTGTTTTAATTATGACTGGTTACCTTTAGCTGTACTATTCTTCTAACACTCAAGAAAGGATTGGTAATAATGTACCAGCCAAAAATTCCAAATATTTTCACGAAGTAAATTGAAGTCTTACTGTTCTCTGGCTGCAATCCAGCAAAGTTTGTCAAGCCCATCCTGCTTCAGAACTTCCATTAGGGTTTCCCTCGAAGAGTTCTTGTAAACTGTTCCTAAGAAATTACATAGGTAGGATCTTTGATCATGAAGCACTGACCAGCTGGGTTCTACAACTGGAAAATTTCTGTAGCTGTAAAAACAATGTATACGTTAGAAAACTGTATGGTTTATGTCAAAGAAAAAATATTTTGCACCATTTAATCTTTACTGCAGCAGATTCGAAGACTAGAACCACCTATTTGTTGCCAATCCACATCCATAAACACAGACAGACCCACAGGCAAACCAGTGCAAGTCTTGTCCTAAAAGCTGGTCTTTATTCCCTTTGCCCCCACCAGAAGTCTCTTCAGAGACTTTTCACAATACTTAGGTCTTCTTTCCTACATATGGAACGTTACAAAATGCCCTTGGGAAACACGGCTTTTCAAAAGCAGCTGTTCTTGATGCAACCACAAGTTGTGACTGAAATGGCCAGGTTAAAGATAACTATGGAGTTTAAGTCTCAGCTACCTTAATCTCTGGGCATACTTATTATCAACAGAAAATACCACTGGTAACCTCTCAAAGGTAAACCTCACTTTGATCTGGGATTAATCTCATCTTTTGGCTACTACACTGTAGCTTGTACAAGAAGCTATTTAACTTGTCTTGTTGGACTCAAAAAAACCAGTGCAAAGTCCTGGGATCCAATGAAAACTGTATGCCATCCTTTTAGACATGTTTTCACCACATCAGGCATTTTTGGGTTTTTCTGACTAATTACTCAAATCTTACATCAATTATTTTGGTCATCATGACAGCCAATGAAACACTACTGCAGCTGCAGGGCTGGCTCTAATTGTTTCATTACATAAAACTATTTTTTTTCTGGAAAATCTGAATGTTAAATTTTTTTCTGCTTCTCTGCATTCTCAAACTAAGATGGATATTTCTTCTAATGTTATTATTTCTGATGCATCACTGTTCTACTTCCCTGTTGTTTTGGGGTTTTGCAAGAAAAGCTATACCTTGATCCCTATTCATTACTGGTTTCAAAGGTAGTCTCTATATCACAGTGATTTCTTCATTGCCATTAATGGTTCTGAAGACATATTCAACTTTTTCACCTTCTCAAACTTGGATGGAACAGTCCTTTCCAGATTCTTCTTCTGCATGATGAACATGAATTCATTTGCTTTCAGAAAACCATTTTTTCTTCATGCTTAATAACTGTGCAGGATTCTGCATCTTTATTTTACCTCTTCACTTGGAAAATCTGGCACATTTGCATACCTAACCACAATTTTAACAACTGTTGATGTGCAAGGGCTGCAAAGCTCCATTCTGATACCTGATCTATTTTTCTGTGCCCAGCTTTGCACTCCAGTTTAGTACTGTAACTGTTGTTGCTTTCTGTTATCTGTCACCCTAAGCCTTGCATCTCAAAACTCCACTTCTTTTTACTTGGAAAGCCATCAATTCTCTGACACCATCAAGAATCCAAATTTAGTGTATTTCAATGACACTGTGAGCAAGTTCAAGCTATACAGTTTGCTAACTGGCTCAACAGAGGATATCGAATTCAAGATCTGAAAAAAATCCTGTATTCTTTTCATCTTATACTAATGTAAGTAGTTAAACCACTCTTAACTCTGTTAATAAGGGGCAAAAATGCATCTAATAGAACCAAACCTTTATCTATTACACATAAATAGTTTGAGCAGCAAGTACAAAAGTATTTTTGTGAGTAAGCAGCAAAGCCAGCTTATGTTACTGTGATACTGGAGTATACTAATTCCAAATGGGAGCACACAATTTCCTGTTGAAAGCCATAACAGGACTAAAAAAAGTACCACCAGTACCATGCCTTTCCTAAACAAGCAGTTGTCGGAACTTAAGTCACATAAATATCTTTTAAATCCCCATGGCACTGGTACATATTACATCAGCAGTTATGAAAAATCTCAATAGCAAATTTACTGGAGAAAAAATAAACAGAAAACCTCATCAGACACAGGTTCATTTTTTTTTTAAAGTTCTCTAAATCCTAGTGTTGTTTTCCTGTTATCATTTTTATTGCTAAATGCAATGCCCAATGATTCCAATGCTTCATTTAGAAAATCATTAACAGGATCATGTTCTACAATTCACTTCCTATAAGTGTTTGGGTATCAGCAGTAACATTCAGACATTTGCCACATCTCATGCATAACAATTAAGTTTCAATTGTTAACTGTGTCTATAGCACTTACGTAGCTACTCCTAAAGGCCACTGGAAAATATCTTCTTCATTTACCAACGCATAGTCATATGTAACAAAGAGCAGATTTACAAATCCTCCATTTCTTTTCAGGTATGGTTGAATCCACTCATTATTGCACTGCTCGTTTCCAAGCAGCACAACTGCTGCATGCTGTATTTTGTGAGTCTGAATTAATGTTTGTGCGTAACGCAGCCACTGAGTGGCGTAAGCGATCTTTGCGCCTTCTCTTCCATTCAAAACCAGCACGACATTTTCGGCTTCAACTGAGAAGTAGCCAGGAACTACAGACGGACCAGTGATGAAGCTGTGAAAACCAATATACAAACAGTAAACTCCCTTAAGACAAATTATTCACCTTAAACCTCTAAACATCCTTCTTACACATTCTGTACTCCAGAGATTTTTTTTTTTTCCTTCAATAAAGTAAATGCAATACACTGCAAAGTAACTGTGCAACTGTAACCATTTCTGTTGTTAGTATTTGCATCTTAACACAGGAATAAAGCTGCCTTCGTCTTTGTTCAGGAACAAGATTCATACTCAAACGAAAATGACAAAATAATGATGCTCCTCAGGATGCAGTTTGCCCTCTTGGCTGCCAGGGCACACTGCTGACTCACACTGAACGTGCTGTCCAGTGACAGGACGTGTGGGAATGGTTCAAAGATGCACCAGCGGAGGTTTAGATCGGACATTAGGAAGCATTTCTTTACTGAGGGGGTTTTCAAACTCTGGAACAGGCTTCATGGAAAGGTGGTCAATGCCCCAAGCCAGTCAGTGTTTCAGAGGCATTTGGACAAGGACCTTAATAATAATATGCTTTAACTTTTAGACAAAATTAAGGATTACTCATTTCCAGCAGTGTTTATCCTTATTAATTATCCTTATATTATCCAAAATTAATCCTTAATTTTGTCAATAAATCAGAACTACTACCATGTTCAAACGTCAAAATGTGGGTACATCAATGAACTTCAAAAAAAGATGTATTTCAATTTGACCAACTGTCAAACATTTTCTTAAATCCAGTAATAACCAATGAATACTGTGCTAGAACAAGACAAATGCCCTCCCAAAAATCTGTAAAAGTGTACTAAAACAGGTATCATTATGAGGGACAGTTAGCTGGTCTGGCATACAACTTTCCCCTATAATTTTGGTTAAGTTAAGGTCAGAAAAAAACAACAACACTGCATCATCTAAAGTGAGTAGAACCTATAACACTAGACGTACCATCTAAATGTAAAGTTATGTTGTTTGTATGACCCAGGTCAAACTTGAGGCTCTAATATAAGCGATTTAACACAAATATTTTAGGTAGAAAATGGCATTTCTTGCACAATGTATTTAACAGAGGAATTTCAAACATGTAGCAAAATCTTTAAATTGCTAATTATGTACAAGTATCTGACAACAGCCATTTATGAACTGCAATGGAGCAAAGCAGTGTTTGCCAGCTCTGTCTCTTCAGTTAACAGACCATTGACTGAACTCGGGATTAGTGATTACACATCCTGGGAAGGAGAGAAGGGAAAAAAAACCTAGAAAATTTCTTTTTCAAAGGGTGAATTGACTGTTAGCTTTCTAGATCTCCTGCATTACTACATTTTTTTTTAGCTTTCAGCAAAACTTAATTTAAAATGAGCATGAGTTTTAATTCATGAAGTACTGAGATTGACAGCTAGTTTTAGTTCAAGTGTGCTTAGTGAGGAAAAGAAAATTCATAGTAAAAGCTGTAAAGACTACTCCAGTGAGGTTATCTGAAGCATACTGACCTTAGGCAAGCATATTCTAAACCTGTCTTAAGCCAATACACTCCTGGCTCAGTATGAGTGGCATTTTTTGGCACCAAGATTCATAAAACTCATGCTTTGGAATCCAGATTTCTAATTGATTAAATGTAAACCAGGCCAAGGGTTAAACCCAAAGTTTAACAATGAAAAAAGACTCTATTCAGTTTAACAGACAATGAAAATAGAATCACTGGGATTGATAAAAGAGAATACCTCAAGTATCAGAATGCCTACAATAGTGAATAGGATATATAGTCGATCCAGTAATCACCTTATAAAAAGAAACCTGGAGGAAAAGGGTTTTATGTAAGGACACAGTGTTGTGAGGCTATCAACTTTACAGGAATAAAAGGATGTACAGGTGGAGAAGCAATGACCTGCATTTAGGAAGATATGAAGCTAACAGCATCAAATCAAAGTGGGGAAAGAAGAAACACTACAGAAATACAGTGCTGAGGTTGAACTATTAACTCTCAGTCAGAACATAATCAGAATTGGGAAATGTAAGGAAGATTACAGAAGCTGCAAAACTATGGCAGCAGTACTGAGAGGGTTTCACTACTCCCATGAAGGCTAGATCAAGGATGGTATGGGGAGATTGCAGTTTTTGTACTCACTAAATGACTTTATAGTCCTTGTTTTTAATTCCTAGTCTTAGAAACCACATGAAAAATGTTATTCCAGACTGGGTCTTCCAGACCTAATTCCAAAGGCATTAGTCACACAGCCATTCTGTTATAGCAATACAACTAAGTTTAACACTGCAGCAAGAGAGAACATACCAAATATATCCAGAGTAGAGATACTCCACGTGCAATAAAGGAATTACTTAAAAGTGAGAAAATCAGGAAAAGAACTCTGGATCTTACCAAAAGGTAAGATCACTGATCACATATGTGGATAAACACTGCTGGAAATGAGTAATCCTGTCTCACTACTCTGATGAAGATCTATGAATGTGTCAGTAAGAATACAGATAAAGGGGATCCAGCAGACATGGTGTATTTGAATTTTCAAAAAGCTTCGCCAAAGGCTATTAAGGAAACTAAATTGCCACGAGCTATTCTGGGTGGAATCGTTTGGCAAGTACAGAAGTTAACTTTGGTTAACTTTGTTGACCAACGTGCTTTCATTCTGGCATGAATCAAGGTAGTTGCAATTTGCATAAGGAGGACAGGAGAATGGGACTTAAAACTGCTGACCAACTAGGCTAACAGGGACTGGGAGAAGGCAGCACTGAATGCTTATAAAATAGAGAGGGTGTGACTCTCAGTCAAAGAGAAATTTAGGAATGCTCTTACTTAACTGTAAGAGATAAGAAGTTTGGCACTTCCTGCTCTACAACATCCTCCTAGATGACAGGAGAGAAGGGTATGAATTACTTCAGGCCAAGGAAAGTGCTAAATGCTCCTCTCCTACTTGTATAAATATGTCAACGTGTGACTACAATCCACAGCTACTGCAGATACTTCTCCACTCATGCTTTTAAATGAATGTCCCTTCCTTTCATGAAGAAGTTGATACATTAGTATTCTTTAGTCAACTTCTCTGGTAAAGAAGCCATCAATACTTATATTAAATATGTATAATCTCCCTTGTAAATGTATGAAATGGCCTTATTCATGCAACTTGATGTTCAAGTGATATTTTGCCATTTTTGTGTCTTTTCGATATTCTTTAAAAACATTAATGAGAGTTCTATGTTTTAACAGTCATTAGACTCACCACAAAAAAACGCACAGCAGCAAACATTCTCCAAACATGATACCTCAGCTAGCTCCCTTGAGCCTCATCTAGTAATCAAATTTACCTCAGCCAGGCAATAAAGAAGTCAACAATTCTAGAAAATCTTATAACCAGCAAGTGGTCAAAATTATGTACTAATTCTTCCTCACAAAAAAATAAAATTTCTAATTTGAGTGAAAAGTAGAACTTAAGCTACTTCATTTCAGAATCTTAACTATTAAAATAACAATTATATTTGCATATTTCCCATACTTTGCACAGCAAGTTCCTACCAGTTTGTCAAATTTTAACCTCTGCTACATTAGTACCAAACCTAAACTTTATATTTTTATAGGCTCTAACATACAAGTTGAAGTTAAAATAGAGACTCTGTTATCCCCAGTTCTTCTAAACATAACAAGAAGATATTTAAATGCTAGTATAGAAATAAGGACCATGTGAAATAATTATTCATCTGAAACATGGACACAAGAGAGAAAATAACAATAATCAATCAAGTGACAGACTCATTAAGTGCAGCAAATTATTTTCATATTATAAACATGAAAGGCAAGGGCTTGAAAAAAATCCTCATGTCCATACAAAGAAGCAAATCCATCTGCTCGAGTGTCACTGATTTCTATAGCTTCTGATTTTTAAATTCTGGAAATAAAAAAAGTCTCTTCCCACATACACTACTATTCAAAGAAAGTATTGTATCCTTTCCAAATCCATGAAAGCCAAGTCCTATTGCCTTGTCAAGGAGACTACTGAGATGCAGTAGCATCATTCATAACTGATTCCCTAATCTTGTAGGATAAGGTGATATTTTCAGACAAGGAGTGCAGCTATTTTTTTTAAGAGTATGTCATTTCATCCATTTCCTTAGATGTCAGACAGATCCTTTAATAATTGCTATGCTTAAATCAAGCCTACATGTCTTTCTAGAAAACATTTTTTAATCACTTATGAATGTGATGTAGGCATTACTGAGAAGATTCTATGGGTTGTATCATACATTGTCAGATACCTAGATAAACAATTCAAAGTGATAAAAAAAGTACTGTGACCACTTCAAAAAACCCTTTCAATTCATAATCGTATATTTACTTCAAACATCATCTGCAGATTTCAACTACAACTCCCTGTCTTATTGTATGAACCTTCCTGAAGTAACCGTTTTCAGATGTTAAATTCACTCAAGTCTGTCATTTCTGTTTTAAATGACAACTTTTTCAACAGGTGGGTCCTGGTGCAAGTGACTAAATGCTGTGAGAGAACTACTACTGGCAAACTGGCCAAACAGCTGAAAAATCCTTCAGTTTTCACTATCTCTTTACAGAAAACCTTAAAAATGGTGTTACAGGACCTCAGACAAAAAGCTCTCTCTCATTCACTAGATAATATGAAATGTTTGACAAACGTTTTTAAATGTGCATGATCACAGATCAAAATCCATTTTTAAAGCTTCAAGTGTAATCTTCATCTACATATAAAATTTTGCTTTGTAAATCAAGTAGTTAACCAGATGATAGGTCTCACAGGTTGGTTTTTTTATAAATAGAAACAAAGTATTGTTTTGATACAACCCTATTTATGAATGAATGAGTTCTTTTTCCCAGAATACAACAAACTAAATAGCAGGAGACATCTTCTTGCCTCAAAACCCCAAGCTTCTTTCAGTCAACTGTCAGCTCCAAGCCCCATTTCTTAAGACTTTTCTCAGGGTTGTATTCCCCCTGCTCCTCAGGTCTGGTGGCTGCCCTCCCTCTCAACATTGGTAAGTCCTTTCGCATTTCTTTCAAATACACAAATCTTCATAAAACAGCAGCTGAAATTGCTCCCTAGTTTTCTATTTTTTTACTAGTGATATGTTTGGGCTTGAATTTGCTCGTTTTATCAAGTATGTATTTCCATGAATAAATGTAACTGTTCTTTGTGATAATTTTTAATCAGAAGTTGTGTGCATATTCCTTAGTTACCAAAACATGACAAAATTCAAGTATTTGCTACTGATATTAAAATAACTGTGGCTTTGAGTGAGACAAAATAATGCACCTGTGCATCTTATCATGTTCTTTAACTTTGCAGTGAGCATTTGTTAAAATTAACAGAAGTCAACATCATACAGCTAGTACCTGAAGTATGTTTTTCCTGCTTTTTGGCTTCCTTCTCTCCACTGTGCAGTCACATCAGCTGGCTCAAGCTGCCCTCCAAAAATATGTTGCCAGAGGTAAAGACCTACATAAATGAAGATATAATGAAAAATTCAAATGCCTGGATCTTGCCTACTCTATACTCCTAGTAAATAAAAGTATTTCTGGGAAATGAAAAAGCATAACAGCATAAGAATTTGGGAAAGAAATGTCAGAGCTTCTTATGTAATATGGACATTGCTTCCCAAATTCCATGTGACTTCAAATTAGGTAAGATAAACTTTTCACACACTGGGGTGTTTAAAAAGATATAGCAAAGTACCACTTGTTATCATCTCCTTTTGGTACACAGACCACTTAAAAATGAGCAGATATTAATCAGCATTTTAAGGATAATAATACTTCTCTTAAGCATTTTAAACATCACATTTCTGTGATGGAATTCATCACCATGTAATCTACTATTGTGCTCTACAATGCTACAGGGAAGTTCAACTGAAGATGGAAATTTTCATTTTTAAAAAAGCTAAAATAAGACAATGCTATGTCTCAACCAGTAGTTAGAGCTTGAGAGGACCTTGGCCATGAGTTTGTGTAGAGAGGAAATTCAGTGTCTTCTACAAGAGAATTTCCAAGTTCATCAGCGGCAGTAGTACTGCAGTACAGTGCCTTATTTCTCACTGTGCTAACCTTTATTTCACAAAGTGTAAATGTGACATAAATATTCTGGTTTAGTCAATTAAGATGCCCGTCCTTGTGTTGCATTGTAAGCTAGACTAGTTTCATTTGAACCATTTTCTTTGAGGGGTGTGAAAAACAGCTTTGAAAAATAACTGATACAAAGAAACTTTAGTCAAACTCCTCTTATTTGGTATTAACATAAATCTGAGTAACAGCTACCACTTCCTTAATGCTCTTCATGTACAGATATCCATACTATTTAATCACATACATAAATGTTAGTCATTAAAAACAAACTATCATAAAAGAGCTACATCAGAAAGATTATGTGATTAACAGATCTTGATTACATCTGCTTACCAATTGCTGCTTTGCCCCAAATCTGTACTCTAAGACTGGTTTGTTCTAAGTGAGACCTTGCGTTTTTTATAATTTTAAGATTAGCTTCATATCTCTGCTGAGAAGCAACCAGTTCATTTTTCTCGTCCTCTTCCCACGGATTCCACTCTTCATTTCCCAAGGCAACATGATCTAAGAAACCCCAAAGCGTAATTTACATTAAAAGAACAGATTTACAAGTGTAGAAAACTGACGAATTTTCCTGAATTCTGAATTTCAAGCAGCACCTGACAACCCTCCCGCCGCTCCGGGCCAGGAACACCGCTACCGCCCCCGCCCCCCCCGCCGGGCCCGCGGCCGCACAGACAAATGGCCGCTGCCACCGCAGGCCCGGCGCCGGGTGGAGGGGACTCGGCCCCGGCCCCGCTCTCCCTCACAGGGGTTGCCTCCGGGTCCCGCCCGCCACGGTGCTGCCGAGCAGAGGCGCTGAGGGACGAGGCGCTGCCCTCGGCCTGGCCCGTGCTTTCCAGGCCGGGGACAACAACGTGGGGCGGCGCCGCCGTCGCTCCCCCAAGCCTGGGACGCCGCGGCCTCTCTGGCGCAGGCAGGAGTTGACAAAGCGCGTCGGCCCCGCACCAAATCGACCGCCCCCCAGCCCCGCAGCTGCGCTGCCGCCCGCGGCAGGGCGGCTTGGAGCGGCCCGGCTGCCGCTCTCACCTCGCGGGCCGCGGCGGTCCCGGTGCGGCGGGCGGGGGGCGGCCGGTCGGCGGGGCCGCAGGAAGACGGTGTAGGCCGCGTAGAGAGAGAAGAGGCCGTAAGCGACGATCAAGGCGGAGCACAGCCGCTTGCGAGCGCTCCGCATCCCGCCCGCCGCGGGCGGAGGCCTCGGCGGGGGGCGCCGTGAGGCGGCGGCAGCCGCGCCCGCTGGGGCGGGAGGGGCCTCTGCCCGCGGCCCTGGGCCGCGGCCCCTGCTGAAGAGGCTCAGAGTGTCCCCTACCATCACCTGCCTCTGCCCCAAGGGCTCCCCCCCAGCATTGCCGGTACCGCCTCAGGTACACGGTGAGGGCGTGAAGATGCTTGTTACTCGCCCGGAGCCGAGAGCTGAGCACTGCGGTCTCGCCATTCCCTGCTGGTGCGGGCGCGGGGTGTCCAGTCGGTGCCGGGGGCCGCCCGGAAGCCGTGGTGAGCTCTCCCCCTCCTCCTGAGGGCTTCCCAGCCGCTTTCAGAAGTACAGAATCGATGCGCGTTGCAGATCGCTTCAGCAGCGCCGAACTTCAAGCTGCCCAATGTACATCGATAAACGTCCCCTCCAGCGTTCGGCACGCTGGGCTGAAGCTCCAGCCATCCGTGCCCAGTGGTTTGGTGCCAGGGGCGCGGGAGGGCGGGTGGTCCTGGCCAGCAGCCCCCTTCTGCAGAGAGCTGTGTGATGGTGGTGATTAACCAGGCTGTAAATGGGTAGGTGAACAGAGCTCTCAAGTCATGGGAACTTTGTATGACCCGTGGACCCACTGAACTGAGACAATGTTACATAGTAAGAGAAAGGTAAAGCTCTTTTCAGGCAATGTCCAAGTCCTCTCTAAGGCTAGATGCTACTTCTGTAAAGCCTTTACCAGCTTGTTTTCAAGCACCATGGTCCTAACAGTAGCCAAAAGCACAGTGACCTTCACCTGCCTGGATCAGAAAGTCTAGAATAGTAAAGATTACAAGACAACATACAACCTTGCAGAGTACTCTGGATCTGAGTAATTTTTTTTTTTTTACTATTTTTTTTCCCCTTATAAACACTAAACTTTAACCCTGACCTAAAACTTATTTGATGCACCTGTGCTTGCTCCAAACCAAAATGTAACTAGTTGCCTTAGCAGGCCTTCTGAAGTTGGTTTACAGTGTCACACTGCCAAATCCTAAATCTAATTTAAGGACTTATACACTCACTGAACTAGAAATCTGATGACCCGCAGGGGCAGCCAAGTCCTTTATTTTGACATTGCTTTCTGATTATCTGTGTTATCCTGACTCATAGTTTTCTTCCAACCCAGTTCTTAATCCTAAGTGTAACCCTGATTTCGCAGAACCATGGAATTATAAAAAGGTTTGGATTGGGGGAGTTGGAAGGGACCTTTAAAGATGATCTATCCTAACCCCCCTGCCACGGACAGGGACAACTTATGCTAGCCCAGGATGCTCAAAGTGCTGTCCAGCTTGACCTTGACTTCCAATGTTGAGGCATCCATAACTTTTCTGGGCAACCTGTTCCAGCATCTCACTACCCTCATCGTAAGAAAATTCTTTCTTACCTCCAATCTCCTTAATTTTAAAACTGTTGCCACTCATGCTATCACTACAGTCCCTGGTAAAAACTTTTCTCTGTCTTTCTTGTAAGACCCCTTTATATATTGAACTCATACCCATTTGAACCCTGCATATAATGCAGATGACTCGTCAGTACTAGCAGTAAGCTGCTGCAGAATTGCAGGTCAATACACTTGTTCCTGTTGGGCATCATGGCAACCTTGCTTTGGTTATCGTGATTTGTAATTTTATGGAAAAAGTGCACCTGATAAACACTTTCAAAATGAAGACTGAGCTTCTCTCTTGCCTTTCTAGCTTAGTGCATCTACCTGAATGCCCAGTGAAGTGGTACAGTCACAAATTTCAGGAAGGTCTGAGACATGATGTCAATAGTGGTTGATATTAAAATAAACTGTTTACAGCTTTAACTGCAGTCTGTTTTCTAAACCGGATCAGTAACTGTCTCCATGTGCTGAGTTGCAAAAATTAGTAGAAAACCTTTCTACAAAGACTTTAATTTAAAACAGAATATGATGAAAGAATGATAAGCATAGAACCTGTGGTGGGTCGACCCTGGCACGGCACCAGGTGCCCACCAAGCCCTTCTATCACTCCCCCCAACCCCCGTCAGCAC
>WUAM01000071.1:7885567-7929002 GCA_024336885.1 Actenoides hombroni | reverse complement strand
TATCCCCTCCCCCATCTTGCCCCCCCAGCCTCTGGTGCCGTGTGAGCACTGGCAGTCATAACACGGGTGTGTTATCATCACCCTCCAGCTCCCAGTGCTGCAGCATGAGGGCTGTATGGGGAAAAGTAGCTCAGCCAGACCCATTACAAACCAAAAGGAAAGAAGAGGGTAATAGAAATGAATTAAGAAGGGCAAAGAAGAAAGTAAAATGTTAAATCATTTGGGAACACAGGTTTCCTGTTGCACAGCTTCACTGCTTTGAATGATGATTTGAAAGTTCTCTCTTGTCTCCACACAGATGCAGTTAATTTATTATAAAAATAGCAGAAGAGGCTTGAAAAGAAGTCAAGGATTGCTCTAAGAAGAGTTTGGATGATAGACCATAAAGAGAGTATCTTGAAAGTCTGCATTTGAATGAGTGCATTTCAATTAAAAATTGCTGAAAGTGAACATGATTTGGAAGAGTAGTGATTGTTGCTCAGTGGGTCATTCACAATAGTGATGGTATAGTCATCTGCTTTAGAGCAGAGGAGAGAGGCATAGCAACCAAAGTGAGGTAAACAGGCAAATCAAATCAAATCAAAGTCTTAGAACAACTGTAGGAGATGGCAATGTTTGGTTATTTGGAAATAAATTCAAATGCAGAAGTGAAAACATGTGAGAAGGAAGAGCATATACTTCCTGAGCATAACATCTTAATCTTACATTTCCTACCCCTATTAATTCATTGTACATTTTGCAAGTTGCATTGGCTCATTTCATGGCAAAACAGGATGGAAAAAGCTATACATACTGTAAAAAAGCATATTAATTTTATAAAAAGAGCTTTGACTCCTGTTTAAAATATCCAGCCAGTTCAGGACAGACTCAAGGAAACAGTTTTCCTGTAATGCAAACTCAATTCACATAGAAACTAGTGGGAATTAAGAATATATTTAATGTTAAAAATGTACTAAGAAGGGATGAGGGGATGGGCTTAACAGAATGCCTACATGAATTAAGATCTTAGCGTAGGAGCTTTGTCTTGGGACTACAGAGGTAAAACTTGTAAGAACATAAAACTGGAAGGAACCACCTTAGCCAGGGAGTTCCTTGAAATAATAGGAAACTATGCAGCAGGTACCAAATTTAGGAAATGCCTGTGCTTCATACACAGTGTCTGTGCAGGGCTATAAAGGCCTAGCAAGTACTGCTTTCTAGTACTCTAACAAACCTCCCATGTATTGTAAAAGATGAAAAAAAGCCTAGTAATATGTCACGACAAGAGAGGAGAGATCAAGAGCATCAGTGATGTCTTAGACCTCTGTGCAAACAAGGTAATTATATCTCCTAGATGATGTGTCCTACAGTGAAGAGGATGAAAAGCCCAAGAAGAAGAGCTAATGAGACTTAGAGAAAGCCTCAATCCAGATCTGGTAAATCAGGAGGCTTAGATTCTTTCTTAGCTCTGAGACATCTTGCTGTGTGGTCTTATGGCAAATTATCTTGTCTCATGGTGTTCCAACTGACTTCTTGTAAAATCTTCATAACTGAACTTCTGGGAGTGTTATGAATCCTAGTTGACATAAAATAGTTGAAATTTTCTTTGAATGACAGGCAGCTTTCAATAATGAATGTGGAGTTACAACAAAAAAAGAAGAATCTAGTAACAAGGAGTTTGACCAGTAAATGGTTAAGCATTACAAGTTATTTACATTATAAGACATCACAAATTGGGAGATAAAGGGGAAAGACGTATCATTAGATGCAATAACTACATTCAGAGATAGGAAAAAAAAATAAAAAAAAGCACAGAAGTACATTTAACAAAAGCCTGTTCTGTTCAAGAGTTCATCACAACAAATGAAAATTAACCTGAAGGTTCAAAGTTAAGATTATGAGTGTGGCTGGCATCCTAAGGCAAATACATTCTGTTGTTCAGTTAATTTGAGTAAGAAGCTGTAAAAATAAACTTTGTTCTCTGTGAAAAGTCATTATTTCTGTACATATTATGATAAAAACAACACTTCCCGATGCTTGTTTTTACTATTCATGATGCCTACAATAAATTATTCTTTGTCTCTGTTATACCCTTCCAACAAAACCCATTGTTAAATAGGGAGTTGGAAATGATTGACAGATGTCAATGGGAAGTTCTAAAAATGTATTGACCAACATGTAACTTGTGCAGGCCTGAGCAAGGTTTTAGAACACAGCTAAGAACAAAAGAAAGCATCAGTTAGGCATCTAACCAGAACATGGAATGAAGACAGTTGTTGCCAGAATCCCCGAAGAAAGGTTTTGAGATGTAATTACTGCTCTATTAGCCCTGTATATATTAATTAAGACCCTTGCAGGGTTTTCTACTGCCACCTGCAGAATGTAGCAGGCAGCTGCAGTTACAATTTTTCTTCTACAAAAGCCTGAGTCTCCTGTTAGGCTATACTGTACAAGGCTGAATAAAAGGGAGAATTTTACAGGAGGCAACTAAAGATATGAAACCAGAGAAAAGTCTCTATTGACTGCAGATCACAGTACTGGATCCTGGGCTTTGGCAGAGGTTCTCCTCTGCATAAGTCTCTTGTGATAAGAGAGGTAATGGCCTCCAGTGCTCACCACTGCTTGATTAATAGAAATACTTCACTCTGCTGGCACTGGTTCATATGAGTACACATTGACATCATCCTTCAGGAAGAATCAGGCTCAGAATGACTTCACTTTTACCTGCAACTAATTACGATGGCTGAACTGTCATCTTGATGGGATGATTACCTGAGGCAGAGAGGTGATGGTAAGGAGCTGCTGACAGTGGTGAAAAATTAAGGGCAGGGACTTCTTTTTGATTTTGGTACAGCTGGATCAATAAGAGAGTGTCCACCTGTGGCCTTGTAGCTGCTTAGTTTACATGAGAACAGCCTCTTCCTGAGAAGCTAATGTACTGCAGGAGCATCCATATAAAGTGTTTCTTTGCAGTCTAATTAAATGACAAAACCAACTGCTGTATTTAGTTCTTTGTTTCTCTCAGATACAAGACGTAACTCTCCGAAGACTTTTTTAGGTATTAAAGGTTTCTCCTCCCATGTGGCATGTGTTACATTTAGGGTATCTCCAGGTTGTTTTCCGTACAGACAATCTATTCCTCCTCCCCTATTCCCCTTCCACTATTCCCTTCTCCTTCTCCTTTTCTCTTTCTCTCAAAGCATAAAGCTATTCAAAACACTGTGGCTCCTTCTGTAACACAAAGAAAGGACTCATAACTGCTGTTTTCCAGACTGTTTCATGTTTTACACATTTTTTAGTATCTTTGACAGGATTAGGTTAGGCTTTTTCGACAGCCCAAATGGTTGTTAGCCATGCCTACCTTCCACCATTCTCCCTTTTGTTCCCATAACTATTGCATCTCTGGTATTTTTTTAAGTTTGTATATAATGAAGGCAGGTGGTAAAGTCAGTTCTGGGCTCCTATAAGATTTCTTTGCATGCTGCCACCCAGATAAAAGCTTTATTGCTCATTTTCTATTGCAATAGGCTAAATACACACTTTTAAAAAACATGGTTTTCAAAATCTTTTACAATCTTAAGTACAAATCTAAGATAAATAAGTATGTTAAATACTAAATACACACTTTTAAAAAAACATGGTTTTCAAAATCTTTTACAATCTTAAGTACAAATCTAAGATAAGTATGTTAAATATATTTATAAAACTAACACCATTACACCAGCCTTTTGCATAAGTCTTCAAGTTTTTTTTAGTGGTAAATATGATTTCTTTTTGGATAGATGGAATTATAATCTCTCTTCCCCTCATTCTTGCTTTGAAGAAGATATATATTTGTATATACATATTTGTATATGACACTCTTCTAAAAGATTCATATAGGAAGAACTGTGGTAGATTTTTTACTAGCAGAAATTTTGGCCATATTTTAAAATAAAACTATACTAGCATATCACACTGTGGTTTGAGTCACTCTGAGTTTCTGTATCACATGATTTACATGGGAAAAAAAGAGATCATTTAAAGTCTATAGTGTTATTTGAGGTCATTGCAGTGTCATTTAAAAGTCACTTGAAATTTCAATTTCTTTAAAAATTAATTTATCAAAGGCAAGCAATGTAATCTCTCATGGAGGAGTTCTAGAGCTGTAGTTTGTGGTTCCACCTGGCACGTGAACAGTTGCGTTGCTGGCACTTGATCAGCCGTTCTCCTGTGATACTCATGGATGGGCCTCATTTACATGGTGATTACACAGGTGATAAGAGAAGGAACACAGAGCATCTGGTAAAGAGTGGCAGTATGTGACATGTCTGAACAGTTCAGATGAGCTGCAGTTCACTCACTGCCTGTATCTGGAGACTTATCGGGAGAAAGGGCAGATATGTGTGAAAGTTGGTCTGGTTCAGAGGCTAATGAAATGAGTATCGTGGATTTGCAGTAGGCTCTGTTCATTATAGGTTTGGAAATTTCAGTTAGTGAAGAAATATTTCATTAAATAGATGAATTTGTGAAATTGCATCCATCTCTGGCTTGGAACATGGTCAGAGTTTCTGGATCTTGGGACCCAATACCTCTTCAGCTGATTACTTCAATGCTGAAGAATTTAGCCTATTCTTAAGCTCAAGTTCTTTTAGAAAAATGGCTTTTTAAAATTGTTCAGAGCAACGAATTACTAGAATGGTAAGCCGTGGAATTTGGACTTGGGTCTTCAGGACAGCAGACTTCTGTTTGTGTATTGCTAGACAGAATCACCTGGGAAGCAGCCATGACGTGGAAAGTTGCCTCATTATAGCAGGCTAATTTTTAAGGAAAACATGCTAAGCACTCAGAAACAAACTATTCTTCTGTGCAAAAAGACTAAAATTCAGCAGAGGGCCTTCTTGCCTAAAAAGTAAATTCATAATGAACTAAAAATCAAAGAAGGAGCATTCAAGAACCAGTAATCAATGATTCTGTGCCTAGGTAGTGTTTGGTAATGAGCAAAATTACCCAGGGATCCATACCAAGGACTGTAGTGTTCAATTTCTTCATTAATGACACAAATGATAAGAGAGAAAATTTGCAGATGCTGCTGAGCTGGGCAGGAGGGTGGATGGCACGCTGAACTCTCAATTTGGAGAGATCTTACAAAATTGGGAATTGGGCCAAGAGAAATCTTGTGAAGTTTTTTAAAGAGAATTGCCAAGTTTCTCACCTGGGATTAAGTAGCCCCATGTGTCAGTATCGGGTGTGGACCAGGAACGCTGTCAGAAGAACCTGGGTGTTACAGTAGATGCCAAATTGTGTGTTCACAGATCAGAGGGTTTTGCGTTATTTTGGGTTCTTCATGCCTGGAGAGTTTATGAGTAATGTTTTATGTGGTTGCACATAAATCCAAACCCACTATGTTTAATCTTTTCAGGAGATAATCCTTTATTAGCAGATGTGGAAGTCCTCAGACAACATCACATCTCTAAAACATGACTAAGGCCACAATATCAAGGAGTTCTGTCATGCTGCTGTGGTTTGAGGGATGATGTGCTATAATAAATGCATATTTTTCCTGATTGGTGTGAAAGATATAGAATAAATCTGCTTTTAAAGACCATGTTGGTGAATTAATCTCAGGAAGAAATATTGTCAATGAAATGACCTTTTTTATGTCTGAAAGAGTATAGTTTCAGGTGTAACTATAGATATGTTTGAACGCAACCACATTCTGAGAATGAAGTGTTGACTATTCCCCAACACTGATATTCTCACCAGTGCCTGTTCATTGTGCAATGAACCTTTCAACAAATGCAATTAGAATAAAGACTTTTGGATGTATTGAGTATTTAGAGACCTTGGACTGGATCTGTAGAAGAGATCAAGCTTCACTTTCTTCATCAGGAACATTGAAAAAGTGATGATTCAGCTCATATTTGAGCAAGGAACAACAAAGATAATCCAAGCATCAGCTTGACCCCATGTGATTTACAGCAAATTTAAGTTAAGGTAATCACCACACAGCTGAAGGGCAATTCTGGTACCCAGTACTGGTACAGCAGTTCTGCAACTGCCAACCAGTAATTCTTTACAGAGCCAGCTCTGGGTATAGGCAGAACAGAGTTTTGCTGACTCCAGTAAGAGGACAAATTAACAAAACAGTTCAGCTTTGCAGTGGTAGCAGAATGGCTCTTATACCAGTCTCCCAAAATAGACCCAGGTACCAATTCAAATGTGGTCTTTGGACCCTGGTAACAGTCCTGCTTTTTGTGTGTCTTGCCCTTGCCAGTACTGACTATTTTGCAAAAGGGGTCATCCTGCCAGCTGGTGGGAGGGGAAAAGAAAAGCAGAATGATGGGGCATCTTATTCCTTCTTCAAGTCTGGAGCAGGTTACTTTAAGCACAGCCACTCCTGAGCTGGAGCACAGACTGAAGCAGACAGATAGCTGTCCATGGTTCGTCTCACCAGCAGATTAGAAATGGTGGTATCAGAAGGAGCTGGTCGTTCACTAAGCTAATGTTAGGAAGGCACATAACCATTACATTACATTACATTACATTACATTACATTACATTACATTACATTGCATCATACATCAGCGTTGCTGACGTGTTGAGACTTGGTTGCTGCTCTGAGACATGGTAGTACTCTGAAGAGTGAGGCTTCACCTCCTGGGTGTTGACTTTGGCTGTGCCTGATGCCCAGCTTGGTCCTCTGCTCCTGTGCTGTCAAATGGTACGTAACATACTTGTTACATGTGCTTTGCTGTCAAAGGTTATGTAACATGTAGCTATAATGTCATCAGTATTCTAGCTGAAGGGCAGAAGTTCTCATGGACCAGGTGTATCATGTTCATCCTGTTTACTGTGATATCATAACATACACAAAAAACATTTTATGCCTGTTTTCTTTGGAGGTTAGGAAAAGCTTGTTTTGATGCCTATATATAAAATTACCCGTATAAAGTACTTCTCCTTTTTGGGTGAAAGCAGTCATGATCTTATTATTTTAAAAATATGATACTGAATAATGATACTGTTAATAGATAAGTAACTTCCATGACAAGCAGAAGGGAATCTTAACAGAGAGGACTGTCCCAAAGAAATTAATAATACATCATATAGTTAGAAACAGAATGGAAGAAGACCAAACAATAAGATCAGAACATAGAAGTAATGACTTACAACCTGTAGATCAATGAAGAAGGATGTTTATAGGCTTAATAAGGAGCAGACTCCTGTGAAAGGATTGTAAATGATAGATCTAGATACTTGGATTCAACAGGATGAAAATTCACCTATTAGAATCTGTCAAAGGCTAAGGAAGTGTAGTGCCTCCATGACTGCCTGTTATCATAATGCTCCTCCTGTGTCCTTCGGCCTTTTGTGCCAGCAGAGTTCATAGTCTCTCTCTTCTCAGGGTACAAAGGCTCACATTTCTCTTTAAAGCCTAGGAGGCTGTGTTTCTCACCTGTGAATGTCTCTTTAGTCCCTGATCTCTTTCTCAGAATTATTTTCCCTCCAAGAAGGAGACATGAACCATATTCTTTTTCAGCTCATAGATTTTTGTACTGAGCAGGAATGACTTGGCTTTCCTATCATTTATGACTTGTCTGAGTTTCCATACAATGACTGTTTATCCAGTTTTGTACCCTCTTTTAGCTTCTACTGCCTATCATAGCATGAATTATTGTTGTGCTCTGTTCCAATCCTCTTTCCATTTGAACAATCAGGAAGATATTTTATGTGTATATAGACTCAAATATTTTATTGAGAATGGCACATGTCCATTAACTAAATCAGCTTGTGAATCTAAGACTATAAGTATTTTAACAACTTTCAGAAAGGTGGAATAGGATGAACAGTTTGCTTTATCAAAATAATGGTGCAAAGAAATAAAATTAATTACCGTGTGTAATGAAATTGCTTCATTTTGGGCTCAATAAGAATTCATTTTGAAGTGAAGCGTAGACATGGCACTTCAGGACATGGTGTAGTGGTCATGATAATGTTGGTTTGATCATTGGACTTGATGATCTTAGAAGTCTTTTCTAACCTTAATGATTCTATGAAGCTATTTATGTTTCTTTTTCCTTTTTTTCCCGTTTTCTTTTTTGTTTGTTTGTATATGTTTTGGTTTGTTTGTTTGTTTTGGTTTGTTTGTTTGTTTTTCCATAATCTGTAGTGATAAACCAGAAGAAAATGTTCTGAGATGCACCAAAATAAACTGGTCTTTTTCCTTAGGCGTGGTAGCTTCACTCCTCCATGAACTATTTGGATTAGCTACCAAGAAGAGTTAGTGTCACAGTTTTGTTTGGGTTTCATGTTAGTGGTGAGCCTGAATGTGGTTTAAATGAATCTTGTATACTTACCCCTGCATAAGTGTTAAGAAGCACAAAAGCAGTTAGTTACTGCTTCTTAGCTGAAAAGCAGCAACTTTCAGCGGAAGGAAGATCATTTTTTGAAACACTAACTCATCTTTTTTTGTGATTGTGAGCATTGCTCTCAGTTATTTATACCAGAATTACCTAAGGAAATGCAGCTGTGCCCTTCTTATGCATGTCATCTAAATCAAATCCTTTGTGTCTATTTTATCTTGCTAATTTTTATATTTTTTTTCCTACAAGACGTGGAAATAATGGAAGCCCTAGGCTTTCTGAATATATCCCAGTGAGTTAAAAGAATAAAAAAGAAGCTAATTATGAAAGCTGTAACAAATAATATGATTTTATATTTAGAAGCCACCTTTTTATTTTTGAGCATCTGATTTTTCCTGTTGAGCTCTTTCATCTCACTGAAAGATTTTAATTATATAGCAAAATCCTTTAGAGTCTTTGGATAGATAGTAAATGGAAGAGAATTTAAACTGCTTTTTAGCTTCAGAACTCCTACTATTCTGAAACTTTGAATATGAATCTGTAATGAAATTCATTTGCTCTTATTTTCAGAGATTTGTGTGATTCTTTTATTACTTATTGGCCATTTACATGACCTGCCGTCTACTCTTGCATCTAAGTGGCTTATTTGGCCTCAAGGCATCTGACTGTGTGTTGGGCTGAGAAATTGAAAGCCTGTATTCAGCAGAGTAATTTATTGTTTGTTCAGATAGAATTTCAAGATACGTTATCTTTGCTTATCATTCTCTCAGATGTACTCTGCCACAAGAGAACAAATCAAAGTGACTCCAGTGTTTATATTGCCTCTATTTATGCAATCTTATGGTTCCCTAATGGTTAAGGTAGGTATGGGGGAAGTGAAACTATTTAAATCAGAACAGAATGTTTCTCTTATAATATGGGGGGTCTGCCTGTCTGCTCTGTCCATCAGGTGGGGCATGATCTAATAGCAGGACAAATCTGTATTCCTGTTGAAGCTGCTGAGACATCCTGGCATGATGAAGGTATTGATTTTTCAAGACTGCACATTTTGTACTGGCCAGAGGTAACAGGATCAGTTCTCTGCAAGGACCTCATGGGTGCTACTATGAGACTTGTCACTCAGGCTTTGTCGACAAGAAGAAGATCTGATTGAATGAAGTCATCTACCACATTTCTAACAGTTTAGGGAGAAGTTTTTGCTACATCTCTGTGACAGCCTCCTTACAGACTTCAGGAAATGGTTAAACTACATGTGTCCATGCATCAGTATCTTTAGTTTTCCTAAATCTCAAGTCCAGTTCTGGTCCTCTGTGAATATTATGTGTCTGCTTCAGAGTGAGATCCTAACACACCACCTGCTGTCACGAGAAGGTAAAATCTAGCCCAGCACACTGGATCTGAGGAAAGACAGTCTCTGATCATATCATCCTCACATGAAGACAGCTCAGAAAATTCAATATGGCCATTCTGTTTTTTATAGGTGATGAGTTACACAGCCAGCACATAACATCCCCCAGAACAGAAATAGGATGAGAGTGGAAGTGTTTGTGCTCTCATTTGAAAAGAGCTTATGCATTAATGTTGCAGACTTTTATCATATGTTTGATCTACTTATTTTATATTTTTGATTGTATATATTTGATTCACCCGTGTATATTTGTACCACTTTAAAAAGCCTTCAGATGGATGTGTCCACAGCTCACTGTGTGGGGAAGTAGATTATTAACACAAGCATATTGCTTGTTAACTTAATGGACCTAATACCCACATTTGAATAGAGATTTATAATTATCAGTTACAGAGTTTGATTTCAGTTGCGTATGGGGGTGGCCATGTCAATATGGCTGACACTGAGAGTTCATGCACTAATTCAGAAAGGACATTTGCTCTTTTCTGAGAGATTATTTCAGTCAGAGACTGTGTCACTCTTGGTGGGAGTATCCATAACCTCTGCTGGTTTGAGAAAATATTTAAGGAGAATTAGATTGCGTGCTGTCAGGTTCCTGATGTCAGTACCTCTAGTCTGAGGCCTCTATAGGAAAGTGGTCCAGAGAGGAGACACAGGACCAGCACTGCTGTTGAGGGAGAAGCAGATCAAACCGATACAACATTTAGGCAAACTTTCCACTTTTTCCTGATTTGGAAGTCCTTGGGACTTCTGAGAATGGCGTAGTTGCAAATTTGGTAAAAGACCTGCTCAGTGGTTGTCATAAGAAAATAAATGATCAAAAATCAAGAAAACTGGATAGCAAATACATAAGCTAGGCAGCCAAGATAGAAAGCAGAAGGAAAGAGATTGTGTTAGCACTATATCTTTTAACACATCACGTTGAGGGTGATCACGAACTTATTCTTATTTAACACTTTTTTTTTCTCTATATTCAAATATTGTTCCATAAAAAAAGAGGGAAAAACCCATATCCTACTCACTGTCTTTACCCCCATGGCTGCATATCTGGTCTGCCTGCTAGGGCATCATGACCTGCATAAGAGAAATCATCAGTGTCAAGAATTGCTGCAACAGGAATAGCAGCTGAGTTTTTCTCAGGATATCCCAGACGGTAATATCTGGCATATTTTTTTCTCTTTTTATTTTGCATTGTAGCAGGAAGTCATATGGTACATACTCATTTACTAGGATTGAAAACAGCGTGCCCCCAGAAACATCAAAGATTTCACCTTGAAGCTGGCAGAGAAGTGACAGTATCAGGTCAGCTGACAGTATCTTTCAGTCATTGCTGGGATAGATTGTTTTAAATGCTTGTTCCCTCATTTTCCAGCTAATTTTAGAACAACTTCTGTTTTCAAGATAACAGTTCCTCACAAAAACTCACGCAACCACTAAAAACCCCAATATTTCCATTATTAACACTTTAATTTTTTTATCAGTATTTAGTATGATATAGTTTTCTGAGAACTTATATAGCTGTTAATTGACAAATACAGTATAGCATGAACACCATTTATGTATGTTCTAACAATAAAATGAATAGAGAGGGTTTAGATTCTAATTTTTGTTGGTTTTGAAGTAACTGAAGGAAAACAACTGATTGTATTTGAAATGTCTGGTGATACTGAGTACAACTCTGTGATGTTTTTGAATATAAGAACCTCCTCTGGAATATTCTGTGAAAGAGAGAAATCCACCAGGTAATAAAAGAGAAAGAGAGAGAAAGAGAGAGAAAAAGACATATCTTTTTCTTTGGGTTACATTGTATTCAGTCCTTTGAATTACTACAATGTGTGTTGGGACTGAAAATTCTTACCTTTGTTTCTGTTATGTTTTACATTATGTCTGTATGAAATTGCATACTCCTGGCTTTTTTGCTGTATGAGTTACAAAGTGCTTCATTTAAGGTAGAGCAGACCTCACCTGAATAACTGCACAGCAATATGGCAGATGAATTTCAGGGTCAAGAAGGGCAGTTAATGTTTTTAGCTTGAAAAAAAGAAAGTCTCTAACTAGAGATGCATAATGATTGTTTCTGAATAAGTTGTTATGATTCATGGAAAAAAGATCTGAAGTTATTGCAGTTAGTGCTCTAAAAACATAAATGTAATGCTCAGAGAATGTCAAAAAGGCTTTACATTAGAGATCATTAGGGAATAAGTAGAAAACAAAACAGTACTATCATTATACCACTGAATAAATAAATGTCACGTTCACAGGAATGAATCTGTGCAATTGAATTGTTAGTAATAAAAAATATGGGACTGGGAACTTACCACGATTCCTCTCCAGGCATCCACTAGCCTCTCCTTTTCCAGACTCTTGTTTAGTGACACCCCTCTGCCATAATAACAGGAATCATAATACAACAGGAATAATGTGTATGCATTTGGAGTGCTGCATGAAGCTCCATGGTTTCACAAGACAGAAACTGGTCTGTGGAGACACAGAAGCCAAGTAAATATGGGCAACCACTGACTGCTACAGTAGCCTGGCTGCCTTATTTCAGAATAGCAAGTTGTCTGGTTTGGCTGTTGATGGCTGTCTGCAGTGTAACTTTTGAAGTGGATTAGGAACCTCTAAAATATATTGATTTTAATCTTGTAGTGCTCATAAGCAGTCAAACTAGGATGTTTGTGGAAAACTTTTGCAAAAGGTTTTTCTGTGGTTAATGTTGAGATCACTTGTACAGATCAGTTATATTGTAGGAAAATATTTGCTTGTTGATGTTTTTATCAAAGGAATTTTGTTAAAAAGCATTTGTAACTACTGTCTATGACAAGAGGAGCTTTGAGACTGGAACCTACCTAATTTGTTCTTTCAAAAAATAAAAAAACCAACAACATGGGAATACTGACTTGAGGTAGAATGTTTTGTAAGAGACCCCAGAATCAGACCAAAACATCAGGGTTTCCTTCAGACACTCCTATCTAGGGGCCAATCTGTTTTTTCAAACTTTCCTCTTTGAAGAAAGGCTAAGGACAGAGACCCAGCAGCAGGAGCTGCTGGCCTTGGGAGGAAAGACAGAGACTTAATGACTGTTTATCAGTTTCTTAATCAGACACTGAAGCCCTGCCACAAGCATTCACTTCCCTTTTGCCTTTTGTAATAGTCCTACATTGAACTCTCTGTAATAGTTATCTAACTGCTCATTTATTTATTCTGCCTAAAAATAGTCTTTATTGTGTCTTGATGCTATTCTGAGCAAATTGCAAAAGTAATTTTAATATAGTGAACAGTATTTAAAACTTAACTTCCCAACATCTCCTGCCCTTACACTGATGGCATGTACATTCATATGTGATCTCTACTTCCAAATTTAGTTCACAGTTTCCTCCATTCCTTTATAAGATTTTGGGAAGATCTCTCTTACAGTACGTTGTAAAGGTCAACATGTCCAAAGGCAAGATTGCCTACATATAGATCAGATGAAAGATTCACCTTGTCAGGTATCCTGCCAGTGATGAAGGCCACTAGCCACTAGCTGAGATATCATAAGACCCTACAGAGGATTAAGCCCTATCAAGTTGTCTGCAGCACTTGACAAACCACCCTGAAGCACACTATGCATCTTAGCTTCTTCCTGAGCCCAAACCCCTATGAATTTTTCCTGGATTTAACCTCAGCACAGACTGCCTTAAATTATACCCCAGCCAGCAGGACAGGCCAGGGACTTCCATGGAAGGACCCTGTGTCACTGGACTATCTGATGTAGCCACCTCCAGGACAAGTAGCCACTGCATCAAGTATCAGACCCATGTATGGGGCAAGTAAGGAAACCTTAGAAGTGCTGTAGAGTGTGTTCTCACACCCCCTTTCCATTGTCATCATGTCGTAATATACCCTGCAACAGACAATAGTCAGCAGCAGCTAATTTGGCTCTGAGGCCATGTGTGGGGCTGCCTGTTCTGCACAGCAGAGTAGTTGTAGCAACATAATCCAAGGTGGCAAAACTCATTAACCTTTCAGCATAAAATGCCCATATGACACCACTTGCATTGCTGTATCAGCGGCAGGTGTCTTCAGCAGCTGGGGTGGCTGCAGCTGCCAGTACATCCTGCAAGGAGGCAGACAGATGTGCACTGCCAGCAGGTCATCAAGGTAAACAGGTAAGTGGAATTTATCCATGCCTAACTTAGCAAGGTAGAGTTTCCAGCTTTTCCTGTACATCAGGCATTTGAGCTTATCTCCTTTTGAGTACCACCAAGCTGTGGGCTTAAGTGTTAAAACCACCCTCTTTCATTATATTCAGAATACAAGAGGCAGCTGGCCCAACTGACAGGGCACAGGGGCCAGGCTCTTGGATTGGGAAGGATCTGTTAACATATAAGAGAAGTCAGACAAAGCCTTTGTTGATGAAAGCTATGTACAAATTTCAAATCATTATGCTGATCATAAGGAGACTCTTTGTGGAGATATTCCAGCAGCAAGAAAATAAAAGCTTCTGAATTGCTTCTTATTTTTGCTCATGTTGTTAATAAACCATAAGAGCATTACCATAGACTATTGTCTGGAAAACAGGCAACATCAGTATTTTTAAATAGATTTTCACAATTGAATAAGGTACAATTATGGAGGGCTTGTTTTATTTACAGGTATCAACATCTGCTATCCTGTCTAGCCTGTCAGCTCCACTTTTTGTTTTTCCAAATAGTTGTTGAATATATGAAGAATACCAGCAGGATCCTCTGCAATACCATTTTGACCTTTCCACAAATAAGATGAAGAAGCATTATCTTTTTGAGATCCTCTATGTAGAGAATACAAAGTTTCTGATAATAAATCCTGAGACGGATACACAGTCATTAACTGCTGATTGAAATACAAGTTTCTAGAAATATTGAACATGTACAGAACCAAACAGTATATTAATTAGATGGCAATTATCACAGGAAGGTTTCTGGGCTTGAGCATCTCTCCTTATGACACAGACAGCTTCTCTACTGCAAGTAACACAGACCCAAGCCATTTCCACAAGTCACTGGTCAATACTGTCCACTCAAAAGGTCATTGGCAATCATCAGTCTGGATGCAGAGGCAGCACCTTTGCATGTGAGGTGATGACAAAGAACAAGGCAGTTGTAGCAAACCCAGCCCCATGGTCTATGAGGGTGGGTGTTGATGGAGCAGAAGTAGTATTGGTAACCAGCAGCTGTTCTTCTGGATGATTGGGTGAAGCCATGCATGCTGCTGCCATTGGATGAACTGTGGCCAGTGCCTCCACCTCAGAAGTGCTGCCCACCATTTCCATTACTTAGGTCTGGGAAACCACACTGTCAAAGGGGTAGATTCCCTTACTTTTGTCAAGGCTGATATGGATGATTTTGTACCAAATCCCGTCTCCTCCAATCTGCCACATGTGTGTAGCAACATTAGACAAAAAGGGAAATGGTAAATACTTAAATATGCCAGCCCAACACAAAATGTTGAAGATCAGTGAAGCTGGTGAAGGATCTAGAGTGCAAGTCTTAAAAGGAGTGGCTGAGGGAACTGGCGTTGTTTAGCCTGGAAAAAAAGAGTCTGAGGGGGGACCTTATGTCTCTCTACAACTACCTGAAAGGAGATAGTTGGTCTGTTCTCCCAAGTAACAAGCAATGGGACAAGAGGAAATGGCCTCAAGTTGCACCAGGGGAGATTTAAGTTGGACATTAGGAAAAATGTCTTCACAGACAGGGTTGTAAGGCACTGGAAAAGGCTGCACAAGGAAAGTAACGAAGTCACTGTCCCTGGGGGTATTTAAAAGATGTGTAGATGTGGTGCTTAGTGACATGGTTTAATGGTGGGCTTGGCAGTACTGAGTTAATGGTTGGACTTGATAATCTTAAAGGTCTTTTCCAACCTAAATAATTCTATGATTCTATGTCTTTCAGGAGCAGGCTTGCAACACTATCAGCAATCTCAGGGACACACTTGTAGAAAGACTTATGAAAGGTCCCCTTGCAGGCAGGCCTTTGCTGATGTATTACAGTGATGCAGAGCCTCTTAATTAATTATGGCTGTGAAGGTAATGACCACTGATTACTGTTGCTTGCTGAAAATGGACTTGCCAGGACAGCCTTCCAACTCCAGTTCCCTCACAGTTTTCAGCAAGCTTACTGCTGTAGTTGCAAATCATTGGCATTCCTCTCAAGCCTCTGTTTTTTTCTGGTGAGAAATGTCCTGGGATAGGTGATGGAGAAATTATAATTTAAAAACAATAAAAAAAGGTTTTGTTGACTTTTTAAAGACCTTAAATGACCCTAAATGGGAACCTGCTGATAATTCAGCTTCATCTTGGAAGTTAACTCTTCAAAGTTGAAGTGTTCTGGGAGGCTTGTGGTTTTTTAGTGCGTTATCATAATATTTCAATATTCAGGAGATGCAAGAGGATTATTATATGATGGAAATGTCAAGTTACTGTGGTTGGGAAAAGCAAAGTGTGTGCATACAGCGTGTGGCACCAGGGCATACACAAAGCACAGAATGAGGGAAAGGTGTCTCAGAGGGATACCACAGTAGGTATCTGGGACCAAGACTGCTTGGAAATGTTTTTACAACTCGGTTTTACACCTTGTGATGGATTTTAAACTATTACAAAGACACTGTCTAATTCTTAACTGGCAGCCTGTGTACGCTTTGGTTCACCTTGATATATCTGTTGATTCAACAATCTGTTATTTCTGTACTGTTTTGTCCATCACCCATTAATTATAAGGAAATTAATTACTACATCTTACCAAAAGATTTCATTGTGCTATGATAAAATGCAGAAAACTCAAAATTCATTAAAGTAAATTATATGGGCCCCCATAAGTCAAAACTCACAGAAATTTATAGTTAAATGGATGGATAGCACTGATAAAGCCTTTTGTCAATAGGGACCTATAAAATTAGTCAGGCATGATGTAGTCCCTGCATATTAGATATAGTCTTTTCCTTCCAGGTGCCTCTATACTATTAGAAAAATGATGCGCTATACTAGGTATTTAAGTTAGGAAAGCATGTCTAGTGAGTCAGGCCAGGATAGCAGAGCAGCCTGGTGTCCCCAGCCTTGCTGCAGTGCTGCCGATGCAGCAGTCATGTCCCAGCCCACTTTGGGAAGCATTGCTCACCTGGCAGGTGCTGTGCAGAGCCCAGCTTGCAGCAGCCTTGCCAGGGTGGCTGCTGGCTGCCGGTCCTCTGCCAGCTCTGCTCAGCCTTCAGCTTGCTTCATGCAGCCAGTGCATCCCTAAGTGCTTAGCAAAGGAGGTTTTTGGGATACAAAGCTCTGGAGGCTAGTCCCTGGTTATATTCCCAGGCTTGCCTTTACAGCAGTTAAGGTGTCCAAAGAAGTTGTTCTTCCAGATTCCTCTCTCCACTCAGCTTCTCTAGCTCACTGTGGACTTCCTCTTGGTTTCCTACCTTTCTTGCATGCAGATGCATGCATGCCAAGATGATTCTTCCTTTAGTTTCTGTACCTGTTATTTATTATCCCTGCCTCCTACAGAAACAAAAAAGTCTGTACAGCTTGAAGGATGGGATTTCAGAATAGGAAAGATTGATCTCTGAATTAAATCTTTGAACATTGCCCTGTAGCACTAGTTTTGGACACTGAGTTCCTGTACTGCAGGAATCAGTTGAAGTAATTTTTCATCCAGAAGTATTAAAGTTTACATCCCTGAGTATGGTAATGAGCCTAAAGGAGTACATGCTAAACATACATGACTGTGTTACTCAACTCTCCACCCAAATCATGCTAAATGTCACCTAGAAGGTAGGGACAGACAGAATTAGGATATAAAAGTCACAAAGGGAATGCACCCCTCCAGGAGGAGAGGGAGGAGACTGAAGATCCAGCCAATACGGTCAATGGGCTGTGCTCCTCTTCCTCCACTCAAAACAAGGACACCTCCTTGGTAAGAATTGCACTGTCACTACACGTTATACCTTTTATTTCTATTATGTATTAGATCTATAACTCAGGCCTGTGCCTCTGAGTCAGATGATACCTGGGAATTATTAACTGGAGCTTGATTATCCTTTTGCAGTCAGTGCATTTATCAACAGCAACTCCCAACCTCCCTGTCCCTTTAATATATCAAACCTATGTGTTTAACTTTTAAATTTTCTCTTAAATTCTCTTCTCTGACACACTCTTGTCAGTTACAAGCCCTTCAGCCGGGGCTCTGAGACAGGACTCTCAGACATACCTTAGACTTAGTGAAATTGCTCAGAGAAACCCTTGGGCTCTGGCAGGCAAATGTCTCATTCACACCCTTAACACGACACAAGCCTTTCGAATTTTGCATCCACAACTGACGGGAACTTTCAAATTTAATTTCATGTTGGTGCACTTTCCCTAAAATACCAGTAATGCTGCTTCTCCACCTTGAATTGGCCTGCTGTACAGATTAATGTTGGGTGTTGCAGCACCCTAACATTACAGTAAAAGAAATTCCATGGAAACAAAAGAATATTTTTTTAACCATAAGAGGTTTTGAATAATGTACTGTAAATAAGACATAGAGCCCCCACTCAGCAATGAAATGAAGAAACATAGTCCTAGATCCTAGATTCAGGGGTGGTAGTTCTCTCTGACCTCCAGTGTAGCACAGGTCTGTTGTTCCCTGAATTAGTTTTTGTTTAACTAGAGGATCTCTTTTTAAAAGATATAAAATCTCAAATTAAATATTTGCAGTAGGGACAAGCTATCATTATTTTTGTTAAATTATTGAAGTGATTAATTTTCATGGTACTAATGGATGTAATTTCTATTCCTGAATATCTCTACTTTCAACTCCCAGGCACTCTATCTTGTTATGTTTTTGCTTTTGAGACTGAAAAGCCCTCAATTATCAAATTTCTATTCCCCCTAGAGGTAATTAGAAACTGTCATCAAGGCACACTTTAGCTTTTTTGTTAAGGGAAACAGATAGAGCTTCAATTTTCCACTAAGGCAGGCTTTCCAGTCTTTTAATCTTTCTCCTGGTTCATCTCTGAATCAGAGACATTAAATTTATTCCTTCTTGAGCTGTGGACAGTCGAACTATGCACAGCATTTCAGAAGAAGACTCGCTGGTCCCAGGTTGCATAACCTTTCTAACCACTTTGTGTAACCTTTCTAACCTTTTTTGGTATTGTTTTGCTCATTTATCCTAGGACTGGCTTTTTGCGTTGCTGTTAATACCTTGGCATACCACACAAGGAGCCAATCTCCAGCTGACTGACATGATGCCCCAATCATTTTTGCTACTGTTCCCAAGATAGTGTCTCATTATGTCTGTAATTCCTGAATATTATCGAATTACAATTATCTGCATTGATTCACATGTCATTTGCTTGCAGCAGCTTATCAACTCATTTGTTTCAGTGTACCCTCTTCATGTGTCACATGTACACTTTAATCAGGAAGGATTCTCTCATTTCTTCCAGACTATTAATAAAAACGTAAAGTCCAAGAAGTGACCTCAGTGTGGCCTTAAGAATACATGCCCTTAATGAGGCCTCGCTGTTTACAAATGCATCTTTAGACCTGTCAACAGCTTTTAAAAACTCATTTTCTGTGTACCACATTGATTTTGGTTTAATTATCAAAATGTTGTATAGGGCCGAGTTTAAAGGATTCTGACTATTCCATATAATCTCTGTTCCCCTTCTCAGTCACTGAAGACTGTATTGCAATGCATTGATATAAAACGGATGAATTAAAGATGCTCAAGCCACCAAAATCCCCACATATTTAAATTTTTGTATGCTGAATTTTAAGTCCTCATTTTTTCTCATATAAAGGGGGAGGGGAAGAGGGGGAGAGGGGAGAGAGAGATATTTTTGATATACACAAAAAAAGGGGAGCTGCATCTCACCAGCTTTAAATATTTACAGATGAGCTCATGCAGTCTCCCACTTTACCTAGTTGAGGGAAATAGACATTTCAAGAATACTGCTCAGTCATTCAAATGTAGATGTTTAAAATAGATTGCATGAACTGCATTCCCTAAATGCGTATTTCTTGCTGATCACTAGAGAGAGAGAGAGACTGTAAAACCAACTCGGGTGTAAATGCTGAAGCGATGTAGCCGAGGTTAGATGAGGTGAATCCCAAGCAAAGTGCATGGGATTACATCATGATTCATGGCTTTCCATTTTGATAATTAAGTCTATGCAGGAATTCAATTTTCTGGAAACTAAGAGGGAATTCTGAATGTATTGCTTTACCAAACAACTTTTTATTTGTCGATCCAGCAGCTCTTTACTTTAACACCGGGATTAGATAATTAATCAGCATTCATTTTAACTACAGAGTTAGGATACAGGTTTCTTATAACCTCCCTTACATGCTGTATAGCCCCAGGGCCCACAGCAAACAGAGGTATGCCTGTAGAGCTCCAGCTCCCTTTGATCATTTGGGAATTTGTGCCAAAGAGAAGAATGATAAGGTTTAGGAAAAAAATCTGAAGGACATAGGATACGTGCTGTCCTAACTTTTCTAAAATAACTCAAGACTTCTTGAGTGACAGGTTAAAAAAAAAAAAAAAAGAAAACTGAAATTGAAAATATCCATAGGGATAATTTCCTTTATCTATCAGGGTTTTGTTTCAGTAGCTTGAATAAGGAACATGTAGAATAAGGAACAATAAACAGTATCTCATGTGAGGAAATGGTTGGGCACATATACATATGAATACTAAATAATATAGCGTATAAACTGATTAGGCCTCATCTGTCTCATGTGCCTGGAGATTAATGTTAATAGCACTTAATACGTTAAGACTGATATTAAATTTGATCAGAGGAAATTAAATAACAAAGAACTTTTCTAAACTTTTTGGAATTTCATTGATTTTTTTTCTCTTTCACTTCGTATATGGAAGTTTCTTCATGTCAGCTATTGCCAATTTACACATTCTTAGAAATAATAATTTTCCAATCACATATACAGTCTAGAAATGCCATGAGGAAGATAAAAGTTTTTATGTTGGGAAGGTCTGTGAACATGTCTGACTTTTCCATTCTTGTTTTAGATAAGGCAGGCAGTAGGATTGAGGTTACTTGCTTTCAATAAACTTTTCATTTTCATGAACACAGGAGAAAGCAAGCTATAATTTTCAAGACTTGATAAGGAATGCCGAGGAGTTACATTACATCTTTGATAGCATGATGATTTGTTTCTCATTTAAACTCTGAATATTTTGCTTATACTAGAATGATCCTTGCAGCTGATCCTGAGATGCTTACAGTGCTATGTACTACATACTGCCAGGATGCCCTGAAAGTTTGCTATTTGAAAATTCACTGGACAGGCTTCAGAACAAAGAGCTGAAATCATGAATCAGGTCAAAATAGAAACAGGTTTAATCAAATAAATTGAACTGCACATGACTCTCACTAGTGACTAAACTTTGCATTTGTAGCCTGCCTCATGCTAAGCACAACCTGTCTTCACTGAAATGAGTAGCTCCTCTGCGACCTTTGAAACTCATCTGATCTTTTGAAACTTTGAAACTTCATCTGATCTTTTATAAAATACCTTTCAGCCACTGGCAAATTAAACTTGGCTTGAGGTGAAAATACTGGATTTCATCACTCCTGAATACTCAAGCAGTTAGGGCACATGCATGGTATTTGTCCCTCTCTCTGAATAAGCTGAAATCCTGGATGCAATATCTTACATGTGAAAAGTTACATAACAGACAAAACTCAGCTGTTCATTAATTTTGAGATTTTCTACTTTTCTAGCAGACATCACTGTTGCATTGCAGCATATGTGTACTGTGTGGAAAGCTCCAGTGCAGGAATACATTGGTCTTATCAGGGTTCTTCCACAGAAACTAATAGAGACGTTGGGGAAAGGTTATTTCCATTTCAACTAGTGCAAACCTAGCCACTGATGATGTAGTGAAGAAGAAAATGCCTGAAATATCTTTAAGTAAAACATTGGTTGCCTTGTGAAACGGAAAGCACCAACAATATTTTTATAGCAGCAATAGGGTTATTTTGAGCATAGAAATATGTGTTATTTATTTATTTTATTTTATTCAGCTTCTGCAAGTCAACAGCTGTAACAGTATTTTCAGTTTTATTTACTTTTGAAAAATTTGGGGTTTTTTTTCATTTTATTAAACCTCAGTCACTTTTAAATAAAAATGCAGTGCCCTGCGTTAATGCAACAGGAATTAATATGGTATCCACAATAATATAATAAATATCCTTTCTCATATCTTAAAAGGTAACAAGGATAGGAGTGAATGTACTTTATGAACATTCTTTTTATTTTAAAGTATTATCCAGCCAAGACATTTTATAATGTAAATAAGGATTTGATCTTGTAATGTCACCAGCTGACAAAACATAGAAAGTTCCTGATGCACTTACAGTGTTTGAGGAGGGCATTCCCTCAAACACTCATATCTTCTTTTGAGTGTTGTAGCACTGTTAGCAGATCACACAGGCAAAGGCTCTGAGCTGACTTCCTCTTGCTTGCTCTCTCTTGTGAACAGGATGGGGGGGGGGGGAGGGGGAACAGAAAAAAGCTGTTACTGTATAAGTTTGTGATTGGGGTTTTGGTTATGCAGCTGACCTGCTACCTGCCATGTGATGCAACACACTACATCTGTATTTTCCTGTTGTCAGCTCAGTTCTGACAGCACTGTCTCCCTCTTGGGCCTACAACAATATGTTTTTATTTAATTTTCTGGCCTGAATTGGATGCTGGATTAAGTGGTAAATCAGTATGTGATAGTTGTATGATAGGAATATTTTATAATATTTTTATATCATAAAAAGATGTAGGGAACGGCAAGGCCTGATCTACCTCAGAAATCCTTGTGAACAAAGGTAAAATGAAGATGAATTAACAAAAGAATCAAAACTGAAATGCCCCCTTAAAGAGGAGTTGCAGTCATGTGAAGTGAGACGTGTCAAACATTCCATAAAGAGTGCCAAAGCATGAGTGGTGTGACAGTCGCACACCTAAACATAGGAGATGGCATGTGGATATCAAAGCTCCCATCAGAGTTTGTGGGATCCAGCCAACACAGTCAACAGCTGGTGGCCATTTGGGTAGGTAGATAATAACGAGGAGGTTTCACAATAGAAATGCAGACAGTGTGCTTGTGTACGCCACCTTTCCATGACGCTTCTTTCTCTTTCCCCCCTTTTTGCTCTTCTCCCCCCTCAAAGTCATTTGAACAAGCAGTACCAGGGACTTGCAATTTGTGAGGGCTAATGAAGGAACTCTGAACAAGGAAACTTTCCCACTTTTTCCAAGTCAATCAATTGATTTAAAAAACATAATGTCTCTCCCTGCAAAACCTGCTTAAATGACAAGAAGCAATTTAAAACATATGTGGTATACCCTATGAATAAAACAAGTCATGGTAAAACTGGAACTCCATTATGTTTGTGTATGCTACGTACCGTCTCTCATCATAGCTACTGTGGCATTTAGAGGATGCCATGCCACCTTGTAAAAAGTCACTCTGATGTATTCAGTATCTTCTGCCTACCTCTGTCATTTCTGGCATTTGAATGACAGAGTGATGACTGGAATCATCTCTTTGCAGGAGGCTGGAAATAAGTAGGCATTTGTGAGAGAGATTCCATCTTGTACCAGCAAGTCCCAGTGGTCTCATCCTTTTCTCCCAGAGGCAAAATTACGTGAGCAAAGCAATGGAAGCTCTTGGAAGATTCAAGAACTGTGCAAGGTCAGAAAAAAAAAGAAAATTTTGTTGATTTTCACGTTTGCATCTTTTTGCGAAAGCAAGTCTGGTAGTGAATTGAGCAAAATTACCCTTCTACAAAATCTGGGATGATAATTTTTGTCTTTGCTGAAAGGCATATGAGAACATACCTGTATTTCTAAGATCTCTGTGTGAATCAGTTTCAACAGCAATTATGTAAATTATGGTGGTGTAATGAAATAACCCAAATCTTCTGTAGTTAAAACAGCAAGTTTTTGACCTAGTACAGGTAAAATAGCAATTTATGGCTTGTTTTAACTCTGCACTATGCCAGAAGTAATCTGTGAATTGAATGTTTACTCTCCACCACCAAACTGGGCCCTTTAGAGGCTGATGTTTAAAAGACTTGGCTTCAGGCCGTGGGTTACATGCTCTTTCCAAAAGGCCTATGACTGGCTGAGGGAATAGACCTCAGAGCCAGAGTACACTAAAACCACTTCATGTGGACCTTGCCACAAAATAGCTTCAGAATATTCATCCTTATTGATTAAACATATTGTATTCACTAGGAAGCAAAGAAAATTAATTAGAAAGACGTACATCAGGTAAAGCTGGTGTCCAACGAAAAGCAGCAAAACTCCTTCTAAAATAATTCCTGTATCAAAGGTACGTGTCAGAAACAAGCTCCACATATTTTATCAATGCAGACAACAGCAGATAAGAGACACACACTTCCTCAGCCTGATTTTCTCCCCATCATCTTCTCCAGCAGGTCCTCCCCAGTCCCTCTCCTGGCACTGGTGAGCACTTGTGAAGAAGCACTTGGATTCATAGCAGGACCAGATCTGCACACCTGACATTGATCAGTGCCAGACTCTCATCTCACTCTGAGAAAATCCCTTCCTCCTGCCTGCATCATGAAGTGGATCCACATGGTGGGTTCCTCCTGCCTGCATCATGAAGTGGACCTGCATGGTCCATACTTTCCATAGATACATGATAATGAAGGAAAACTCTCTTGTGGGAAACTCATATCCAGTTGCTGTAATGCACTGTGTTAGATGTGGAGTTAGCTGCTTGTAGGCAATGAAACTGTTCATTTAGCAAGCACCAAATACAAATGGTATGTAATTTGCACAACATGTCTCCACTCCTCTTCATAGTAATGCAGCTATTTGGAATGGGGAACAAAAATAAAAAGCTTGATCCATACCTTTATATTTAAGGAAGCCACAGGTGACACTTTGGGGATTATGCCTGGAAGAGCAGGCTGGTGTCTGCCTCAAAATCTTCAGCCACCTATTCAAAGGTTTCAACTACCATGGGCTGCTATCTGCACTGGAGACTGATAGGCATCCTTATCATCCCCTGTCCCTTGTTTGAGAAACACTGTTTTAGATAATGCAGGCATGAACGATAACATCACCCCTTCCAACTGCAGGAAAAAAAAAAAATTTCACCTGCCTTCAGGAAACAAATGCTGATCCTTATGGTACTCCCAAGAAGTCAGAGAACAATATGCATCAGGGAGAAAAGACGTGTAACGATAATCTGGGGACATTGTGGAAATGTAGTGACTAACAGATGCAGCTTTCCTTAGAACAAACCCGAACACTGTAGATTTCCCCTTCTTTTTTTTAATAGTTGTGTTCAATTTCATTATTCCCATAGCAGTAGAAAATGTGCATTCTAAAATTCAATAGTAAATAAAACCAGGAAGATTAAGGCTATAATTCTGTGACCTCATTGTACTTTGTCATCTCATTATGCATTTCAGAACTGTGTACAGAAGAATGATGCATACAAAAATGTGTGCAAAGAAAAAAAAAGGAAAAAGTAAACAAAGAAACAAATACCAGTAAAGAAGCAGCACAGCATTTTGTATAGGTTACATAAACCATTAGGCATCATACACTGCTGCAATCATTTTCAGAATTCAGCTTTAAAAGAGTCAGAAATATAGTTAGAGAATGAAGTGGGATAATTTGTGACACTTAACACATTTGGTTTCTACTGGCTTAAAGCATGTGCTGCCTGCTCTCCTAAAACTCAGGATTCAGTCTCCAGCTCTCTGTTCAGCTGACGCTCATTTTCCTCCCTGTTTCCTAACAACAGCTATACATTCATACAGCAGCAGCAATTTTTTACTAGGAACATTGACCAAAAGCTGATACTTATTTCCATAAGTGAATTTTAAATATGATAGGTCTGGGGTATCTTGACTGGACTGCTGAGAAGTTGCCTATTATATTGAGTTTGTGTGGAAAGGTTTTAGTAGTGGGAGGCTGTGAGAAGACACCAGGAGCTGCCCCTGTGTTGGACAGAGCTAGTGTCAGCCAGCTCTGTGACAGACCCACTGGGGGTCAAAGCTGAGCCCATCCGGAGTGTTGGTAGCACCTTTGTGATAACATATTTTAAAAAAGGTAGAAAATGCTGAGCATCAGCTGTGGTGGAGATGAGTGAGAAACATGTGAGAGAAACAACTCTGCAGACGTCAAGGTCAGTGAAAAAAGACGTTCAGGTGTTCCAGGTGCTAGAGCAGAAATTCCCCTGCACCCTGTGGAGAAGACCATGGTGAGGCAGGCTGTCCCCTTGCAGCCCTTGGAGGAACCCACACTGGAGAAGGAAAATAAGACCTGGAGAAAGCTGCAGACAAGGCTTCTGGCAGGGGAGCTGTGGCCTTGTGGAAAGAGGAGCCCACACCGGAGCAGATTTTCTAGCACAACCTGTGGCCCCATGAAGGGCTTATGCTGGAACAGTCGGTTCTTGAAGGACTGTACACTGTGGAAAGGTTCCACACTAGAGCTGTTCTTGAAGACCCACAGCCTGAGCAAAGGACACGTGCTGGAGTAGCTCTTGTAGGACTGTATCTGGTGGGAGGAACCCATGCTGGAGCCAGGAAAGAGTGTGAGGAAGGGTCAGCAGAGACAAAGTGTTATGAACTGACTGCAACTGGTATTCCCCATCCCCCTACACCACTCAGGGGGAAGGAGGTAGAGAAATGAGGAGTGAAGTTGAGCCCAGGAAGAAGGGAGGGGTGGTAGGGAAGGTGTTTTTACATTTATTCTTGTTTCTTAGTATCCTACTCTGTCATGAATTAGCAATAAATTAAATTAATCTTCCCCAGCTGTGTCTGTTCTACACATAACAGTAACTACTGAGTGATTTCCCTGTCCTTATCTTGACCCATGAGCTTCTCATCATATTTTCTTGAGTCCTGATGAAGAGGGGTGTGAGAAAGTGGCTTGGAAGGCACTTGGTGGCCAGTCAAGGTCAACCCACCACACCGTAGAGCCTTTCTCTCCTCACTTTACCATTTCCATCATCTGTGCAGGGCACAGCCTGAACACTGTGCAAGGGAACACAGTGTCCTACCCCCATATCCTCATCCATAGCCTTGCTGAAGCCAGTTCTGTCATGGTTTCCAGAGAATCATGAAAGTATGGTGCTACTAGCTACCACTCTAGGCAACAATTAAAGGTGTAAGCTAGAGGGACATGGTAATTGTGTCCAAAACCCTCATGGGTAATGTATGGAAGCTGTTTAGGGGGTGAAGTTAATGACAATTTTTGCCCTTTTAATGTTGGAGTATTCAGTTTCCCAGTGCCTCATTTGCCATTTTAAATGCAGGCAAATCTAAGGCTGGTCTGATTTCAACATATTATCAAGCTATTGCCTCCATTTGGCCTTATGCTTAAGTTATTTTAACAAAATTACGGGTTTGGCCCAATTATTTTTTTTCAAATATTGCTGATATGCATAAGTACTATCCTCCAAAAAAAGAGAAAAGAAGAAAGTATGTTATGGTGACTCATTCCCATGCTTTTTTGATATTTCAGTGGGAATGATGTAGCAGAAAACGTTGCATGGCTTGATCAAAGGTACCAGAGCTTGATCAAACGGGTTTCTTGAAGTATTTGTTAATGGTCACTTTACTGCCTTGCAAAATGCCTGAAATCTGGACATAACTGCCACAGTATTCTTCAACGTATACTGACTGAGATGACAGGGCAGAGTAATGTGTCATTTATTACAGACCCAGGAAACATGCTACATTTGAAATCTTCTTGTTCTCATGTAGCTCATTTACATCGAAATTGCCTTTCAACATCACACCATTGGTTATATTTCTGTCATCCCTTGACAGGCAAAATATTCTTTGGGGAAAATAGATGTGAAAACAGCACCTCATGACAGAAAATTAAAATTTTTTTGTATCCATGGCTGTATGAAAAATGTGTGATGTTCAAGGAGACTGTGAGAAGGACTGGGCAAAATGAAACTTGCATCAAATGTCTTTAAGTCCTGCATGTCTACATCCTCAGCCTTTGAAAATGCCAGATCCATGTGGAGTGTTATCTATTGCGAAAAGAAGTAATTCCTGCTGGTAGTAGTATTTTTTAAGAGATGGGACTAGATGTATCATCACTGCAAAGCAGGAAATTTCCATTGACTTCAGAGAGAGTGGGAAGATAAGGAGAGGCCCCTTAGAATATTGTACAGGAAGAACTGAAAGGATTTTTCTGGTTGTGTGAATGACAGATAAGAAGAAAGAAATTCAGACCGCAAGGTTTGTGATGTAGGCATCTGGTATTTCCTTGACAAGCTTTGCCTTTTGGACTGATAATCAAATATGAACTGTAAATAATGACTGTGATGAATGATGACTTCTCTCAATGCTTCCTCTGATACTGCACTGTGAGTCATGATTCATAATACATAGTTTGAAATAAAAACCCCTTTCTCTTCAATAATTACAAATAATGAGCAGGAATTTTACACTGGGTAATCTCCACTTCTGTATATACCAGGCTGCCTTACTCATTTCTCTGCAAATGCTACAGTTCCGCCACTGACGTTGCAGATCACTTCAAGGTTTGACCTTCATTCTAACTTCCAGGTATGTTTTATGTATGTGTAAAGCTGTTTTTCAGCTATAGTGTTTAGGAGTAACACTAGGTCTCACTTCTCATACAAGGTTTGCTGTTAAAGTGATTGGCCCAAATTTTGTGCTCTGCTGTGGTTGGTTTTTTTGGAGTTGCTTGGCCTTTGCATAGGGGCAGCATGGGGAAATGCAGCAATCCCTACGCTGGTAGCCAGCTTTGCGTCTGTGACCCAAATGTGCTGCTGTTTGTCTGTCTCTGAGTAGTGTGTGGGTGGTAAATTCTCCTAGTCTTCACTTGACTGAGATCAAACTCCAAAGAAAATACATTTCAAAATTATTTGGTGGCTGAGTGCTAGTGAGGACATACACATGCTAAAGGTCAGTATTTCCAGCCTGTCTGGACAGAGCTAGAGCTGCTGATGAGATGGAAGTTTTATGTCCTGGAGGAGCCATTCCTCTCCCCACATCTGAGGTGATGTTCTCAGTGATCTTGTTCCAAAAGAAGGAAAACATAAAAAAATATCCCTTTGCAATATTTTCATAGAATCATGGAATGGTTTGGGTTGGAAGGAACCTTTAAAGGTCAGCTACAGCAACAAGTCAAAGGCTAAGGTGGAAGAGGTTTCCCTTCCAGCTTAGGACACTGCTTCAGTGACAGCAGGAATATCCTATGTGGTTTAGGGGTTTTAATTTCATCTCAAGGAAGCAAATTTGAAACTACACAGAGCAGTATATATAATAATAAAATTTTGGTAATGCTTGCTCTACTTCAGAAATAGATAATAATATCAGTTTATAACCCAATGAATCAGCAGCTCTCCAGCATATCAATAATGTCCTCATTTTTAAGGTATTTTGAAAATGAGCTGTTTCCTTATGCCATACAATATCTCCCTAAGACCAGGAGATGGAGCCCTGCAGCCAAAGGCTACCATCAGTTGCCTTCTCTACACCCAGAAGAAAAAGTGCTTCGCTTTTTTTGTTTTTGAGGTGAACATGTATTGGTCCTTCCTCCCTGTGATAAGACTTGATGTGTGCCATTGCTCAGCAGATTTGTGACTACTGGGTAAGGAAATGGGCTGATGGGGTTCTGTCCTCAGAAGAGGGCCAGCAACTGAAAGACTGAAGGTAGCAAATAGTCTGTTCAGTTTTATACATGTGGCCACCGACAGTGCTAATAAAAGCTTTGGGTAATGTTAATAGGGCTAAGACAAAACTATCTGCTGGGTGAGAGAGGGGAGTAGAGAAATCTCCCAGTACCAGGGCAGTGGGGGACTCTGGGCTCACTCCTCCCAGCCCTTGTCCCTCCAGGGGCTCTGGCATGGGGTGCCTGAGGGAGCATCACCCACCATGAGGAGGGTGGCACAACTGGCCTCAGAGTGGCTTCCTTGCCACCTCCAGGGCTTCAGAGACTTTGAACCCTGGGCATCAGCTGTTTAACGCTCTGCTGTTCACATGGTATTTCTATTCAGCCACGCCATGGCAGTTTAATCCATTAGCAGG
This sequence comes from Actenoides hombroni, assembly GCA_024336885.1. Classification (NCBI taxonomy): domain Eukaryota; kingdom Metazoa; phylum Chordata; class Aves; order Coraciiformes; family Alcedinidae; genus Actenoides; species Actenoides hombroni. The sequence continues at coordinate 7,899,203 of WUAM01000071.1, read as the reverse complement.
GCAATCAGGCTGGGTGGACCAGGCTGTGAGCATCTGGTATGTCCTAAAAGCCTTCTGTGTACTCAGCACTTGATTTACTCAGCTTGCCAAAGCCTAGCAAAACTTGCCGCTTCCCTTTTCACCTTATTAGTCAGTTATTGATGAGGACAGTGTTTAGCAGCTTAATGCAGTAGCAATAGCTGAGATCGTCCTGGAATACAGGTGCTGAAAGTCCCACACGTTACCTATGCTGCTTGATTTCAATGAAAGTGATGCACCTCGGTACGAGTCTGCTGCCTGAATGGGGGGGCAAGAAAGAACTACTTTTTATGGCGTATATATATATGCATACACATAAAAACACACACACACACACACTGTGAATCACGGAAAACTGTTCACTTCATTGAATATATAGATGCAAAAGAATATAAATCTTGAAAAACCGTTTGCTCCCTAGACTACATGTATATATATATTTACATGAAAAAAATGAAGAGCAATGAAAACCATTCACTGCAGTTATTTTGCTTTGTTTTGATAACAAACACAAAAATCTGGATGCTAGCTAGTGCCCTTGCCAGTTCAGACAAGCGCAGGGCTACCAGAGTAGCGCAGTGCAGCATTTACCATGCTAGTGACCCACAGCTAATTCTGTGAGGGTGATTTCAGGGCAAAGGAGGGAAAGGACAGCCCCAGTGTCAGACTCCAAGCCAACTGAGATATCAGCTAGCAATTTCTTCTGTTTGAGTAAGGTCTTCAGATTTGTAACTGTTTAGAAATACACTTTGAAGATTTACTGCTATTGGTGTTCAATTAATCGATTCCTCAGTCATACTAATTCCCTGGATGGCAGCTTCCATTGCAGGATAAATAGAAAACAGGAAAAAGTAAAATAAAAAGCGGAAGTTTGAATTGTGGTGCTTGCAAGACCCACAACTGGGGCCTCCTGAACCTGATGGCAACCAGCATGTTTTGAAGCTTTCCTAACATGGTAAGAAGTGCACACCACTGTCCTAACTGCACTAGAGTTTCCAGCTCCTGCAATGGTCATAGGCATGGCATGGGACTGGGGTGTGCGGTGCAGAGACTCTTCCCAAAACCACTCTTTCAAAATACAATGAAACATTACAATCTGTCTGATGGTGCCCACATTGGGTATGGAAAGGATCAAACAGCATCGAAGGGCTGCACTTCTTTGCATGCTGCTTGTCCCTTCTGTGGTTGGTGAAGAAAAATGACATGGGATAAAGAAGGTTATTGTTCATCTGGCATCATTAGTTAATATATCAATTTTTTGCCTCTATCTCAGCAAAAAAAAATGCTTTAGAAATGATTTGTTACCAGCTTTGCCCAGAAACAGAGTTGATTTTAATTGTTTGTGTTTGCTGATTTTACTTTATTTTACAGCCTGTAAAGGGCACTTCCCCTGCAGACTTGCTGTTAAAACCACCATAAATATTTGAAGGGATGCTTCAAATGAATTTAGGAGTGGGGAATTATCTCAAAATTAATGCTTGCAAGCAGTCAGCACAACAGCCTTCACCTACCAACCTGTACTGTCTGGCTGTAGAATCATTAACTCAATAATCAGCTCATGGCTGTGTGTGCCAGACTGACATCCAGAAATGACAAGGTGTTTGCAGGGCTCCCTAGGTGACTGTTGGAAACCAGGAGGGGGTTATCCTCCCCTTCCCTGTTTATTTTGGCTGTTACAGGTACCAGCCAGAAGGCTACAAATGCCCTCACAAATAGCCCTACCATATGCCGTTACGTGTAAACTGTAAAGATTTATTGCAGGCAGTGGTTGGGAACATCTCTCAAAAAGCACATTTATCATATGTTTACCGGGGTTTGGTCTGAAAGAAGTAATATCTTTTAAGTCATCTTATACAACTGGATAAAAAAGATGAACTTTTAGCATATAAGACCTTTTCCATTTGTCTGTTACTAAGTTTTGATGTGACCCTAAAATAAAATGTATCTTCTAAAATAGATAAATAGTGCGTGAAATGTGTACTCTAACATTTTTGAAGTACATAGCCTTGTGCTTCACTGCTGTACATATTTCATGGGAGTGTTAAAAGTGAGAGGATACCTTCTCCACTGGTTTGCTAGGTTTATGTTCGATGATTTAAAGCTGCCTTGTTGAATGTGGAGTGTTTCTATTAGAAATAACTGGCCCATAAATGCAACTTCACAGCATATAGATTTCTTCAGAGAGTGTCAGAAGAAATTCACTAAAGTTGACTGTCTTGCAACTGAATAATTAAAACGTGTGCTTTGAAAAAAATGATCTCATCATCATCCAAGACAAATAACTAGCATTTTAGATAGTGGATACCATGATCAAATGTTTTTCTGTTGCTATTTATAAAGTGCCTCTAACCCTCATTTGATTGTTATCATGGAAGATAAAAAGAAAAGACCTACCACCCCACTTGCAATCCCCACAACTTCCAAACAAATAAAAATTTCCCATTGCCTGCCTTGCCGTATTTTCAGCAAGAGCTCGTTAAATTCAAGTGAATGGTTTGGGGCTGAAAGTTGTGGATTTAACATATTCAGCTGCGATGAATTCTATTCAAACAAACGCAGGCAGTGAATAATGACATGCCATGAGGTGTTCTGGATTATCCCAGCTTTACTGAGAACAAACCTCTTCTCCTTCTGCTAGGTGATCCCAGGACATAATTAACAGCACTTTTGCTTCATCTTCAGAATGAACTGAACTGGAGCTCTTCAGCACCTCGTTTTGGAAGTCTCATAAATTACCAGTCCTTGATATGTTTTTCTGTTCATGAACATATTTAAAATAGATACATTTTCATGTATATAGGGTACATCTTCAATATGGACTATAAATGTTATTATTGATTCTAACTTTCTTGGCCAAATTCCTCCATACCTCTTTCTGAATTACTAATGCCTTTATTCACATCCATTATTGAAAGTAAAACTTAGGCATGAGTATTTTCACATAGTGTTTCTGAGATAATCATGCTAGGAAATAAAATACAAACTAATGCAGCTAGTACATGATGCTAACAACAGAGCTCTGTGACTTCTTAGAGTGCTTTGTCACTTGACAATGAAGGAAGATGAAGGCCTCCAGCTGAGTTCAAGGTGAGAGATGGTAATATTGAACTATACAGGATTTTCAGCTTGGGGTCTCATATTTATTTTACACTACATTAATTCTTCTGAGCGAAGGAAGGCAGTTTCTTGCCAATATTAATTTGGCACAACAAAATCAGTTATATATGGGAAGACACTGCTTGGAGATGAAGGAAGGAGGGTGAAGAAAGGTAAAATGAAGAATGAATGTTCAAAGATGTGGCCCTGTGGTCCCATTATGGAAGGACAAGTGTATTTGTTTGATGCTGGATGAAAATTTACCTGGGATTGATCGTATTTAATTACATTTGTTTAAAAACGTCTTTCCTTATTCCATTCATAGCAAAGGTCAGTCTAAAGTTCTCTCTGACACAAATTTGGGCAAAAGGCATTTACAAAAAATAACTTGTTAAATTTTCTTTAGTTTCTTTGTTCTTAAAAACCTCTCCCCCACACCCCCACCTCATTTATGGGTGCTGCAGTGGCTACTTAGACAGGCATCTGCAGGTCCCAAGGACAGTTGAAAGACTTTTCCTGGGGATCGTTCTTTCAGCTGAGTGAAGTTGCAGCTGAGATTGGGTTAGACAAGTTGCCTGGGTATCTCTGAGAAAAGCAATCAGTACAGAAATCCCCCTCAGATCTTGTGAGGCTGAATGTCCTGCTCAGCAGATGAGAAAGAGCTGCTGCTGCCTCACTGATTTCTCTTGCTGACACATCTCTCCCAGTGCATATTTGTACTAAAACTCTGATAGCAGATCTTCCAGGGATGTTAACCATTAACCATTAAGGTTAACGACACAGCCTCTGCACTCCCTTTTTTGGCTCTGATTTCTACAACACTGTTTTTTCTTCTGTGGGGTAGTAGAGAGACTGTGAGAGAAAATCCAAGATGAAGACTGGCCCCTCCATATGGTAGATGTTTCAGACTCTTTTGTCTACATGCAGACTTACAAGTCCAAGAGCACGTGTATCTGGTACCCTGATACTATGCAGGGGTGGGATATTTAGCAACTCTTGATAAAGATTTCTTGGGTACATTGAGGAATAATGTTCACTGCTTTGAAAATCTTCTGATGGTGGAAATGTTATTTTTGCTTTTTTTTTTTTTTAATTTCCTGATTGTAAGAATAAAAGAACAATTTATCTACTGTGCTCTTGATGACATGGTTCAGAAGAGTGTTTTTTTGGTGATAACCATTGTGGCATACATGGTGTCTTTGTTATCAGTAATTATCTTGATATATTGGCTCTATTTATGTTGATTTCCTTCTTGTTTTAATTTGATTTCTTAACATTGCTCAGGCACTGAGTGCAGTATGAAGAAAAATGTGTGAAGCAATGATATGCACCCAGGACTGAAATTTATCAGTTTTCTTTAAAAATGGACGAAATGATAGAAATCTCTCTTCTTCCTTTCCTTGTCATACGCCCCAATGCTAACCCACTGAGCTTGGGAGAATGCATAAATAACATACTCTGCCAGTCATGCTTTCACAAATCTACTGGCAAATTTTAAAAACACAATATTACATGTAGAGACTAGGATGGTTTAGTTAATTCCCTATGTTATAGGGAATTATATATTATTTTCTCTACTTTTTATTGAGTTCAATAGATGTTAGATTAGAGTTTTCATATTTGGAATTATTTCCTCTTGGATATTTCCCTGAGGTCTTTCTTACAGTGATTTTTTTTTTTGCATATATGTTGCAAATATTTTTATTATATTAAGGTAAGACCTAAAGGTCTGTGATGATTAGGATGGCACTGGAGAATTTATATGCATTGATTTCAAAGTCCCAGAAGATCACATTGTCATTCAGCAAGTGTAGGTGCTAAGGGACAGCAAATTTTCCAACAGGAGAACGTGTAACCGTTGGAATCATTCTGCTGTGCTCTGAAAGTAAATGACGTAAGCCTAATAGCTTGAGGTTGAAACAAATTAAACAAGTTATTCCCTGATAAAAGATGCTAATGATGTCTTTCACAAATAAAAATTATGTTTCTCATTTCTGTTTGAATATCCTGTTTGATCTTCTTGTGGTTGGGTTCTTCTTCGTACCATATTATGATCAATAAGGCTACACAAAACAAAGTATCCCGATGGACCACATGTGAAAAGTAAAATAAAAGAAAAAAAAATTAAAATACAGGTTTTGTTGGTTCCTACTATGTTTCCCTCAGGTATCAGCAGTTTGTGATAGACTAGACAGTGTGTATACTAGAAATGACATGTGTGGTTTTTTTATACAGAAGGGGTTACACACACACATTTCAACATCAGCCCGCAAAACACTACACAGAAAAAACCCAAACACATTCTATATATTTTACCTTCTAAAAATGTACCTGAATAATGAAACACTATGTTCTTCAACTTTGTGCATTTTTCTATAACTTTTATAGAACGTTAGTATGAAACATTTTACAGGGACAAATTGTGAAAACCAAGCATATATTAGAATTTGTAGGTTTATAAGTATGTCAGGTAGCACAGAAATATTTTAAAAGCATAAAAATATTTATTTTAGCAGTACAACTGTCAAGTTTTACAGTCCATTTTGAAAATTACCTCTCCCAAAAAGAGCACAGAGCATATTTGTATCTGCCCTGGAGTTAAAATCTGACTTTCTTAACACTAACATTAGCAAAAGGTTGCTAAGGAAACACACTGGCTTCAAGGAACCACTGGTTAGCATTTAATTCTACAGGTCAATGGTAAAAGTAATTTGATTTTAAAATACTGGAAGTCTCATGCTAAGTGGAGAAAAGTGAAAAAAGATTTTGCACGTATGAATTAGGACGGTGTAAATTTTATGCACTCCATGATTAAATGTGTTAAAATCCCACATAAATATAAAGCTGGTGTTGGACTGCTGGGTTAGGTGACCTTTCCTAAACCACTCAAAATGACATTTAAAGTGCGGATGATATAAATAAACCCTTCTGTTTACTAAACTTGCTTAGTTTTTTGTAAACCTGGAGTTCAGCCTGCAGCTGAAGCCCAGAGGGGCTCCCTGATAACTGGATAACTGTGTTGAGAAGCCAAAGGGGAGAGGAGACAAAACTGTATCATTTTGGGCTCTCTGTGAGGGACAAACCTGCTAAGCAAGAGGGAGAATCATCTGTGGTCAGAGGGATTTGTAGGGGCTGGGCAACACTGGGATCACTGGCACTGTCCACACAGGAGAAGAAGCTGGAGGGACTTTGCAAGTTACCAGGGCAGATGTCCAGGACTTTTGTCAGTCACAACCCACATATTTTTCCAACTTTGACTCTTTTGACCAGTTCCCTCTAACTACCCCTGAGTCTGGCCAAGAGATGTTCCTCTGCTAGGGTAAGGCTAGGATCTTTCCTCTTCTCTCTGTTTCCAGCAACAAAATAACTTCCCTCATTTCCCCAGCCTCAACTCCAAGTGATATTTAGTGAAGAAGCTCAAAAAATGCACCATGCATGTTTTTTAAACACTATTAAAAAAAACAATACACCAAACTAACCCACGACTGTACACAGCTGTCATATTTTGCCACTCTGCTTATAAGAAATACTGAAATGTGCATGCTTGCAGACACTGTCCTATTTTTTGGAATTGTCATTCATGTTGTCACAGCTCCCTGACACTGACAAACACTTGCAAGTTGTCCTGAAGTAGGTTTAGATGGATAACGTAGATAGAAGTTCAGATAACCCATGGGGGGACTTATCTCCAGGTGTTTTTGACTGGGCAGAAAGAGCTATCAAAGGTCAAACTGGCAGAAGCTGTCACTGGCAACTGCCAAGGAGCTAACCTGGTGGAAATCAACCTCTTTTGGAGTCAGATCTGCAGCCTGTTAGTGGTCAAGCATAGGAGATGAACGTTGGGACATCTTAGTTAAGACTTTCCTTGCTTCAGAGAGTCTTAGTCAGGGAAGAGACATAACTTTTCCTTCATGCTATATAGATGCTAAGGTTCAATTTTGTATTCTGAATTTTGAGGATGGCATGATGAGGACTTCAGCTGAAATGTCTTTTCAGTGAAAGAAGGGAAATAAATGGCCACACTAGGGGAGGTACCAAGCTAACCAAATTAAGCCTGATGACTTTTATCCTTTATAAAAAGTTGTGTCTGTTTCTCACACACACAAAAAATATCTGCAAAACCTTCCTCCAACTAGCAACAGTACTGTTGAAGTGAAGCAGTAGTTCTGATCAGAAGAGATCTATTTAGTTTCTTAGAATATTCTTTTCGTATTTTTATGGAGCAAATCTAGTCACATGCATAAAAAATACTAAAAAGAGAAGAATCAAACATTTTAATATGTTGTAAAACCACTCCTGAACTTTTGAATTTTAATGAAGTTTAGCTACGGATTTAAATGGAGCAATATTTAGGTCTTATGTACCCTACTGAGAAGATGTGGATAATTTCTAATGTAATGGTTGTGTTCAAATTTATCTAAATTTCATCACAAAGGAAAACAGATTGTATGTAGTTAGTATCTTTGAGAATCAACAGACTTCAAACACTGATTTATTGTTTAATCATTATTACTTAGAAACATTTCAGAGCTAATGAGACATTTTCATGTTCAAAGAAATTTTAAATTATATTTTGCAAGCATAGATGGTTGTTATTTTTCTTAAAGGCATACTTCAATCAATTTTAAAAACTGAAAGAACTGTACACAATTTGCTTAATGCAGAATTAAATGAACATGGTATATCACTAAGCTCAAAAGACACAGATACAGATTCACATTCTGGTCGAAGTGTCACCTACTCAATAAGAGAAAGGAACATGTAATGTTTTATAGGGTATTTTTTTTTAACCCTAAAAGTTGAAAAAATCATCAATGAATCCCCTAAATCAAGATTTAACACAAAAATTAAGAGTCTGAAAGAGAAAAAACTGGTGGGTTAAATTTGTTTGCTTGCATTTTTGAGACAATAGAGTACGTTATGGTAATATTTGGAAATTATCCCCTTCAAATACTATGATATTCACCAAATAGAACAGGTAATCTTTTCTGGATACTCTGAAAGCTAAGATCCTTAGGCAGTCACTTTATTCAACAGCTGAAGCCTTATGAAGATTATATGATATTGTTGAAAGAGCAAAGATGCTGCCTCCAGCAATGAGTCCTTCAAAAAAATAATTAAAACTCTACAGTAGTCATTTGGTATGATCTGTTCTTGCCTCGTTCTACGTTTATACTTCTTTGTAGTAGGAATAAAATCTTGTAACTCCAGGGTAGCTGTCTATCCATTGTAGATTTTATTCTCACCTATGCTAATGGTGATTGGAAGTCCAATGCTTCACAAAATTCTATTTGTTCTTTTGCCACAAAAATCCAATAGCTAGTCTTTGGTCTGCTTTGATGCTTGGGATTAGGATTGTCAATAGGCCTTAAAGCCTTTCATTGGAATTCACACATCTATCAGTCCAAGTTTACTTTGAAAATCCTGGCTTAAAAAATATCTGCTCTTGAAAATACTAACAAACAAACCAGGAAATAAGCAAGCTAAAAATTTATGTACTTCTTTTGAGTTAAAAGTGTTGGTTGTTTTTTTTTCCCCCCACATTAAAGGATTACAGCTGCTAGAAAAAAAAAAAAGATAATAATTTCAAGTTTTAGAAGACAAATTAAGGATATTTGAGATGGGACAAAACCCAGAAAACAGCATTTAGAAACACAAATTTGAAGGAATTTTTCCTGACAGCCTATATTCTTCTATTGCTAGTAGAAATAGATTTCCACATAAACAGTTAAAGAACTGTGATTTATAGTTCCTGGCACAAACTAGTGCTATTTAGTATTACTTCAAAGGCATTGAACTTCAAAATTTTAGATCCTTCAACCCCCATTCTGGCATCCTTCTTCACCATCATCTTCTGTTCAATTGTTTTGTTTTTGAAATGAAAAATAATTTAAAAGTAAAAGGTGGAAAAAAATCTCTTCCAAATGTTGCTGTTTGGATGAATTTGCAGTTCCCTTGACAGCCCAAACACAGTGTCTGAAGACAGTACTTTGCAGTTTTAAGGCAGTATTTTGTAGTTCTTTGAAGTCACTCAGTCTAATCTGATTAGTAGGGTTAGTTATAAAGGATGAAAACACAGCATGCACAAGTATTGAGAGACCCTGTTTTTCCTCGAAGAGCATATAAACTGCTCTTGCTGTATGCTGGAAATTCCTGCATAAATTTTCCTTTGCAGATTGTGCTTTTTATAAAACAGATGGAATGTAATAAAGATGTAAAGATACTATCAGATGCAAATACACAATAAGAAGATAAAATAGAAATATGAAAGCAGAGAGGACCATAAAATTGAGATTTCTGTGACTAAAGACAGTTGTCTTCTGATAGTCAAATGTGAAATCTGGGACATCTGCTCTGTCCCCTACCTCAAAGGAGAACTGCAGACTACTACACCCCCCCTTACTTCCCCTACATCTTATAAGGTACTTCTGTATTCATAGATAATTGTACTTCAGTACCAGACAAAGAAAACTCAGAATACTGTGACATAGTAAAAAAGCAGGACGTAGGTGTTTCCAATGCCTTAAATCCTCCTGTCCCTACAGATGTTCATCGTTGGAGTATAACCTACACTGATGTGTAGAGTTATCATACTAATACTTACAACATAAAGGGTGCTGCAGCAAGGCAAATATCTGGTCACACTAAGGGTTATATGACCACCAGGTTGGCTGTCAGTTTGAGTGAACATGAAGATCTTGGTTTTAAAATCACATAAGAATAATAATCCCACCAATTTGAATGGGATTTTGAAAAAACTTAAATAGGATGTTTATGGATATTGATATAAATCAATATTGAAAGTATTTTTGAGCATAGATGATTATAATGAAGAGGAATACTTAAGTGACTGAGAGAGATTATCATTGTGCTTTGTGCTAAGGCGCACAAGGCCATTAATTGCGATAATTTGACTGTCTGCAGGATAGATGAAAAACAAACCTGTCAGTCACTGTAAGTGAGCTGGTGCCTCCTACCTCCTCTGTGGCTACCAGCTTCACCTACCTCCAGTGCCACAAAGACTTTCTGAGGAAAATGCTATATATTTTAACTAATATTTAGACTGAGTTCAAGATTTTACCTAGCACTAAGCCAAATCCTGAAACCACAGGACATTTTTAAAAAGTCATTGCCAAAGACTGCTCTTTGCTTCTTTTTTTTTTTGTGAGGAATTTGTGCATAATCAATCTGACAGCATTTGGGACCATTATAGACATGAAGCATCCTGGGTTACATCCAAACATAGTTGTGACTAAAATCAGCTTGGCAGAGCTGATGGAAAGAAGGATGGCAGAAAAGTCCCTGAGGTCCTGGTGGATACCAAGTTGGCCAGGAGACAGCAAGGTGCCCTTGCCAAAAGACAGTGAGCGGTGCCCTTGGCAGCCCTGGGCAAAGTCTTGCCGGTGGCTGGAGGGAGGTGACCCTTCCTCTCTGCTCAATGCTGTGAAGGCCATGCTTGCAGTGCTGTGCCCAGGTCTGGGCTCCTCAGGCTGAGAGGACATCCTCAACATCCAGCTCTATGAGTGGATGAGCACCCTGCAGAAGACCAGCAGGCAGGAGAAGCTGGATGGACTGAAGGCGTAAGTGTGGCAAGCAGCCTGCCTGCTCTACATGGACTGGCAGAGGCCAGCACTTGTCTGCAAAGCAACAGCGTCCTCGACCAAGCCGTGTTTTCTGCCAGCCACCTCTTACTGGGGTGGGGATTTGGGGAAAGAGGCACAGAAAAGCATTTGTCTCCTTGGAGCACTTTCAGCAGGCTTTGGGGGTTGCTCCATGAAGGGACTCTTGCCAGAAAGGCAGGAAGGGAGGGAGGTGGCCATGGCTCAGTAAAGGCAGTCCCAGGTGTGGCCAGGGAGGCTTCCCTTAGGTGGGCATGGGTGAGATCAGCCTGGGACACCTGTGTTGACAACATCTATTTTATTAACGTTGTGTTCCTGTTCCCTCACAGTGGCCAGCAAGCTGCCAGAGGCCAACCTCCTTCTCCTCAGGAGTTTGCTGGCCTTGCTGGGCACCATCAGTAGGAACAGGGCCACCAGCAGGATGACCACCAACAACCTGGGATATGAATGGGGCCAAACCTGCTGAGTCCAGATGAGGAACAGGTGCTGCCCCTGAATGTGCTGGTGCAGAAGATGGGGAAGGTACGCTGTGTTCACCAGCTGGCTACAGCCTTCCGGGCCCACCTGAGCTTTGCTGTTCAGGGATACCTGTCTGCATCCTCTCTTCAGGAAATGCTCATGGAAGATCTGATGGGAAGAGTAGCCCCACAGCTGCAGCTTTTTGTGCAGAACCGAGGGTTGGGAGTGGGAAAGGCTGTTTGACCTGTTTTCAGCCAGCAGGCTGGAAACCAGTGGTTTGCTGTGTGCAGGTAATGCAGCTGCTGGAATTCCTCATAGAACACCATGAGGAACTCTTTGAGCAGGAGGCTGCCAGCTCATTGTCCAAGGAGGAGTCATCAGGACCAGCGGCAGAAACTGCAGAGTTACGTGACATCCTCAAAGAGTGTGGTAACAAAAGCCTTCCTCCTTGGAAGGTGGGACTGCTGCTGCAGGGACAAGCAAGGTCATCCAGCAGCCTGTAGCTCTGCAGAAGTGCAGAGTGAGCCTGGTGCAGGTTGGCCATCACACTTTGTGCGGTGATCTGTCCAGAGCTGACTCAGCTGAGCTGAGCAAACTCATCCAAGGGATCTTCCTTCAGAGATAAGGTAGCAGTTGGGCATGTAGGTCCTTGCCACCTGTTAAGCTCCACGTTTCCATTGCAGGTGCCTCCAGTGGCTCTGGAAAGCAATCACCTGAGGAGCTCCTCTGGGGAAAGGAGGTGAGATGAGCTGGCTTTGATTAAGAGAATTGATTCCTGTTTATCGTGGCTTTATCTGTCTAACAATGCTACAGAATGGAAAGGTTGCCAGAGTCTCTGCAGCAAAAGGAGAAGCAGCCAAACAGGAAGAGAAAGCAGCTGCTGAGAGAGCAGGACAGCCAGCCAAGCAGGAGCCCATTCCTGAGATGGCCGTTGCCAGCTTCTGCCTTTTGTTGCCTGAGAAAATCCAGGCAGGGTGAGAAGAACAAGGAGCCCAGGTGTGTAACATATCCTGCTGTTCATCCTTCAAATCTTAATGCTGCTCTAATCTAGTCTGTTTAAAATGTATTTGGTGCAATTTTGTGGCCAAGGCCTGAATCTTCTATGGGAAGGTCTTCTCTGATGGAAGTCAAATTTAATAAGCAATTAATGATTTAATGTACCGTTATAGTCTCACTCAAAGAAGTCAGTTCCAGCACACTACAAACACTGAACCTCATCCATTCCTTAAAAAGCATAGCTGTATTATTATCACAGATTTACAGGTGGCCAAGGAGAAAGGGGAAGATATTGAGAGCCAGCTCAGCCTCAAGCCACATGGGATGATGGGAGAGAATGTCAGCTGTGAAGAACTTGGAAAAAAAATTGTCTTCTCACTACTATGAGTAGATTTGGGACTGGTATATAAAAAGCTTGTTTGACATCACACCATCATCCAGCAAGAGCAAGGAATGGGACTCACATTTCCAGAGAGCAGGTTTTACTCTACTATCTCTAGGCAGAACATTCACAACCTCAGCATGGGTTTTATGTAGGATTGTTTCTAACCAAATGTCATGCTTGGTTCACCTTCATAAATCTTTGAAAAATTCTGCACTGCTGATTCCCATTGCCAAAATCAACAAATTTAAATCACAGGAAAACCAACTACAGAAGATGCCTCAATTCTGTTGATACATTCCAGACCTAAGGACACTGTAACTTGTATTACTTCCAGTACTACAGAGTAGTCTGAAGGCCCAGATGAGTTTAAGACACCATTATGATGGGCATGAAGAAGGAGGCAGTTCATACCCCAAACTGCCAGCAATCTACGTGCACAAGGCACACAAAGTATAACGAGCATCTTGCAGATGGAAAACAGGAGTAAGCAGATTGCTCAAGGCTTTCAGAAGCTTGTTCAGTGAAATCACTGAAAAAAACATGACATAAACCTTGCTGTTGGAAATGCCTTTTGGTGCCAACACACCACCTTATCTATTAATCCCCTTACTTCAACATCGTGTCACAGGGAGTGACAGAGAGTGTGTTTTGAGCCAACATAGATGCTGGATGATAAGAAATTCTTTTATTTGCTGTATTTCTTAACAAAAATAGAACATACGGGAACCTGACCATATTCTTCTATCTTCTGCTAAGATCAGGACTCTTGTTTCATGCTCTGTCACAGTCCTCCCATCTAATCTTCTGCAGTGATCTGGAGCATCTATTTGTGTGCTGAACTCAGGCTGTGCAAAGCTGAAAAATTAGCAGGTGATTTACAGTACCAAGGTTAGGCACCAAGGTGTCTTATGTAGTCTGAAAGGTCAACTAGGTACTTCTGAACAGTAATCCAAAAATCCTGCTATAATTGTAAAGCATCCAAAAACAGAAAAGGAAAGGAAAGGAAAGGAAAGGAAAGGAAAGGAAAGGAAAGGAAAGGAAAGGAAAGGAAAGGAAAGGAAAG
>WUAM01000071.1:7868071-7883957 GCA_024336885.1 Actenoides hombroni | reverse complement strand
GTGTGGGTGGTGTGTTTGTGTTGTGTGTGGTGGGGGGGGGGGGGGGGGGGGGGGGGGGGGGGGGTGGGGGGGTTGGGGTGCATAGGCAGTTGATCTTGTGCAGCATGGCTGCTATTTCAGGGTAAGGTTGGGGGTCTTTAAATACTTCACCCTGGTAGGGCTAGTCACATCCAAGCTGTCATTGATCATAAACATATGATATATAACAGCTATAACCTGTTAGGGAGGGATGGGATACACCTTCCTGGGAAGGGTAACGGAATTTTTGGTATGAGGCTGTCCATCTTTGTAAAATGAACTTTCAACTGATGGATTTTGGGGGTGGGGTACAAAATGGAAATGCTCCTGACAGTGGATCGACCTGAGGAATTAAACAGGTTGACCAGACTGCCACAGATGCTCCTTAGCTGCCTCTGAAAACAAGAACCTGAAGTCAAACCACCCTGGGGCTCTGTGTGACTATGGTATATCCTTCCACTCTCCTCCAGAGAAACCTGCATGCAATTAAAGGACAGGCTAACATGGGTGACACTGTTGTGGGTGTTTACTAGAGGCCACCTGATCAAGGTGATGTGGTTGATGAGGCCTTTTACAGACAGCTGAAAGTAGCCTCATGACCACAGGCTCTGGTCTTCATGGGGGACTGATGAAGTCCACCCTGATATTTGCTGGAATGGCAATGCAGCTAGACACACTCAGTCCAGCACTGAGGCTAACTTCCTGATAGAAACAGTCGAAGAACCCACAAGGAAAGGTGCACTGCTGTACCTTGTATTAACAAACAAGGAAGGACTTGTTGGGGATGCAAAGGTTGGAGGCAACCTTGGCTGTAGGGACTGTGAGATGGTGGAGTTCAGTATCTGGTGTGGAAGAAGTAAAGAAAAACCTAGGATCACAATACTGGAATTCAGAAGAGGTAAGCTGAGTCCCTTCAAAGATCTACTTGGTGGAATATCATGGGTCAGGCTTCTAGAAGGTAGAGATGTCCATGAGACCTGGGCAGTATTCAAACATTACTTTCTTCAAGCTCAAGATGGGTGCATCCCTATGAGAAATCAGAGGAGGCAGGAGACCTGCATGGATGAGTAAGGGTCTTTTGAAAAAAAATGGAAGAAGGAAGTTTACAGAATGTGGAAAACAAGACTGGCCACTTGGGAAGAATCTAGGAATATTGTCAAAGAATGCAGGGATGCAATGAGGAAAGCAAAGGCCCACATGGAATTGAATCTGGCAAGGGGCATCAAAGACAACAAGAAGAGTTTTTTCAATATAGCAGTAGACAAAGGAAGACTAGGGAAAGTGTGGGCCCACTGATGAACGAGGTGGGAGCCTCAGTGGCAGAAGATGCAAAGGAGATCAAGTAATTGAATGCCTTTTTTGCTTTGGTCTTCATTACTGAAGCCAGCTCTCATGAATCCCAGACCCTGGAGGCAAGAGAAAAGATTTGGAGAGAAGAAGACTCTCCCTTGCCAGAGGAAGACTCTCCCTTGCCAGAGGAGGACCAGGTTAGAGACCACTTAGCCAAATTGAACAGCCATAAATCCATGCACTCCAGTGGGATGCACTCACAAGTACTGAGAGAGCTGACAGCACTCAGGCTCTTTCTCCTCTCTTCCTGCAGCTCCCTGGCAGAGAAGGAGCCCTGGCTCAGCACACTTCTTGGGTAAGCCCTGCCTGGCACTGCAGCCTGGGCAACCCATGCTCACATCACTAAAGCATAAATATTCTTAGGTTTGTGTGGACTGACACAAATGTGCAGCAGTCTAGTGGAGCTCCTGGCTGTACTTACCTTTGGAAGATACGTTTCACCCTGACATTCCTCATGGAATTGTCAAGTGGCCGTCCTGTGAACTCAGTCCCACTGGGTACAAAATTTAGAATACAAATTGCAGTTTGATTTCTTTAAAGTGTGGACACAAGTGAGTCAGAGTATTGATGAGGAGAGACAGTATGTCACTTGGCATTTCTGACATTCAAAGGTTGATAGCTTATCTTCCCTGTAAGGACTTATTAATATGTTAAATCAATAAGAAAAGGGAAAGCACCAGCCTCATTATTTGCATTTACCATAACTATCTTGACCCAGGTTAAAAAAACAGTCAGTTGGGTGTATGGTATCAATTTCTGAAATATTAGTATCTACTCACAATTTCTAAATACTGTGTGGGATATGGTAAGGTTTCTCTGTATAATTAGGCAAGAAAAAAACCATAGTGACTGACGTATCAATATAGGTAGCAATTATTAGGAAATACTGTCTTTTAAAATTTTATACAGCTAAGTAATGAGATTGAATGTGCTAGTGATTACAAAAATCATTGAGGATTAAAATTTGAGTTGTCTTACAGAATAACTGTGTGCAGTCATTGTTTGGTGACTTGTATAGTCCCTGAAAAACCCAAATGTCTAGAGCTATAGCTGCTGGAGAAATAAAGGTGGTTTTCGAAGGGTTCAACAAGCTGCTCACAATATCAAAAGCTCAGGAAGAGCATCTCAGGCTTTACAAAACAAGTCAGTTACCTTACTGACCAGAGAAGGAAAAAGCATTCTGGATATGAATGTCAGCACCTATCTTAATCACCACGACCATGAAAAAAGAGGGACAAAGCTCATAACTGAAACTCAGCTGCATCACAACCAAGGTGCAAAGATCATCCATCCCAGCACTGCTGTGATACCCTGAAAAGATGTAAGTTACAGTCTCTAATGAACATTCTCACCAATTTCAGGTGGATAATAGGGCAGAATATAGGCTGTATAATTAAGGGGAGAAAAGAATACACACTTCTAAATGCCTTCTGTTGCACAGTGCTGCAAGACACAAGAATCTTGCTGCTCGCTGTTACCCTTCTATTAATGTTTTTAGACAAATCAATGAGTAAAAGAAAATGTTACCCTTTTTAGTACTACTTACTGCCTTTTTAAAAAGAAAAGGTGATATATTAACAAACTGCCTCTGTGTTGATCGTTTAGTACCACACAGTTTTTTGGTGGTTGATGGCATAGGGAGTAGGTACTTTGGGCCTGCCACTGAGAGGGAACTTGTATGTCCATGTATTAAGTAACAGTAAGAATTTGTAGTGGGTCAGTTAAACTGCAATATGTTTTGTATGTTACACAGAAATGAAATTACTATATTCTATTTCCAAGGCAAAAGCCAAATTAATTAAATTCACCTTAATTCCTATTAAATGCACAGTCTCTCAAGAGCATGTGGTTCAGTTTAATCAGCCCATTCTAAAAGTCAATTCTGATCAATTTCATTGAATGTCTTCATGAAGCCCTTTCTTCTTAATGAGTAGATATGTAAAAGCAAATAAAATAAACTGAAATCAGTCATTAAATGTGCATAAGTCATTAAAAGCAAGAAGTGTTTATCTCAAAATAATATTGGATGTAGTAGTATATGTAGGTAGTAAAATATATAACATTTCAGTGTTGAGACTTCTGCAGAATTTAAACCATCACTGTCTCAGTGACTAAATGCAGACAGACTTGATTTTCCAACAAAATTTATCATGTGATTGTGCCACTGAGAATCTCAATGTGCTCATCATGACTCCATGGAAAGAAACATCTTTTTCATTTGCTCCCTGAGGGTGATACCTGGAGAGATCATGTGGTTTTTGGGTTATGGTAGGTACACCTGATCTCTGTCCATGGCCTGGGGAGAAGTAAACACTGCAATCTGTTCACTGACTGCCAACCAATTCATTTGCAGTTCAGGGAAGTTCTCTTCAGAGAAACAAGAATTATTTTTGGTGTGGGTTTTTTTTGTCTGTTTTGTTTTGGTTTTGTTTGGTTGGTTTTGTTTTGGTTTTTTTGTTCTTTGTTTTCTTTTGCAGGTTTTTTTGTTTGTTTGTTGTTGTTTGGTTTTTTCTTCAAGGTTTCTTTAAACACCTGCAAATGTTGTTTTGTATGTCACTGTGTCTGTGACAGCAAACACCTCACAGGCTTGACCTGCCCTTGTTTTGCATGGCCCTGACAAGAAAGGAATGCATGCAGCCATGGGGGACGCTTCTCTGCAGGCTTAGAAGCCAAACAGGCTCTACCACTGCACTGTATCTTATTGATTAAAGTATTTGCTTTGATCCTCTGCACGTGATATCCAGGATCAACAGCAGAAAACAGTTTACTTAGTATCACTTTTACTGCTGTTTTCTTGAGAGTAACTTAACAAAAGTTTCCTAACTTTTCCTAGTTTTCCTAACTTTTTTTCCTTTATCCAAGTTAATTCAGAAGTCCCTGTAGCCATTTTGCTCAGTGTTCACTTCGTGACTCACAGTTTGATAGTTTTGCCCTATGAACTTACTTGCAGAGACAAATTTATCACCCTTTTTTAAGAATAACTTTTATTTACATTGCACCCTAGTGGTTTTGTTCTTGCTGTTTAAACTTCCCCTTTGGGTGTACTATGTCCAAACTAATCAGAGTAACCCTTTCTTAGTTTGAAAAGAATTTGAAAATAAAGCGAAATGGCTTATAGCTAGGAGTTTATGAGTGTTTTCCTTCTAATGCCAGGGCTAAGGCCATTATAGCTGTCAACATGTGAGATTAACAGCATCATAATGACATTATTAGTTTTCTAAAAGATCTACTTATAAAAGAGATGATCTACCGAAAATAATTTATCTGTTGTAGTTATAGATACCAACACAAAACTTTTTGGTAAAAAATAACAGTTTCAACTTCAGACTTAAAAATATTTTTCACATTTTGATCAGGAAAAAATTGTATTGGGAAGAGTATTGGCATACTTGTCTTTTAATTGATTTTTGGATTCTTAACATTTCTCACCGAATTGCAGAGGTCTTGCACCACTTTCTGCTAAGGTATGGAAAACTTCCAGAGACATGTGCCACAGCTTTTAATTCTCCAAGATACACTCGTTCCGACATGGTCTTTAGAAGTATGACCATGTCAAACAGTTTGAATTGCATGCAGTAAATGAGATTAATTTTATGCCAATGAATGAAAACTTCAACGTTTTTTATTAAAGGAAAAGAGTGAGTAAGACAATAATAAAGTTTAAGGATTGTCTGCCTCCAGCATTTTTTGAAGTCGAAATACTTTGGACTGTTGGAGGAGCTGCAACTCATGGTGGCCATTTGAGAATGAAGCAGGATCAGTCCCCACCTGTGTAGCTCAGGAACGTGCTTCAAATACTTTAAGTCATCAAACGCTGTTTGGTTATAACAATGAATGATCTCTATTGTTTACTTGTGTTGCTGAGCCATAAGCTGGAGCCTGCAGATGCTGAGAAAATAATTGTATTTTACATTTTCCATACACTTTCCTAATCATTTTCTCTCCTGTTGGGACCCATGTATTGCCAGGTCTTACATAGCCCTGTGTTGTAGTCCTATGTGAAGAAGACAGCAACTCCTAGGTAATTACTCTTGACAAGATTTAAATGGTTGAGCCTTCACTAGGCAGCACACCACACAATCAGCTGAGACGGCAGAGAGATTAAAGCAAACCAAGTAAGGAAAGAGGGTGAAGGAAGTTCTCCCTCATGCTGAGATAGGGAACCAAGCTATCACTGCTGTAACACTGTTTGGTTTCTACATTCTTCCTGGAGCAGTATGGCTTCTGCACTGACTGACTGCATGAGTTTTCACCATAACTGCTGCTTCCTTTTATCAGAGGACAGTAAGCTTGCTTCAGAAAGCCCCGCACTACTGCCATCAGTGCATGCCTCTGGCGTGCAGCCTTGCTGGGCAGTGGGCTCTGCTCCCTGTGTCGCAGAGGCCAAGTGGCCATCCATCTCCAGCACAAGTGCTGCAGAGATGTTCATTTGCAGTTTCAGAGGTGAAGCTGTTATACTGGCAGTGAACCCAGGCAGATTCTTTTTCAGCAAAATTACACCCGGTCTGATATGTATTTTTACTTGCTGCTACTGAAATCTCCAAGTTTTTCATTATTTGTTATTGTCCCCGCCCCAAAGAATACTTCATAGCAGTCAGCAGGTTAGCATCTATTTCTCATTGATTCTGTCCAAAATCAGAAGCAATCAGAATGTAATAGTCAAATTTATTGACCACCACACAACATAGAATTCAGCAGTCAAAAAAAGGTTAGGGCAGTCCTTATATACAGCACGTACTCTAATACTACTATTTGTTTTATAACTTGTGGATGAACTGACCTTCAAGAACTTTTTTTAAAGTAATGAATGTTAGATTCCTTTGGGTGTCACACAGTGGCACAACTGGTCCAAATGATGATTCCAAAAAGTTGTTCTAATTTTTTTTAGTGTATTTTCATGCAAAATGTTGTTGCAGAAAGTCTCAGAAGGTTTATTTGTGCATGTTTGTGAAACAAAAGAATAACAGTGATGTTTTATAAGAAACTTTAACCAGAAGTTAATTTGCTGGTTGGATTGAAGGCACTCTGTCAGAAAGCTTGTTATGAAAACTAAACAGGTGCTACAGAAATTCAGGAGAGGACATGGAAGGTTTTATAGCTTTACTGTTACTTTAAGGAACTGCTCAGGGTACAGACAAGGTATATACTCCACTTACATAAAAGAAAGCAGGGTTAACCTGAATTTGAAGATGAAGATTTTTTTTATTATTATTATTACAAACAGAACTGACCAGATGTTTTACATTAAATGCTTCATGTTGAGCATTGAAAGTCTTTCCTACCATTATTTTTAATAAAGTATAGAGCAGTATAAGAAATATTTATATTTAGACACAGAAAATCTTAAGAATAGTATCTGTGCTTCAGGGCTTATTGAACATTACAAATGTCTGTTTCTAAAAATAGTCACTGATCTTAGTGATATCTCTTGCAAACTACCTTCATTCTCTCTTACAAGGTCCTTCAAACATTTTAACTGGTAACTGATATTATTTATTACTATTTTGTTTCAAGGACAGTTCAATAAAACAGCCTATGGAATCTCACAAGGCTGGTCATTCACAGTAACTTTTATAATAGAAAGATTTCTCATTTGTCTAAATAATCTTCCCTTTCTATTACATATGTTTTACCTCCCCCCAAAATAAGAGGTGTATTAGAGTAGTGATATTGTAGCAACATAACAGTGGCATTATAACAATGTCATATGATTGTAACAGGCTATACACACATTGATTTTGCAAATATTATTGAAAAGAATGTGTAGCACCAGCACAAATAGGAGGATGAGGTTAATGTTGATGATGATGATGATGGCATCCAAGTTTACCAAGTTCTAGGTAGAGCTTCACTTTTTTTATTCCCATGCATTACAGCCAAAGCAGATTCTCCTCCTTTGGTGCCATGGATTTGGAGATCGCATCATGGGTTATTAAGGTTATAAGTGATTTATAAAAAGATCAAAAATGATTAATAATTGTTGATAGCAAGCTGCAGATTTCAGCAGCATATTTTACAGGCATCAGTGGAAAATGCTCAAGGTATGTGGTTGTCAGCCTATTTGCCAGGAACTCATCAATGTTTTTGCATGACAGAAAAGACTCATGTGTCCCTTTGTGGTCCCATCTGTGGCAGGAACAGGACCCTGCACAAGGGGGCATGATAGGTCCAGTGGAGCAGGTTTGCCACCCTTCCCTGGGGCTCTGGGCAGCTTCAGTCTGGCTGGGGAGCCCTGTGCCAGTGCAGCAGGACAAAGGCTGCCTGGAAGAGCAGTGTGCTTTTCTTCTGCACCAGTGGCACTGGAGAGGGAGGGTGGCTGGGGAGAGGCAGCTGCAATGTGGCATTTTGATCCTGGTGCCTTTCCACCCTAAGTTATCTCCAGTGGTGTGCTGAATGGATGCAACACCCACAGAACTGCCTGTCAACAGCAGCCCAGGCTGAAATACCATCTTTTCATGGATCTTTTGGGATTTGCAGTGGAAACTATTGCTGCTGGTTATACTCTAAGCAAAACATATTAATTGTTTATTAGTCTTTAGACTCAATTTTAAATACACATATAAAACTAAATATGCCCCTTTGCAGTCCAGTGTATTATGATTAATAAAATCACATGTTGAAATGAAGAGAATATTTATTTTGCATATTACATTCAGGGTTTTTTTAATTATCTTTTCTTAATTGATTACATGCCTCAGTTAGTTATAGTGGGTCTACTTGTCATTGCTGTTGACTATAATAAGATCCTACTGTTCTTTTCCATAAAGAGACTTCTTAGAGTTGGTGGTCAGAATAGTTTTAAGTGATATTCTCATATATAAGCAGGGGCAGCAGCAAAAAGATTTTCAGAGTAGCCTGTGAAGCAGTGCCATGAATAATCCAATGAAAACCACAATATAAAATAAAGTGGTATCTGTATCACCTTGTGAATTATTGATCTGATTGTAAAAAGAACTACTTAGTTATAAATCAGAATGAAAACGTTTGTGCTGTAATATTTAGTTTTGAAATAAACATCTGTTTTTTCACTATGACTTTGCAAAGATGCTCCAGCAAGCACAGTTCACTTTTGTTGCAGCACTGAGCTTGGTACTGGGGATATGAATTACAGCACAGGATCCTTATCAAAATCTAGATTCTGCACAGAGACTCTGGACAGGAGACCCATTAGCTGTATTTTAAAGAAAGAGAAAATATAAGTTGAAATATCTAGCATCTTATGGGTGATAATAGTTTTATATGTGTTCGAAATTTAACTTTTCTATAGAAAAAGTTCCAGTTGTCACAGTAGAGTGTATGTCTAGATTTAAGTACTTGCATAGTCCCACTTAAGCACACACACAACTAAGCACTTTCTTACATCCTCTTCTGAACTAGAAGCTCTATTAATATGCTATTTCACTGGTTTTCTGCCCTTTTTCATGCTGTTTTCTCAAAATCTTTACTTGTTTTTCTGCGTTATGATAGTATTTCTGTTCAAAGATGGAGATGACTACCAAACTAATTCTGAGTTTATTACACATATAAACCAAGCTGGTTATTTCAGATTCAACTGAGGATTAGTTTAAGAACAAGTGTGGCATATAGATGGGCTTGCATGCTTAAATTCACAACGCTAGAAGCTGCAGGACAAAATATTGATCCAAATAGCCACAACACAGTAAAGTATCAAAGGATATGCTAAACCTAAGAATGAATTTGATGCTTTGCTGAAGTGGGACCAGCAAAGATCTGTACGAGATACTTGCTAGATCAATTCCTTTCATGGTAACTGTCTGTCTAAGCAACAAAAAGACAGTCTGATCCTTATAATATCTTCTTGCTGACCTTCTTTTCCACAGTAAGTAAGCTCTTCTTAACATTTGTTCACCATACTTGGCTGAACAGCCCTCTCCTCTCCATTCTTTCTCCCCCAAGAAAAACTTTCAGACCTCATTAAAAACAGGGTACAGTCATTGTATCATTACATTTTACAGAATACTCTACTGCTGAAAATTCTTTTGTGCTTTAACCATCTTAATTAAACTTAATTTCTAACAAAAGACAACATAAAACTCAATAAATTATTTTCCTGAATCATTTGCATTTGTTTCCCAGATGGTGATCATTACTGGTTTTTGCCAGTTGTCTTCTTAGATGACTCCATAAACTTTTTTATGGTGAAAAGTTATGAAGTTGGGGGTTTTTTTTAATCCTTAGAGTAACAACATCCCAGTAAAAATATTACAGAAAACACTTTATAAGTGTTTGTTCTGCAGTTCCACAACTCAATATGGTATTATAAGCACTATAATTTTTGCTTTAGTTGTATTATCTGTGCCTTTTCTGTTTCAAAGCTGCTTGTTAATTGTAACTGAAACAGTTTGTTCATAGCTGCAGACCAGTTTTAAAAACAAATCTTAGTCTCCATACACAAACAGTCCCATTCATTACATGAATAGATCATGTTTTCAGCAAAATATCAGCTTAAAACAACTACACTGCTGAAGTTACTGGAGTTGGTCTTGAGAAATGGATACTAAATAATTCTTGGCACTTCAGAACATTCTCTACAAAACTGTGTACTGAGTCTATGGAAATTTTTTTTTATCTGAACAGTCACTATGCCATATCAAGGACAAATTGCAAGATATTGAAGAAGTCATATATTTTAATAGTGTAGTCTTCCATCAGTAATATCTTGAAATGTAATGATTGCTTCATTTCCTCCCCAGTGGATTAATTTATTAATTTTCTTGATTATTGTGTATATTAAAACTAAAATAAACAGGAGCTAATTCCAGTGTGTCCATAGTCAGACAGAACAACATTGAAAATTGTGGGCTAGTTCTCGAATGTGACGTTTTTATGAATGATGACTAATTCCCTTGGGGAAAAACGGAGTCCTTCTGATGTTGAACAGACTAATTCTGTTGTTTTACCTGCCTGTAAACCTAGATGGCTGATGAAATTAATGGCATGCAGAGCTTCTTTCTTCTAAGCATCAACAATAATTGGTCTATGTCCTCAACAATAATTGAGCTATTGCAGAGAGGTAATGTCAATATCTGTTGATCCTGTTGTGCAGTACTGAAAATCTTCAACCAGACTTTGCACTTAATTATTATGGTCAACCATTGGAGTCCTTTTCAGACTCAGTAGGTTTTATTCCACATAGTGATCTCCTCAGTAGACATCAGGGATGGCACCTGGACAGTGCTGGTCATCCCATCTGCACATATTCCTGGGACAAAGCACAGTGTTCCTGCAGGCTGATGAATAAAACAGCATCAGAAAAAAATGGATGAGGTTTTTCCTTCTCCTTGTTGACCTGCTACAAGCAGTAGGAGCTGTAGGGGCACAGACGCAGCCCTCTCTGGAGGAAGAAGCTGGGCCAGCAGGTCCTGGTGACTCTCAGACCCATCTGCGCACCCCCTGCCTCAGCGTGTACCAGAGATGGGCCTGTGCAGATTTATCACCACCAGACACCCCTCCCAGGGTAGCACTGAAAAAAAGTGATTCCTTTGCTCACATGCCACACATGCCAGACTAAATTTGGAGAAAGGAGGTTGGTGGACTAGGTAGGATGTCATTCCAGAAAGGTTTTATTCCCCACAATGTTTCTTTCTGATAGTCATTTTTATGTGTGGCTTTATAATATAGAATGATGTGAGATTGTGATGGGAAAGAGCAACGTTTGTACGTCATGTTAATAAAAATGTTCTGAGACAAAGCAGCTCTGGCTTGTTTTTGGTGTTTCTCATTCGTCCTATGTGTATTATTTATTCATATATAGCCTAGGCTGAGGAATTTTCTAGGTTTCTTTCTTGGAATATGAAGCAAGAATAATAAGACCATGAAAGTGCCATTTATTTTTTATTACCTCCTCTTAATGTAACTGGAAAGAATAGTAAAAAAAATGCTTCACACCTTCTACCTCAGGAGTCATACTGCTGGCAGGGAAGGGAAGGAGGGGGATATACTGTTCTGCATTAGTATTACAGAAATTATGATTTTACAAGCAATGCCAATTTATACAGCATTTTCCTTAATTTCATTATTGCCATTACTCATGATCATAGCAAACGCTTCAGACAAGCACAACTATTTTAACCAAAGCTTTCAGGGCTGTATTTTATGCAGTCTGAATATGATTTAAAATCAAGTAAGGGAACATTTTTGAAATGAGACATAGAAGAAATCTTCACTGAAAAGCAAAGGATCACACACATTTACTCACTGAAAAAAAACCCTAATATTACAGAAACTTTTATCTGTTATTCTATTGCTAAAGATGATAGTACATTTGCTAGTCCAATCATCCCAGGCATTTATAAGGTCTCAGAATACAGCAGTAAAAAAGGGTGGATGGAGCTGGATAAACTAAATGTGAGACCAGAAGCTCATAAAAGAACTAAATGTTCTCAAGACATAGTGGTGAAGTTTTTGTGTTTATTCCTATAACAGACAGCAGGTTCCAAAATTTTTAAAAATACACGGGAGAAACCTTAACTAGCTTCACTTAGTACAGTGACTTAATCAGTTGTTTGTCAAGTCTGTGGTTTTGTTTCAAGTTAACACTAAACTTTAACCTGAAGGTGTGGTTGAAGCATATAGAAACTTTTGGTGAAATAGTGCAGCAGCCAGAGGGAGCATCCTTATGCAAATGGGAGCAAAATCTCAGTCCAGGATGCTTGGGTCAGTCTGTAACAGCTTCAGAAAAGGACTCACCATGCAAAGACATTAACTTTTCTAAATATGCTTGACTGTGAATGAACTCATATTTATAAGTCTTCACTTTAAAAACCTCAGTGTAATTTCTGTAAATGCTCAGCATGGGCCCAAACTTATTCCTGCACTTGCTGAGTTCTCCCACTGAATGAAAGCCTCATCAAGCAGCTTTGGACAGCCCAGCCCCAGAAAGACAATATTGACTTCCTGATAAGGTCCTGCACTACTGCCAGCTTTCACGATAAAAAGTTTAT
Organism: Actenoides hombroni; assembly: GCA_024336885.1. NCBI lineage: Eukaryota > Metazoa > Chordata > Aves > Coraciiformes > Alcedinidae > Actenoides > Actenoides hombroni. The sequence goes on along the minus strand of WUAM01000071.1, from coordinate 7,871,625 downwards.
GACACTCTAAATCTAGAATTCTCCTTTGAAACAGGAAGTACAGGCAGGTGGGTTAAGCATTTCCAACAGTTAACTGCTTCAGCTTTGTTCTCTGTCCCCCATTTCCAGCATGGACTTTGGCGAATCGCCTGCGCTGCACATTGCATCCGCACCATGCAATGGGCTGGTGCTCACCTGAGCTGGCATCCCCTGCACTCATACAGTGCTATGTTTAAGCCATGCTTCTTGTCCATCTCACTCATATGAGTACCAAGGTACTGCTTCCACAGCCAAGCACTACATGTGGACACAGCTCTGGCATCTCAGTGTGGTGCTCCCAATATGTGAGATCATCTTTCTGTGTTCCAACTGAGTAGACATACCATACCCTTTGGCTTGATGGGGACTTTTACGCACTGTGTAAAAAGCAGAGATTTTCCAGGCTCATGTAGAGTGGCATTTGAATGGCAGATGAGGTAACAGAGCACTGTTCTCAAAGAACCTGCCCTGCACAAATGTTTAAAGGAGAGCAACACCTTTTGGTAATATCAAATGTCATTTTAGCAGAATAAGCCATTTGTGGATACACTGAATTTGTTAGAAGTACTTGCTAGCTCTGGCTAGAATTGTAGTGGCTGGAATATTCACAGGGGAAGACCAGATCATTAAATATACTCTTGAGCTTGTAACCATCACTTGTCAGAAGAAGGTATTAATGAGCATCTGTGTCACAGAATAAATTATTATGAGAAATGAAATAAAAAATATTTATTTTCACTAATAGTTTGGAAAGTCAATAGATTGTACTTTTCTTGCCTTGATGGTAGGGACATAGAGCAATATTCAGGAATAGTAAAGCAAATGAATAGTGGCTGTGCCTGTTTCTCATGCATGGGAAAGTTAGGGCAGAAAGAACATCCTTATTTGTTGTTGGAACAGCTTTTTTCCAAAACATCATATTACTCACTCCTTCTCAAAATATCAGACACATTAATTATATGGAGACATGGAAGGATTTCACATTCTTTGGATTACTAACTAACATGACTGTCCTGGTTTGGACTGGGATAGAGGTCTTTTTCTTCCTAGTAGCTGGAATAGTGTTGTGTTTTGGATTTAGTATGAGAACGATGGACATGTATAGATTTAGTGTGAGAACAATGAAAACAGTAGACAATGACTTAAAAAAGAACACTTTACTGGTGCTCTGTGGTGTAAATGCTTTGATTGGTAAGTCACATTTAGATTTTGAAGATTGAAGTGGTTACAATTCTTATTTCACTTCAAAAAAATCCTGTAATGCCAACTGTTCGCTGGCCGAGAACAAGGAGATCAATGGGTCAGAGGACTTCCTGTGATATTGCTGGAGGACAATCTCAGATGGCAGGAGTGAAACATGATGTGATTCACTCTCAAAAGCAAAGCTTCTCTGCTGCTTAATGCCTGGTTTACAGGCAGATTTGAGTGACCTAACACTGTGGGTAGAGGGGATGTCTGGGAAATCTTGCAGTGAATAGAAATTGAACCAGAACTAAGATCTGACAAGGATGTTATTGCTTTCAAGAACAGGGGTGTTGTAGAATAAGTAGCAAATATTTGCATAAAACTGTGATCTGAATCTGATGCAACATTTATTCCACATATGGTAGAGTCTAGGGTATTACTATGGCAAGAGTTTTTGTGGTCCAGATACACACCCTAAAGGGCAGAGACCATCCTGTCAGGTACTTCTTATTAACTTCATTCTCTAAAAAGAAATTCTGCAATCCTTAAGCAAGGCAAAAATCCTCAACAGCATTGTTTTCTGCAGCCCATGTACTTCACTGCCTGTTCTGTTTGGTCAAATGACTTTTATTTCTGCTTCAGGCAAAAGTGAGTTTGTTTTTTATGTATATACCAATACGCTTTTGAATGTCTGGAATCAAACACCACAAAGATCCCTTATGATCCTCCTCTCAGTGCATAAGAACAGGGTAAAAAGTCATGTAGGCAGAGCCTAAAATACCCTGAACGCTTTTTTTCCTGAAAATTAAGTTTTGCTCAAGGGTCTTCTTACTGCACTCCAGAGAAAGTCATCAACTTACAAGTTCTGTTTTGTCTGGCTGCACATAATCCTGATATATTCACTTTTCTTTATTTGCCAAATATATTGGCAAGAATCTCATTGATAACATTTATTAATAAAATCAGCTGATGTGGAAATCAGATAATTCAGGTTCCCTCCTCTTTGGGCACCTGAACCATTCAAACTACAATTACAGAGGACTTGAGCGACTTCTCATTGTTTGATTTTGTTAAATAAATAAATTTAAAAATGTGCATGTTAAAAACCCTGTAAGAGCCTTGTTTTTCTCCCATAAAAGTTATGCAGGATTTATCTATTTTCTGTTTTTAAATTAAAAAAAAATATAGATCTTTGAGGTAGTAATTTTATTTGCTATTCAGTTACTGGCTTGAGCATTACTCTGCAATACCCAGGTTTTCACAAATTTTTCCAAGGGCATTTTCTACCTCATCTATGCTAGTTATTAACTCTCCCTTATACCTATGGGATCACCATTCTATAAGATTTATTCTTATGTTTTTTTTCCCTAAGATCTTATCTGCCCTATTTACATCGGCACAATTTCACGGGAGATCCCATTTTCTTCAACTTCCAGTATTTTCTTATGAAGTTTGGGAATTTACATATTTTGATGCTTAATTGCAAAACTGAAGGAACCTCATTCCTTTTCACTTTATGTTTCATTTACCAAGATAAAAGTTTTAATAATAATAATATTTCACATAATTGCCTTACTTTTTCTTACCTTTTGAGCCCTTACTGTTTTCTCTTGATGATTTTTAGAAGTATGTGAATACCTTAAGCAGTATGAGAAGTTACTATGTGTAGGTTAATTCCCAGCTGAATAATGCCAGGTAAAGTGATGATTAATTAGAACTTGTCACTCTCTTAAGGTTGCCGCTGAGTGATTTCCTAAGGGAAATGTCATATATGGATCCTGGAATATGAGTCATGTAGTTGTAGCCTAGCAAACATAGTCCTTATGTTCAAAATCCTTCATTGTCCAACCAGCATTCAGATCCTGTCCTAACAATCTGCTGGCTTTTGAAGTCCACATTTATGGCGTCGCTGAAATTCTCTTTCTTTTCCCTTTCTGATTCCCAGATTTACTATAAACTCCCCACAAAAAGTATTAAGAGAGTTGTCCTTGTGTGTTGGTGCACACAGAGGTTATTGTTAGGGTTCCTTGCAGGTTACCTTTGACATAAATATACCTGCTATCAGTATCTAACAGCTCGTCTTTTACAAGAACGGGCAAATGACAAAATAATGAAAATTTTACCCCTGTCCTACTGACAGTCCTCAGGATCAACATAACAGTTGTGCCTGTGTCATCTTCAGGCATTTTCCACCACTGGTCTGAAAATTGGTTTATTGTAATAGGATACTGATGTATATAACTTTGTTATTATTTATTGCTGTTATTTTCAAATCTTCTTTCCTTTCCTTTCCTTTCCTTTCCTTTCCTTTCCTTTCCTTTCCTTTCCTTTCCTTTCCTTTCCTTTCCTTT
>WUAM01000071.1:7762627-7867971 GCA_024336885.1 Actenoides hombroni | reverse complement strand
TTCAATTATTCTTGAGAAAGTCTACAGCCTTGATGTACTCTCCCTCTCCCTCTCCCTCTCCCTCTCCCTCTCCCTCTCCTCTGTCAGGGTGCCTTAGTCCTTTAATGTCTGTTAGCCATCTAGGATGGTTATACATTGGTGAATACTGATTACAGAACCTGTAAGTGTGCTGGTATTCAATTCCTTGATTAAAATGGCCTTTATCACTTTAAAATATAAGAAATAATCAATATGTAAGGCCGTATTTTGTCTGTTGCAAATCCTGACTATTGATTGGAAAGGAGTGTTTCACTCTTCCCTTCTGTGTAAGGAAGTTTTTCTTGCAGTGCAAGCCTGGGTTAACTCGAGGGAACTTGTCTGAATATTCATCAGAGATTCACTTCCCAAGACCCTTGCTTAGAGACATAACTCAAGTCACCTGAATTATTAACCCAGCAGCACAGGGTAATTAGAGATCTTTCAAAAATGACATTCTTATGTCCCTTAATTAATGTAATGTTGCTTAAGACAAGGAAACAAAAGAATGAATTATAAGCAGCAATAAAAAGTAGAAAAGTAATGAAATGCAATCATTACATTTCAATCTATTTGAGTTATGTGCATCTCTCAAACAGGTTCAGCTTCAGAGCAAAGGAGAAATTAATACCATTCTGTGCTTTTTCCTTCAGACATCTCGGTTCACACAAATTTGACTCTTTTGGAGTTGGCTTTAGAATTTCTGAAGTGTCCTATGAAGTTCAGCAAAATCCCACTCTTGACTGTTATTACTGAGGCAATGTGACGTTGAAATATTCCTTCATATGAAGGTTCATAATCCAAATGTAAATATGTCCATGAAAATTTTGATATTCAGTGGTAAAGTCCTAGTTAAGAGACTTGTTATGAGAAGGATCCTGCAGCATTTACCTTAGCATCCGCTAGCCTCCAAAGGATGCAGGAAGAAATACAGATGTGAGTTAACTTTTGGAGAGAGACTTAAAGCAGGTCATGTTACTGGAGGTTAAGGGGTAGCTTATAAAATGCACTCATTTACAACATCCCTGGGAACTGCCTGAAATACTAGGGGTCAAGGCTAGACCTAGATCAGGTCTATTCAACAGACTATCTGGGCATGGATCTTTATTTGTTTATTGCTTATACCATTGTCAGGCAAGTTCTCCAAAGAGATCAGGCTTGTATGCTAGGCTTGGTAAGCAGATGGTTGGTTTAGCAGGCACACAGCAGGAAGCCCAGCTTTCCATTGATGCAGGTGTTACACTCAGATTCTCCAATGTGTTTATCAGGTAAGTACCAAATAGTATTCCCCTGCACTTGGTCAGTCATAGCATCTCCATCCTAGATGGATTGTTTCTTATAGATTCTCAGCTATTTACCATGCAGACTGCTTTAAATGTCTAGTTACCTATTTACAGGAAATGAAGTGGAGGGTAGCACCTTTAAGGTAGTACTGTTTCAGGCCATAATTATCCCACGGGTTAATTTGGGAGATAAACGGGTAGAGAGATACATGCAACATGATCTTCCACTCCTCATTTCCTTAACAATCAGTGCTTAAGAGAGAATCTGCACCAAGGAACGTGCCATTTCATCTCAACAAGGCAGATCATATATATTAGTTTTCTCAGAAGCGGAATCTGAGACATCTTTTCTCCTTTTTTTCCTTGAAACTTCTGCTTTAGAGCAACCCAGGCTGCCAGCTCTGCAGGGAGTCTGAGCAATCAGTGTTTTTGGACTGGCTGCACATCCAGCAACACCTGTTTGCCAGGTCTCATGGAGTAACCTACTTGGCACATAATCCATGAGCCAGTTTGTGGTGCATGTCCACGCTGGTTTGGGATCTGGAGTGGACTGGGGCATCCTTTTCTGGATCCTCACAAAAGAATTGAGATGTCCTATGCAGGAACAACAGTAAGACCTAAACCCACACACAAAGCACTTTGAAACAAACCAGGGGCTTACATTTAAGCTCACCCTAAGCCTGAGCCACCAGAGTGTCCCAGGCAAAGCAACAGAAGTAGGCTTCTCCAGGTTTTGGAGACCTCTAGAGCTTCACAGAATGCATAATGATTCCACTGAGATCTGTGTGTACTTCTTAGTTTTAGGTGTAATTCACTGAGTATTATTTATGTGCATACACATTATTTATAAGTAATAATATTGCTATTGCATATTATTTATGTATATATCTCATGTATTTGTATGATGAGATATTCATATTGTGGTTAGTACAGGCTGCTGGAAATCTAGAATAGCAATGTCTATATAAGTTTTAGTAGGGCATCTGAAAGAAGAATCTTCAATGTCTAATTAAGTAAATGGAAGCTTAATGTCTCTCTTATTAGTAATTCAACAACAAAGTCCACTAATCTGACAATTCTTGCCTATGTCTCGCCTTTAGTTTTATCAATATTATTTTTAATAGGCTACATATATTCATCTTTCAGACACGTCCTTCTTCCACTTCAGTCATAGGATAGAAAGATAAGGTTTAAAATATCTTTTCAAGGATTAAAGAAACCAGTTGTTTTACCTTACTGCCAAGGTAACTGTTTTGGATCAGCTCTAATGGTCCCTTTATGTTATAAAAGATTAAGATTTCTGATTTGATTTATGTCAAGATGTGTCTGGAGAACCAGAGGAGAGAGTGATTGTTATATGCCAAAGTTTTTACTAGCCTTTGATTGCATCAAAGCCAGCCTAATCGTTTAATTTAAGAAAACATCAGGAGATTAGGAGCAGCTGTAGACCCATACAGCTAGAACAGATTTAGAGGGGGCATTCCAGAACTGTAAGGCAGTACGAAAAGAAACAGCTTATCTTTTGAGCTGAAGATGAAGATACAAGTATAGAAAATATGATGTGTAGAAAGGTGAGTTCACTGCCATAGCCATATGTTGCTACATGGCAAGCCATCAAAGCAGGAGCTCTGGATTTGATGTGCAGAGCACTGAATAGCTGGTAGAGATCTGAAAAGAAGGATGGGAGGGTGAGTTTGGTGCTGTGTGGGGGGAAAAAAGTAAAAAAAAGAGTAAGAAGACTTATCATGAACCTCTGGAAAAGATTCCACTTTAGCAGAATTAGAATAGCTAAATAAACCTTCAGCACAATCACAAGACCTGTACCCATTTCAGTGGTGATTTTATGATAATATAAACAGGCTTCTAATGATGCACAAGCTAGCTTGGACAGTGTAGTCCGTTACTTGCAAGACACATTTGTTAATATTTTAATTATTCCTTTTAATCTGGCCATCTGATCAGGTGGTTAGGTGACACAGATTTACCTTAATACCCAGAGAGCTGTACATGTTCTTAGCTGGCTTTGATCTTACAAATGACTATATATTGCATCAATTTTGTGCAGCACTGGGAGAAGGGATGGCCTCAGTAATAGATGTAGGTACTCTCTGACTTGGAAAACCTAGGCTTCTAAATGAGCCTCCCTTCAGGTCTGCGTGACGCTTACACCAGGGTAAAAGTGGTGTGGAGTGGAGACTGGAGGCTCTAATTAGGTGCAGTACTGATGCAGAAAGATACTCAACCTGGCATGCCCTATTTTCCCCATTTTAAAAGCTGTTGTTTGAGTGGGAAATTGCAGCCCCATATTTACATAGTGGAAATGGCTTTTCCATAAAAGCAAAAAGCAAACACGAGTCTCTCAGGGATAACTGTGTGTCTTCACAGCAGAGCTATGAATAGGTGATGCAGGGGAAAAAAAAAAAGCAGTGAATGAAAAGACTCAGACAGCTAGCAGAGCCTCTCATCGGTCAGAAATAGCAGGATGAGAACAATGAAATTTCTTCAAGGACTCTTGTGAAAATGCTTTTCAGGGTTCAAAAGAGCTCTTGTTCCTCTGAAATAAGCTAATGGAAGTATCTCTTGGGATTATTCAGTTTGTGCGGACATTGCGATAATAATTCCTTCTCTTTTTCCACTCAGCATCTCTGCCCTTCATGGTTTGGCAAAACACTTAGTGATCAGAGACATGGGGGGAAGTCAGGAGAGAGGGAACTTCAGAACACAAATGCACAAGCTTCACATTTAAAAGGACTCAGTGAATTTTATGCTGTAAAATGATGGAGAATGAAGACCAATTAATTCAGTAACTACAGTCCCAAACTGACCAAATCTGCTGCTACAGCTGCAGAATAAACAACGCAGCATGTGTGCTGCAGAGCTCCATTGTTCTAACATGTCCAGCTCAGTGCACAACCTTCTTCTAAAGGTTTTTCTTTGTCAGACCCTAGATCTTTCCATCTAGGACACTTAAAATGACTTCAGTGTACAACTGGAATTAAAAGGCTCCTAACCAATGATGTTTCACTTATGGTGAAAGATTTTCTTGTGGAGGACAGCTCTCCTAGAGTTGAGTCTGACAAGCCATGTAAGGAGGTTGTTAGAGGTGGAGAAAACAGGGGCATTCAGGGGAGTTTTCATTTCCATTTTGGTAGAGAGAGAGAGAGCAAATAGGAATGTGTTTGTGGAGAAAGGAACAGCTGAGATCAACTGTGAATGTCTAGTACTTGAGCAGGTAGAAATAGAAACTAGGAGATAATTTAGCTGGTAAAAAACTATCCTGCTGCCCAGAAGTTAGGATGTTTTCTTTTCTTCTTTGGAAGAAGCAACAGTTTCTTTCTCAGAATTTGCAAGAAAAACAACACAGGAGCAAGACACCCTGAAGTCTCAAAAATGCTGATTCATGTGCCTTAGACACAAGGTTTTAGTGGTTAAGATCATTTGAAGGTTTGGGATATGGGCGGAGATTTTCCCTGAGGTTACACAAGTAGGTGACATTGTGTGTTTCTGCCTTGTAAAACTCATTCCATAACTGGAGGTCTAGCTTATTCTCCAGTATCATCTGGGAATATTTTGCTTGTCAAAACACCCACAAATGCATTTTAGTATGTCAGAACCTCCCTCTCCCTATAACCTTGTTCTCCTCTCATCTGCTCCTGCTTGAGAGTTTGTGAAATGGTCTTGCATGAAAAAAATCTTTTATTTCAGCTTGACAATTTTTAAGACTATCTCTAATATGGCAACCATCATTACATCCAAACATCAAACATACTGCAATGCTGTAGGAGTGAGGGGAAGAGAAAAATGAATCAGTCAGAAAAGAAGTGATGTTTCGTAGAGCTCAAATTAAGACAGTCATCTGGTAGATCAGAACCTCTACTCTAAGCACATAAACATTAATCGAGGAAGTAATGTTTCCAAGTTTATGGAGTCACAAGGCTTTGGAAAACATCAGCATTTATAGTGATTTAATTATTTATTCCCCCCAACCACAATTGTTTTCCTTGAATATTTTGCTGCCCCCTCTGGCTTGAACTTGAAACCATGTTCAAGTGTTCAAGGACCTAGCTCCAGAATCAGGTGCTGGAAAGAATTGGTTTATAAAAGAACTTTGCTAAAAATGTTAATGATAGGGCACATCAAATCAGTTAAAACCAGTTTACAATTATTGTGAAGATTACATGAAAGTGATACACAACTAGTATAATTGTTATAAACTTAAAGAGTTCTCTATTGTGATTTCCAGATAATTTTTTAAGTGTTGAGAACCATCAGGTGTTCAGAATAAATCTCATCCAAACTTCAGATGACAAGTTGCAAGGAAGAAAAAGGTTTTCTGTATGGGTAGGCTGGGACCTGAGCACAGACAGCTGAGCATAGAGGGGAGTTCAATATCAAGGCAGAGCCCTTCTGTCAAAATTTAATTACTAATGAGGAAAAATATGTAACACAGGTACAGCAAGAGGTGTATTTTTCTTCCTACTCTGAACAGACTAGAACTACCCTGTGGCCTAATTTTCAATACCTGAACCAGTGTGATCTTTTATGATCATTTCTACATGTTAAGGTGAAAAGTTCACTGCCTACTACCTGTCACACATGACCTTTTTTTCTCAAGTAATTTTTCTTTCACATTTTTTGTGCCCAAATTACACTAAAAATTATAACTTTTAAAGCAAGATTGTTATATATCCCCTAGCAGGATTTAGGAATAAGGTTTAATGCTTTATATACTGTATTAACATAGCTAAAACCCCTCTGGCATTCTTTGTATATGTGTCCTTTTTGATGTCTAGGTAAGGAGGAATCTTTTATCCCTGTAAAGCATTTGGCATGACAAAGCTGTGGGGTATGGTTGGAGTCTCCTGCAGAATTCCAAAGAGCCTGCAGTACAGGACCTGTTGCTGTCTGTAGACATCACTCTCTTTAATTCCCCCTTTGGTGTTCAGTTTTCATGGTTTGCTCCTTTTGTACTGAGTGACAGGTTTCTGGAAATACATTCTTTCACATAAAAATACACAGATTCTGAACTGACTGTTCCTGCCTGTCCAGGAATAGGAATTAATACAAAGCTTTCTGCTGGCTTCCAAAACTTGAGTCAGTGGGATGGACATAATTTGATCATCTTCCTTATGGGAGGTTTGTTCTTTGATATTTCTATAAAAGCCAAAAAAATGGCACAGAGGAGCTGTCACCAGAGCTTTAATAAACTGTCTTCTCTGGGGAGTGAGTCTAACTCACTGCCATGAGAGGAGCATTTCCTATCTGCATTTCCCAAGCTTGTCAATTGTGTGCATCAGAGGAAAAGCTGTGTTAGCTATTCTGCCCAAGAAACATTACCAACTTCTCAAACCTGTTGCTGAGCTTCTGCGCTAGGACCAGGCATGTTGGCACAAGGTTGGTTCCATAAGGTTGATATATCTCACCACCTTGTAGGCACTGTTTTTCTACAATGTGGAGGAGACTGGTGGCTGCTAAGTGATAGACCAGTGTGTCTGACTCTCTGTAAGCTGAGGGACAGTCTTGGCCACCATTTATGGCCGCGTCCCCATTAACAAATGGGTATTTTGTCTCCAAATAGTACTGGCAGCATTGGCCCTCCCTGTGCCTGTGCCAGGAAGATAGCCATACCCTCTGGGATCTCATCACTTTGACCTCACAGAAGACTTGCTGTGGTGGTGGTCTCAGAAACCACCAGCCACAGACACCGTGGAGGGGAAGTTGGCATTTGACCACACTGATGGGACCGTACAGCTGGTTTTGTCTACTGTGGGTTCCTGACTCAGGACAGATATCTGCAGGCAAGACTGAATCACCTCCAGGGGTAATGTTCATACTACATGACAGCAAAGACTATGTGTGATGTGCCCAGATGCACATCATGGGGCATGGAGCATGTGAATGTGCAGAGCCTCTCAGGATCCTTTTGGAGGACTGAATTTAGTGTAAGAAGCCAAACTGCTATTATCTTGTCTGTGTTTATAGAGAACAGCTCCCAGAAGACCTCTAAATTTGTTGTCCCTGACATAGATAATTGTTTTGCTATGAAAGAATCCAGGAACAACAATTTGTCCTCACCTCCAAAGTTTGCTCTCTGGTGCTGACACATCTCATGGTATTACATCCTAATATGGGTTTGATCTTTTTTTCCACCTGTTAAATCTCAGGTTGCAGACATTATTCGCTCAGGATGTCTGAGCAGATCCAACACTTCTGGTATGCACTTCTAAATTATCGAAGACATGGAAGATTGGGAAAACCAACTAAAGTAAATTGTGTTGTGTCATTTCTTAGCAGGTGAGAACACTGCTTTGCTAGACCAAATGCCACTCATGCTTGTTTGGCTAATAACTGGTTGTTTCACTATGTGAGACAAAACATGTTCTTGCACTTCCTAAGTTTAATAAAGCATGACTCATTGTCAAATCTCTCTGATTTTATTTATTTATTAGCAATCTACATGTTAACAAACATCAAAAAAAATTCAGACTAGTTCTCAAAGAGAAGTTAATTGCCAAATCAACTCTTCTGGATGCAATTTGATGAACTCCCAAAATCCCTCCCTTCTCTTCTGAGGATACTGTAACAGACACTAAGTTAGTGATGGAAAACTGTAAATTTAATTAACAAGATAATTCTTTTTTTCTTCCATTTCCCTATTTAACAGGGGCTCTTTTCAACAGGAGACACATGAGAAGTTCAGATGTGTAATCTCAGTCAGTTTTTACTTCTGTACTCCGGACAATATATGCGAGCAAATCCTCTAGGATTCTACATCTGCTCTAATCTTTATGGTTTTGCCTCTTCAAAGAGTCAGTGGCATCTCTGTGTTGTCTATAACACACATCTCAAGTGACTAGGAGCAGTTTGAAGATGATCAGTGTTACAGAATCAGATAATTCTGCTGTGCAGGAAAGATGTTAGATCTATTACACAACTTGGAAGATGGTATCAGCTGAACCCTAGAGTCCCTTAGGAACTCAAGAGACTGCCTTCACACTGCTGTCTCTCCTCTCCCTCTCCATGGGGTTAGTCAGCACACAGCTCCTAAAACGTACTCCATCTTCACAAAGAGAAGTGAGCTCTGCTATGAGTAGATGGGTGCCAGGGTGACTTTATACGTGCAATTGGATCAGTCTAATCTGACTTCCTCAGTCTCTAATGGCTATTTAGGATCATGCTTTCTGCAGAAAATAGTTATAGGACTTTGGACATAAATGCAACATAGGGAGCTTAAAACAAATTGGATTAAAGAGAATGACAGATCAGAGGAGCAGCATAACCATTCTTCTCCCAGCTCAGGTGGCTGAGAGATAACTTCAACAGTGGTTTGCAACTCCTTCCTGAATCTTCTTCAGCTATCCCAGATTGGTATGTGGTGATTTTGGAAATATGATCCAGTATTGTAGCCCCTAGATCACGGGGACAAAGGCAGGGAATTGTACAAGTCAAAAATCTAGGGCACCTTAACATACTCATGGTAACTATGCCAAGCTGCAGTTGCTTGGTGCTTTGCATCCCCAGAACCCACACAGGCCACTTAAATTTTTGAAATGTGCTCCTGCACAGTGGTTGGGGAGTGTCCTGGATCCACGGCCTGGAATGTGATCTTCCCATAGAGAGGATCCAGGAGGAAGCTCTTGTTTCTAGGCCATCTTCTCTATGTCACTAGTTCATCAACTGTCTCTGTAGCATGACACATCCCTACAGTCTCCTTTGGACAGGGCTGTTGTTGCTAACCCTGAAATCTGCACAAGTAACAGGAGATCTGCTTTGCATCCCTCAGAGCAGTATCTTCACAGCATGCCACCACATGTGAGCATGGTGTCCTTCTCATGGTTTCAGTGTGTGTATGGGAGTGATGTTGGTATAAAAGGCAGCAGCTGGGATTGCCAGGAATAGCAATAATGAAGGGCATTGTTCTCCTAGTGCCTGTGCAGCCATTTGCCTTAGCCTTGGCTAAGGAATATCCCTGATTGCCCTTGCACCCCTGACATCTCCCTTTTTCTTCTCCAAGGAGAAGACTGTGGGACCATGTTTCTTCCCGGGCTGCCCAAAACAGCGGGCCAGGACATGCTCCCACATGTGTGGGGCCTCCAAGCTGGTAGCTGCGCCACAGTACTTCATGCCAGCCAGGCCACCCACTGCCCCTGGCCAGGTGAGCTTCTCTGTATAAGCAACCTGCCTCATACTCCTGCCGCTCAAGTGACATAGTTTCCTCCTGTCACCATGGCTCCAGCCTAGTTCTCCCATCGTTCATCTCTGGCTCACAGCAGTCTCCCCTCCACTGTGCCTTGCTGCCCACCCACAGCAATGTCTCCAAACCTGCTGGCCCTCCCCAGCCTGCCCGATTCAATGGCTGCCACATGCACAACTCTTATTTGCAGCACATATGCGCTTTCCTCAGGAAAAAAAGCAAATACATTTATTGTTCAGGCAAAGAGGTGGGGAAATGAGTTTATCTCCAAAGCAGTCTATCTGGGGGCTCCTCAGACACGTCTGGAGGAGAGGCATGGGACAGAGGTGAGGGGCCGAAGACCCCTGAAAGGCAGGAAGATGGCTGGCAGTTGCTGGCAGGGGTAGGGAGAATAAAAAGGACTGATGAAGAGGCAGGGAAGTGGAGAGGGGCCAGGGGAGAAGAGATGTCCTTTGAAGGCTGCATGTGGGGTTGCTGTGGGCAAGCTGCCTCTGGTTGCCCTTTGTCCATCTGGCTGCAGTGGTGATGGGAACAATGAGCCAAGATGCCAGTGAGGCCCCTCTGTAGGATGGGCTGGACTGAAAGCATCTGGCCACATCAAGGTGATGGTAAGCCATATGCCTTTGTGAATGTGGACATGTGCTGCTGCTTTCTGAGGTGGCAAGAGATGCCAGCTGGAGCAACAGAAACATCATCTCCTCCTTCCCTTCCTGACTGGTGTTGCCCTCTTGGAACCATCACGCTCCTCTCCACATCCATGAAGGTGTTCCTGCCTGATGCTGAAGGTATATGTGATGTGCCCTGGGGTGGGGTGGTAACTGGAGTTTTGTGCTCCAAAGCACAACCTGTTGCTATTTTACACAGCAGTGTGGAAGTGTTCATTCATGCACCACACAAAGATAGAAGAAATGTCCATACAAGATGTAGCTGGTTGTTTAGAGATCATAGAGATGTTCAGTGCTTGCCCTGTGGCAGGTCAAAAATGCTTTGTCTGGCTTTGAGACATTGATTTGTACATTACCTACCTCCCAGAAAGCTCTTTTGTAGAATAAACAGTGCTCAAGGTCTGGTCTGAGACCTCTAGTTCATGGAGAAGCACTCTTAGATACCAGTGGATGCTAGGCATGGGGACATGGGATGAGAGGCCAGCAGACTGACTAGCATGGGGCAAACGGGGAGCTCCTGAGTTCAGCATGCCAAGCGTTTTGCTTTGTTACTATGTAGACTTGGCTGTAGCCCTGGTCTCCCAAGCAAGCTGAGCTGTCTGCTTGTAGATGGTATTCCTTGAGGAGGCCTATTCCCAAACTTAAGGGAGTAGAGCTGATAAATCAAGGCGAGAGATTGAGGCAGCCTTTCCAGGGACCTGTCCTGCTCTTTCCTAGGAACACTGCCGGGGCAAACGCCACTATTTGTCTCAGAGCTGCACAGGGGAACTGCTCCTACTCAAAAATCGGTTCCTGGACCTTGATGGAGCCCCATTAAGCAAAATATGGGAGACCAGGGAATAGAGACATTGTAGTTGTGTTTTCATTTTGGGACCAGCTAATGCGTAATGTCACTATTGTTCCTGTGCTGCTATTTCCCCTAATGGCATACTGATTTAATAATGTTAATGGCCTTCTACCTAAAATAGGATTTTCTGGGATTAAAGTCAGCTTCTGCTCAGGGCATGTAGGATAAGTTTTGGCCACTGTACAGCAATATATTATGGTTGCCCTCAACTATGTTCTTAAAAGGGGCATTCAAACTTTGCCTCTGCAGATGAATTGCATCCTCTCAGAGTAATACAGAATAGGCTATAGTTAAAGCAATGTGTTTCAAAAGTTAATGGCTTAAAAATGGAAGATCACAGTTCCTTCAGAATATTTTACAATTTTGGCTGTACTTATGAAACATTCATGCAATGTAGCAGAAGCAAAAGAGGTAGTCCTATGCCTCAACTGTAGGCCAAGGAGACGCTAAATAATTTCCTTTGTTTAACTTGCTGCTTGCAACAATTAGTCTGGCAAGATCAGGTTTCTCCACAACTTGCAAAGCACGTTAATAATGTATTTCAATCACAATATACACACTCAAAATATATTTACAAATCAATTTTGTATCAAAGTGTCAAGTTTCCTGAAATTGTGTACAGAAAGCTACTAAATCCAAAATCCCAGTAGCGCTGTGATTCATCTCTGTAGAAATTACTTTGGTGGAGGATTATGCTGTGGCACAGTGTAAAATTCAATATACAAAGTTCAAAACACTTTAAATTCAATTCTGTGTGAACTGAACCATTGTATATTAAAATACTTTATTCCCCTTCCCCCAATATGTACGTTTAGTACCTTCACAATTTTATGCTGGCTGAATTGATGTTTGCTCTTGGAAAAAATCACATTTGTTCAATTACACTTTGGGAACCATTTCTAGGTTTTGGAGTAAAGCAAATGGTTCAACATGATCCTTCTTGCTGTTTGCGTTCTGATTTCCTTAGGACCTTCAGTTGACACTGCTGTGAAGTGGATATCTAGTAGCATTTTAGTTCTCAGTGTCAGCTGGCAGGCTCCTACTCCTATATTTTGCTGGCCTAACATCTCCCTCTGCAAAGCTACAAGCAGACATAGACTCTTTATGGACATTGAGGTATGCTGCACTTCCATCTTGCTGTACTAGCTTGTCTGTCCTTTAGGCCTGCCTGGCAGAAGGTTTCTGTAGGAGCTCTAGCCAATTCTAGACACAAATACCCTTCTTCAGGGCTGGGACACTCAGGTGTTGTGTAGTGGAGATCAGAGGGCCAAGGGGCTGTTTGGAGTGAGGTGAATAGTGAATACTGGTTGGCCAAAGGACTTTGTGTTGATGGTAGTCACTATTCTTACTAAGTGCCTCCACACTGAAGTTTTGGATGTGGACAGGAGAACTGATGCCATCGTATGTACAAGGGATAACTCACAGTGGGTCCGAAACTTTCTTGTGGAAAAGTGCATTTTAGGAACTTTTCTGAAGCTACTGTGGTGAATGAGTCCATTCCTGTTACCAAAAGAATAGGCACTGTTTTGCAGAAATTTGCCATCTAAAGCTGCTACAACTATAGCAAAAAAATTCATCCTGAGCTACAGAAAGCTGCAGTGATTGCAGCTGTAGGATAAGAATTGTAGATGAGTGGCTCTACTGGTGATTAAATAATTGCTGTACTTCAGCACACTGTAAAGGCAATTAGTAAAAAATATAAAGATTTCTTAGTCCTACATTTATAAGTTTTCAGTTCAACTGTAATGTGTTTTGTAATTAAAAAAAAAAAATGTTTAGGTGAATAATTGGCTATTGAAAAGGAATAAAAAAGCCTCAGCCTTGTTGCATACAGTCCTTCACATAGCTGTGAACTGTTAAATTACACAGACAAGACTGCTTTCTGTAACCCTCACAATGTAGAACCTTTTGCAGACAGCATTTCTAGGTTAAATGTTATGATTACAGCTCCTGTAGTTGAAAACCCTGGGATTACTGGACCAGATTATACAAATTGTACTTAGGAAATATAGCCATTGACCATAAAAATATGTAGGCATCAGGAAGAATGGAATGGGAATTCTAATGGAGTGAAAAATGAATTTATTTTTTTTCTAGCAGATTTTTAGGTGGCATTAGTCCACAGAAGATGCTATCAGAAGAGCTCACTGCAAAGGGTTGTCAGAGAGGTCTTGGAGGTCTGTTCAAGGTGGCTTACATGTCTGATTTCGGCAGTTGCTCACTGGATATATTGTTCTCTGTGTAGCCATTTCTGCTATTCCTCTCCCTTTTGCATCCTCCTCCCAACACCCCTGTCCCTTGGCACTGCCCTGCTCAGGAGATGATGTGACCTGACTACCAATCTGGCCTTCTTTGGCTTTCCCTTTCTCTATGTTTGCCTGATTGCCTGGAAGCCATTTTGCATTACTCTGTCAGAAGAAAAGACTTTGCACTTGTGTAGGTGTCTTCATGCTAATCACCAGTGTGTTACTTCTAAGTAAGATCATAGGATCATAGAATGATTTGGGTAGGAAGGGACCTTAAAGATCATCTAGTTCTGGCCCCCTGCCATGGGCAGGGACACTTCCCACTAGACCAGGTTGCTTAAAGCCCCATCCAACCTGGTCTTGAACACTTCCAGGGATGAAGCATCCACAACTTCCCTTGGAAACATGTTACAGTGTCTTGCCACCCTTCTTCCTAATTTCTAATCTAAATCCACCCTCTTACTGTTTGAAGCTGTTACCCCTCATCCTATCACTACAAGCCCTTGTAAAAAGTCCCTCCACAGCTTTCTTGTAGGCTTCCTTCAGACACTGGAAGGCTGTGATAAGGTCTCCCTGGAGCCTTCTCCTCTCCAAGCTAAACAACCCCAACTCTCTCAGCCTGTCCTCACAGGGGAGTGCTCCAGCCCTCTAGTCATTTTTGTGGCCCTTCTCTGGACCTGCTCCAACAGATCCCTCTTGTGTTGGAGGCTCCAGAGGTGGATCCAGTACTCCAGGTGGGGTCTCAGGGATGGTTTTAACATGATTTGTGGTTCAATAAAGAAGTCTGATTCAGTATTGATATATTCTGTGATACTACTAAAGATGCCTACAGTGTAATACTGTGCCAGTTGTGTAAACTAGACACCTCATGGTGTCACCTAATACACATTCCTGCATAGATCTTCTTTAGGACATTTAGGACAGATTTTTTTTTTCTGTGTGATTTTCTGTAAAATTCACTAAAGCTTATAAAAATTTGTTCTTTCCATTTCCCCACAACAGCTTATGATCAGAGATATCACTGTTGCTGTTTTATCTTAATCTTTAATTATAAAGATAACAGCAACCTAAATCTGCAGTAATGAGGAATGGAAAGGAAGTATTTTTGGCATGAAGATGTAAGGAAAGAAGGAAAAGGAAAGCTCCTTGTGCTTTTCTAAATGGAGAACATTCTGAAGCATGCCAGTGTTACACAGGGCAGATAATGCCTGTGCACATTCAGTATGGAGCTGTAGCAGCTTCATTTGCCACGTATAAGAGATTTTTTAAAAACCTTTCTAAAGTCTGTAACATACAGTCCCATGCAGATGGGAGGTAGGTTTTACCTGTTGTGGGAAAATAATGGAAGATTGGTGAGGAGGATTGTAAACATGCTCAAGTGACTGACAGCTGAGGTGGAGGAAAACGTGTCATATTAATTGTTGTTTAGTCCTGGGTGTTTGACAAGTAGAACATCTGTGTTTAGATAGCAAAGACTTTCAATAGACTTAGAGGCACCCTATCAAACATGCTTAAGATTCTTCACAGCTATGGGAAAGATCAAAGTGCCTGCATGAATCCCTGATACTCAGGCAGAAAGACCAGGTTTGGTGATCCTCTAGCATGGACTTGTTGCCTGTGTCCCTGCTTGTGTGCCTCTGCCTGTGTGCTGCTTCAGGGATCTCCCGCTTGGTGAGGTAATGAAAATAAATTTACTCTTTGCATTTCATGTGTGGTTTTGTGG
The DNA here is from genome assembly GCA_024336885.1 of Actenoides hombroni. Classification (NCBI taxonomy): domain Eukaryota; kingdom Metazoa; phylum Chordata; class Aves; order Coraciiformes; family Alcedinidae; genus Actenoides; species Actenoides hombroni. The sequence goes on along the minus strand of WUAM01000071.1, from coordinate 7,852,998 downwards.
TTGTTCCCATGTCCTGCCTGTGTTGGCTCACACACCTGTGAAATAAATTGAAGGGTTTTTTTGCTTTTTGTTTTGTTTTGTTTTGTTTGTGCTTTAATAAAGAACTATAATTCAGTATTAATATATTCTGTGATACTACTGAAATATAGATTTTTGTCTTCATAGTCTGACATCTGACAATGTCTAGACAAACTTTTATGTTCTGATTAACTTTCTCTTATATAATCACTGGAATTTGATGCTTAAACTATATTACTTTAAGCTAATTGTAGCCTGTATTAGTTTACTTGGTAGCTTCTTGTAAGATAAATATAATAATTTTTTATTGCTTCTAATAAACCCTTTGATTTCCAGTTTTTATGGTTCTGGGCGACTAGTTGTTTCTGTCTGGACCAAGGAGAAAAAGATGCCTGGGGGGATACTGTGCAAGTTTTGTAGTCTGAAGAATTTTGGGGCCCTGCAGCAGGAAAGGAGAGGCCTTAGGCTGGCTGAAGTATCTACCAAGGGTGCAGCACCACTGGGAGAAAAGGAGTGCACAGGACCATCTCTTTCCTATGCTCTGGTGAATGGGATGGTTATTAAAGAAATGTGGGAAAGCATGAGATGAGGCAGGTGAATGGTCCCTGTCACTTCATGTGATCATCCATCAGCATTTCAGATTTCAATGTTCTGCTTGTCTCCCATCTGCCAAAAGACAGTTGGAAGTTTGCTGGGCACGAGAGAGAACAGGAGCAAAATTAGTGCGTTGCTTCTACTAGGGAGGTGATGAATCCTCAGAGCAGACAGGCAGCCTAGGCATGTGTCAGTGTATTGCAGTCCCAGAAAATGCTCAGGAGGTATTTCTTAACTATCTCAGACTGCAATTCAGCATTACAACTCTTGCTTTGTGATTGAGATTGGACACAGGAGAAACTGAGGTGAAGGACATGGGCCATGTCTAGCTTCAGTTAAACTGTGTGCAACTCTTTTTAGAATAAAACATGACTGGTTCATTGTCTATGTCCACACTTGCCTTCTTAAGGCTGCTTCTGTGAAATTGCAAGAAGCAAAGTGACCCTCTTTCCTTGGTTGATGGCAGCCTGCTTAGTTTTGCAACCCTGGGTATCTTCTTAGAATTTTTTTTCATTCAAGGAGTTTTATTCTCAGGAGCCCACCTCTCCCGCAGTGGTCTCCATTCTCATTTTCCTTCTGTCCCTTGGTATCGTCCACAGACAGAAGGATTACCTAGATGCCCCACAGAGTGTCTGTTGTTTGTTGCAGACCTGTGTCTATGTGCTTAGTACCTGGTTTGGGATGAACTGTATTGGACTAATTATCTCCATTCAAATTGAGAGCTTTAAGGGGAATCTAATGAAGTTCAAGAGGGATAAGTGTAGAATTCTACACATGGCGAGGAATAACATCATGCACTGGTACAGGTTAGGAGTTGACCTGTGGGAAAGCAGCTCCATGGAGAAGGACCTTGGAGTCCTGGTGCATAATAAGTTATCCATGGGACAGCAGTGTGCTCTTGTGGCCAGGAAGGCCAATGGTATCCTGGTGTGCATAAAGAAGACTGTGGCCAGCAGGTTAAGGGAGATTCTCCTCCCCCTCTATGCTGCCCTTGTGAGATCACATCTGGAGTACTGTGTCTAGTTCTGCGCTCCCCAGTTCAAGAGGGACAGGGAAATACTAGAGAGAGTTCAAGGGAGGGCTACAAGGATGATTAAGGGACTGGCACATCTCTCTTATGAGGAAAGGCTGAGAGACCTGGGGCTGTTTAGCCTGGAGAAAAGACTGAGAAGGGATCTTATTAATGTTTACAAATATCTAAGGGTGGGTGCCAAGTAGAAGGGGCCAGTCTCTTTTCAGTAGTGTCCTGTGATAAAACAAGAGGTAATGATCGCAAACTGGAACACAGGAAATTCCACCTCAACATGAGGAAAAACTTCTTTACTATGAGGGTGACAGAGCCCTGGAACAGGTTGCCCAGAGAGGTTTTGGAGTCTCCTTCTCTGGAGACTTTCCAAACCCACCTGGACCTGTTCCTGTGTGGCCTGCCCTAGGTGAACCTGCTCTGGCAGCAGGGTTGGACTCGATCTCCCGAGGTCTCTTCCAACTACTGCCCTGCTATGATTCTAGGATTCTACTCTGTACTACTATACTGAACTCAAAAATATCTTGGTATAACTTCATGTCCTGGATCCATTACTGGCAGCTTTATGAGATCACTTCTTCCTTCCATGAATCGACTTCAATATTTCTTGAATGGTTTAGGGAAGCGGCCAACGCTCCAATGATATTGTGAACTTCTACATGCTATGTGATGATTTTGCAATGACATCTACTTTTAAACTGCATTTCTCACATATTTTTCAGGAAAGCAGCATTCTGCAGCTATCTGCCCCATTCAGAAGCACTTTGGTGTTTTCAGTTGCAGTAATTCCTGTTACCTTAGTGATTTATACAGTTTGTCAAGTTACTGGACTTGCCCAAAGGGAAAACATTTAAGAAGGTACTTTCAAGGATGCAGTTTTACAACTGGCCTAATTTAATCTAAGACTGTTCTGCAAAAGTAAGTGGGAGATCCTTGGCTTGAAGGGCTGGGGAGGGTGAAGCTGCCCCTTTTGATGGCAGACTGGTTCGAGACAAAGTATGGTTTCATCATTTCCCTGAGCTTAACTGCACAGATGAGAAGAGCAGACTTTTGTCTTTGGCTTCATTTATCCTGTCATTCATAGTCCAAGTATGGGAGGATTTCTTTGACATTGTTCTATACAGACATAAAAGATAATGTGCACTATTTTTTCTGTTCTTTTTCTTTTCCAGGACTTCAAGTAGAATTTCATTTTATTATAATCGGCATGTTAGATGTAATAGCTTGATAGTTTTCTGTCTTGGTCTTGTCTAATCAAAATTCTGGATGAAACAAGAGTTCCTTTATCTGTGTATGATTTATCACACATACTGGAGTTCCTCTTTTATTAGGTGCACTAGTTATGTCACTTAATATATACTTTACCATCTTCTATTTTCCCTCTGAGGGCAGCTTTTACTTTTATCTTGTGTGTTAAAAATCATATGCTAGGCATTACTACTACGTGATGAGAACAGACTCTGTGATGATATGGACTTTATCACATTTTATGTGTCAAATAGATTTAAGACCTTTTTTTTCTGTGTTTTTTTGGTTGGTTGGTTTTGATTTTTTTTTTTTTTTTTTTTAAATATATCAATGTGTTACACTTCAGAATTTAAAATACTGGAACTGTATCTGAATGGCAGACAAACTTTATGTTTGCAAATGTCTAGTTTTGGATTAACAAAGGCAAAAGTTAATGCTTGTCCACATTGCTTACAGATGAAAGGTTACATGATTGCCTATTCTTAATTCCTTATAAAAGTTATTGCAAATGTATTTTGTATATTGATTTTGTATACCATTTATTTTTCCCCAAACTGTATTGATTTCCCACTGTGTTTCTGAAAAAACTGACTAGAGCCAGGGCTGAAGCAGAAGAGGAGAGCAAAGTTATATGTTTAGCTATTACAAAAACTTTAAGATGAAAGTTTTTATATTTTATAAGGCATGATTAAATTTCTTGTGACTCATTTTCAGCCTGAAGCTTTTTAACCAGACTGATGTGTAGTCTGATTCAACGCTTTCGGTCTTTCTCCTTGCAGGATAAAATAGCATCTCTAACAAATGTGATATGTATGGGTCATCTGCAGCCATCCTGCCATGCTGCTGCAGATCAACTTCTGTGTTAGACAGGGTCTGGTCTCACTGCATTGTCCCAAATCCAAGCTAAAGCCTTGCTGTAAGGGCAAAGACCAATTACAAATATATTCCCTATTTTAGCAGGAAATTTTGTTTGAGAGAGAGAGTTAATTTTTTCTTTTTCTTTTTTTTTTTTTTTTTCCTCCATAGAAGTCCTGCTAATCTACCTCCAAGCATTTCAATGAAACAAATGTTAAGAGAAATTGTTGACTCAAAGCTAGCTAGTCTGGAGTAGTAGTAAGTAAAGCGTACACAAAGGGACAATACACATAAGCCTGAAAGACCCCTCTAGGTGAAGAGCATTTTCCTACTAATTCAGCATTTTCCTACTAATTCAGCATTTTCCTGCTAAGGAAGAACTGAGGGGTGTATGCACATCTCATTTTTCAACTTACGTGTCTGCTTATACATGGTAATCCCAAGAATCTAACTAATTATGAAAACAGGCAAATCTGTGTTCTCTGTTTCCAGTCATGTCTTAATTCAGAGTGTATGGTTGTTTATAAAGCTGGCTTTAATACTGTTCATAGATGGTACACACAGTTAAACAATGGAGGTTGTTTCTAATGTCCCAAAATTTTCTTCCTTTAGACTGCCACAGTTACCTGAAAGACTTAAATGCCAGGCTATAATGATCTCCTTAAGCTGTGGGGACCCTTGACTGTTAGTTCTGTGCACTAGTGACAGGAGGAGCATCTCTTACACGCATTGCCAATGGGTACAAATTATTTTCCAGACGCTGGAGTGGTCAGGGAAGGTTGTGAACTAGAGGGTATTCAGCCTGAAAGACTGCCTAGATGTGTGCAAGTTGATCCTGTCTTCCTCTGGGTGCCATGCTTAACTTCCAAAAAACCAAATTTGTGCATCTTCTGATAGCCACCGTAGCTTATAAACCGTCTACTATATGGATGGGATTCTGAGACCATGGCTGTAGAAACAGATGCCAAGATGTATTTTCCTGGCACAATGCACTTCACCTGAATTACAGGCTATTGGGATGATGATCCATCTCTTTTACTCATCCTACACATCTTCTTTTTCACCCATAATAAATATGTACACATTGCCCATGGTCTGCCTATTTTTCTGACACGCAACATGAAATAACACTACTTTTTTATTATGAAGAGTTTATGTTTCACAGCAAATGCACATATTGAGCTGTAGTTTTACACCTGTATGAGTTTTGGCTTTACAAAGCAGAGGCCTCTCAAGATGAGTCCATAACTGATGTAGTACAGTAGGATGTGCACTCTTGACAAGATATTATGGAATTTCAGTGCTGCAGAGACATTAGGACCTGGTGCAACAAGGGTTATTTAGTCTTGAGTTCACTCAAATTCCTTTCCTGAGGGCGTATCAAGGGAATGAATTGAATGATTCACTGGTAGGCAAATTATCAATAAATACTAATAGAAAAATACAACAGTGGTTGCAAGAGCAAACAAAAGACCCTTCTTAGGAATGTAAGTTACTGAGTGAGCAAGTACTTTTCAATAGACAAGTGAAAGATGGTATACTCTAGAGCTGCTGGAGTACATGACTGTAATTCACACTGATGTTTTTGTAGTAATATAGCTGGTATATGCACTCACACAACCTAGAATTGCAGTGTTATGATACTTTATTGGTTTGCTTTAATTAGGAAATGTATTAGATTATAAAAGGAAAAAACTTTGTTCTGCTTGAAACTATAGATCTCCTCTCCAAAGGGACATGCGTCCAAATTCAGTGTCCCCTAGTCAGTTACTGGATCCCATCCTTTGTTACAGAGATCTTTGGCCATGCTGTCTACAATAAACATTTACCTGATGTACCTTGTCCCTCATGGCTGTGCTGTGACAAATTCATTATGCCTAGGCTACCAGCCACTGTATTAAATCATAGCTGATGGGGTGCAGAACCCCCAGCCTGGAGGATCAGCAGGATGTAGCTATTTGCTTGTTAGTTATGTAGACTTTCTGACCGAGCGGTTGCAAGAAAGAACGATTCTTACTGCTTTTAAAGGTATCTTGCTAGATTCTCACCAGAAGGGAAGAGTCTCTTATAATGTTTTTGTCTGCCCATACTTACAGCTACCTTTGTACTCATCATTCAGTTTCCTTTCTATAATCCAGAACCTGACCCCTTGATGCAGCTGAATGAGGTAGGAATATCCTCTTTCCTTTGTGAAATCAGTGCATCACAGCAACTTCTTTAAATGACTCCCAGGAGGAAGCCTACATGCTTCAACCCCCTTCTATGCTTTCGTAACACTGATATATTTTTCAGCACCTGCTGCTATTCAGGTTTTGAGAGGCTGCTGCAACAGCCACAGCTAAACTGCCTCTAGAGAGTTCAGGGTATCTGCCTTTGGATTCTCCCAGCTACCTCTCCCTGGGCAACATCCTGAGTTCACCCAAAACCAGTCTTGACCAGTTGCTTCCAGCAAGGTGAGAAAAGGAAAATACTTTGTACTCACTGCACTCTTCTGTAGTAGCACTGCCTCATCCTTGTAGGATTCTTCCTTCTGGTGTAATACCCCTTGCACACTGTACCAGACTCCTCTTGTCTGCATGAACCAGCCAACAGATTTTCAGGAGTATCCTCCTTCAGCAGCCAGGCTATGTCTGTAGTCATTATTGCAGTAACCTGATCTGTCCTGGCACCATATTTTCCACAGAGAAGGAAGGAAAGTGCATGGACAGGCAAAAAGGTCCACATTCCTTCATCGACAGATGAGGCCAAAGAAAGCCTTATACATATCACTTGAACAGCAAGGAGAATACTTGCATGCTTTTTTCTCTTTCAACTTAGTTGGGTCACTTCTGAATAGTTGCCTTTTTATCATCATTTAGTCTTTGTGACCCTTTCTGATGACATATTGAAGTCTGACAAACACAGACTCTGGAACAACCCAATGGGTCTAAGATTCCTTTAGTTCCCCGATCTGGAGGCAAGTGGCTGAGCCTGGAGGTGAAGCTAAGCAAATGCCACCTGGGTGAAGACAGTGGTTGATTCAGCTAGGACTGGATTACCTGAACACTGGGGGATCACTATGGATGTTTCACCTACTTTAATTGTAGTTGTTGAGAGAATGTGCTGACCCTTGAAGGCAATATTTTGCCAGAATACAGAAGCGGAGCAATGCCAAAGCCATTACAGGGAATCTAATTGGTGAAAGCAAAACTCCAGACAGCAAAACTCACCCAGCAGTGACAGGTGGTATCTGTATGTAGCACTGAGGGACTGAAAGTACTTCTGCAGGGCCTCATGGCTTGGCTGGATCTCAACAAGATGAAAATTCATGCCATTGCTGCATACTTGATATGACAAAATGCTGCTGAAGTGCAAAATGAAAGAATTGCTGGCTAGACAAAGAGTAAAGTGGAATAGTATGCCTGGCTGTTCAAGGTCAGCAGGCAGACAGAAATTCCAGCTATGGCTGAGTAGAACATCAAGAGTATTTTTAACAATGGACCACAGAATTGACTGTTTTTCCCGGTGCCTCATTTGGGGAGTGGGGTTTGCTTTAAATGCCTTCTAACAATAACCATTTACTGATCTATCAGAAGCTGTGACATTCACCAGTAAGTCTGTTGTGAAGCTGAGCACTGTTGCCATATACAGGTAGAAGGGAAAAAAAAAGTAAATGGAGAGGGTAGTAAATGTTCTGGAGCATTAGGCATCATTAAAAGTGAAAGCTGTTTGTTGACTCTAGGCTTAGCACTCCTGAGTACCATGTTTTCCATCTTTAAAACATGGAGGACTCAAGGGTATCTGCCATGGATCTTCCTTGTGTCAGGGAAGGTATACAGCTCTCTGAAAACTGACTGGTGCGTGAGGTACAAAATGTGCTGGGAAGGGGATAGCTTTACTCCAGTGTTGTCAGTTTTCTGTTCACACTGGTAGTCACTAGTGCAGGGGGAATTCGAAGCTCAGTGCTTTACAAAGCTGTGGCATGCTATGTCATGACCATGACTGACCTGCCCAAATCATGTGAAAGAGAACTGATGAGATACATCATGGCTCAAGCTTTCCCTTTGACATTCTCCCCTTGTTCTGGACCTTGGTTTAAGTTTATATCAGAACAGAGGTGTAGGGGGATACACATTTACGGGGGCAACTATAGGTTTGCTAATGAGCTAATTGCCATTGTTGACCCTATTGCCACCGTGTCCAACAGTGGAACTCAGGTTAGCACCAGAGTGGTCATCACTTCATGAAGCAGGACATTATGGTATGATTACTGAATCCTGCCAATCCTACATATGCAGCTGAGACCTTGTGCCTTTCTAGGAGGAAGTCCTGCAGGATGTTAAGGTTATTTTTGCAAGCCTAAATAAGATTTCTGTGTCTGCCTGTAGCCACCATAGTTTCATCTATTTCTTAGGAGCTTCAATGAGGATAAGGCCTGAGTCCTCTGGGAAGGGTTCACACATGTTTGAACTTTGCAACCATAAAATCTAGCAACTGCTTAACAACACAGTTAGTGAAGCTTCAGGACTTCTTACAAAATTTTTAGCTAATTCATGATTAGAATAATAAGAAAAGAAATGACAAATTTTAGCCAAAGTTGAGGGTTTTTTCATAAATGAAATAGGCAGGGTTTTTTTCAATGCTGCTTCTGTCAATCTATTTTGAAGCTTTTTTTTTTTTTTTTTAAATTCAGTACTCTGCAGCAGAAGACACTGAAAACATTCCCCCTCCAGTTTCTTGATATTTTAGTCTGATCTTACTTTCTGAACCTTCCTTTTACTGATTGAAATAATTGAAGTACTTCAGTGGGAAGCTTACTGTGTCTGTAGCTCTCACCTTCATTACTTCTCTTCACAAATATCCTCTTCATATCATAAAAAATAGATCTTTTTGCAAGAATGGCTTTAAGTAGAATATGTCACTTACATACATAAATGCCATCAGAACATCAAAAATCCCTGTCTAGTGAGTGGAGGTTGGGGAAAAAACTGTCATGAAGAAAATCCTTACTGCAAAAACGATGTCTGCTTTACTGAAATGGTGAATGGCATAATAATTGGACTGCAGATAAGGCAGTGGACATAAGCATTTTCCAAAGAAAGCTTTTGTTCTTTCCAATCCCCCTCACACCCACTTCAGCACTGTCCTATGCAGCACCAGATTAGGAACATCTGACTGTTGAAAAACTGCATGACTCATGTCTGAGCTTATTCTTCTCTTCATTGTGGTCATTTGGATATGGCTATGCATAAACAGATGCAGGACAGGGATTGCATGCTTCGGATTCAGTAATTTCCGCCCTCCTGCATCTCTGATTTCTGTATCTTCATTGTAAATTTCAGGATTTTCCCCCTGTTCTGAGCAGCTTCCCACAGGCTTTGGGGAGGATTCTAGCTAGTGAAGAAGGAAGAGAGGCTGGAGGGAAAGCCCATTAATTCATTGGATTGGATTAGACTAGAACATATGTTAAGTATAGGACTAACTAAGGGAAAATGAGGTCTATAGATGGAGGGGTGTAGAGGAAGAAAAGAAAGGGGACAGAAAAGAGCTTGTGGGGAGCATCTCATCCGTGGGAGCTCTAGTGAAAAGGCCAAAAGGTGCTGCTCACTGGAGGTATCTCCAAAGGCTAAATCTACTACAAGACATTCCATCAGTGAAAGTAGGACCCTACATGAGATAGTCTGCTATGTCCAGGTGCTCATAGAAGTTTGAAGACTTTTTGCATGCTGGGCACTTACCCAGGCTGTTGATATAAGGTCTGCATTTCCCTGGAAGAAAAGTGGTGGAAATGAAGCTCAAAAAAGATGACTGCTCTGCATTCTTTGTATTTTACTGCAATTCACCTGCCATGTGGCAGGAGGGATCTGGTCCAACCACCATGGAGGATTTGAAAAATGCATTGTCCACTCTTGATGGCCGTCTCCCCTATCCACTCAGGTTGCTCCGCCTCTCTTGCACAGTGGTGATTGTGGCCTGCAATGTCTTTCTTGCCACAGGCTGAAGGCCCCATTGCTCCTACTGAGGTCTTGAGGACCTGAGGTCTTTCCATACCTCAATGCTCAGCTCTTGATACAATGCACTCTGGGTTCTTGTGTCCCTTGTGCTGACCTGGAAGTTCCCACACAAACCAGGAGACATCCCAAGCACCTCCCTGACCATGTCACTTGCCCTGTAGCAAGCTGCCCTCCAGGTGCTGCTGGCAGTGGTTAGACACAGAGGTCCTGTCTGGAGGTGAAGGTACTTGGTGATACCCTAGCATTGCTTATCTAGTCCCAGTTTTCATATCCTACACTGGCTGGTTTTGAATGTCATGAATTTGCTCCCTATTACTCTGGACACATTGTTCCCTTGCTAGTCATAAAGTGTATAGATAGTTTTGTTCAATTCATAATTTGCAGTTTAAATATCTATGGCTTTTGAGTAATTTCAAAGCAACATAGGCAAGGTCCCGTTCCTGACCAAGCTGCATGAGCCCAGCACACATGAACATTCATGAAAACACACACAATCAACATGGAATTGACTGGGCTAAAATAAAATCCAGCATAAAAACTATCCTTTGCTGTTTCTGTTGAATGACCTTACTGTCTTCCGGAGGCTAGCAGGAACTGAGTGACAAGCTGTGCTTCCAAAAGGATTTAAAACTAAGACTCTGAAGAGTATAGGAATAAAAGGGGAGGTTCTCACATGGGTAAGTAGTTGGTTAAAACTAAGACACAGGGAGTTGGAATAAGTGGTCAATTTTCATAGTAAGTTATTATTGCAGGGACATTGGTACCTTTATTACTGGTCTCAGATATTTGAAGTGATCTCAAAAAAAGTGTAAGTAGTGAGGTGGGAATGGCCTCTGAAGACATTATGCAGGACAGCCATATTACAGCAATGGGCTAAATGTGAGGAAATCCAAAAGAACATTGTAAGCTTGAATGACTTTGTGATATAAAGGCAGATGAAATTCAATATAGATGCATACAGAAAAAACAGCTGTGAATTCGAATACATGGTGGTGGGCCATGAACTGGAACAAAGTTTGGTCTTTACAATGATCTTAGAAAACTTTTAGCTTAACTGTTAAGTGTTAGGATCAGTCAAGAGTCACTTGAATGTTAGGGGTGCTTACAGAATAAAACAGCTACTCCTCTGAAAATTGATGGTGTGGTTTTATCTGAAATGCTATGTTATGTTTTTGTTCTTTCATTTCAAAATGGGTGATACCAATGGAAAATTTATAGAGCCAGGCCACAAGAATAATCAAAATGTGGAATATATTCTGTAGAAGGAATGACCAAATTGACTGGAAAAGAACAACCGAGGGGATGAGATATATTATATGAGTTTCTGAAATTCAGAGGAGCATTGAAGAAACATTCCTTCAGTGTTTGTTTTAGTATGAAAATGAAAGACACTGAGAGAAACTAGTTGGTGGCAGGTTCAACAGAAAACAGAGTCCTGGGTTTTGATTCTTCCCACATAATCAAGCGGCAGATGCCTGGCCATCCTAGAAGTTTATGGAGTTCAAATGGCAACCAGACAAAACTCATGGAAGAATTGCAGACAGCCATCAAATATTTTCATCCCCTTTGGCAGCAAGTCCATATTCCTCAAACTGCTAAAGGGTAGGAAAATGTTTGGAAAGTACAATTACACTCTAGCTCTTCTTTAGGTGTTGACAACTAGCAGTGGTAGGGTACAGACCCAGATGGCCTCTTGCTCTGACCAGTAAAGCCATCCTGACATTAGCTTTTTGCAAAGCGGGGCTCTGAGGAGCAGACAGAGAGAGGACCTGCTCTGTTGGGGTGCAGGACAAGCCACCAAAAAGGCAACTGGTAATCTGGCTTGGAGAAAGAGCTTCTTTGAGGAATCAGCAGAGGCACTTTGGACATCCAGTGCAGGAGAGAGTGATATGGAATGAAAATGGGAAGATACCACACATTTTTCCACAGAATAATCGCCCATTAAAAAAAAAAAAAGCTAATATAGAGAAAGCTGCCACAAAATATCTCCTTTAGCTGAAATGACTTTTTGTTCTCTTTCTGAGCTTATGTGAAAGATACAGTACTTCAGTCATGGCAGCAGTCTATTTTTTTAGCATGACAGAAGACTCTGCATCATAAGCTGTTTATGCAGAGGACAAGGTATTTTGTGAATATTAGGCCATTTATCACTACAAGTGCAATGAAGAGGAATAAAAAAAAAAAAAAAATCACTTAGAATCTTAATATTGTGAAAAGGAAGAGCAGAATTATAGGGACTGATGAATGTCCAGAACATCATGTATTTGCAGAGCAACAGGTTATTTTATATAGTTTCTGTTTAAAGTGCTTGCATGCTCTGCTTAAATTTCTTTGAGGTTTGAGTCACATACAATGGAAATGACAAATAGTTACTGGGGAAAAGATCATTACAGAATGTGCTTTTAGCCAAATGCTACACAGCCTTGTAAGTAGCAAAGGGAACCTGAAAATGGGAGCAAAGGGCAGCAAACCTGAAAGATAAGAGTCAATCTCTCTCTGTGTCACTGAACTACTATCAGAAAATCTCTTGTTGGTATTAGAGTTGGCACTTACAGGTTTTTGGATAAAAGCCTGACATTAGGTATGGTAACTAATGCTTCTTCCAGCCTTCATCTGTGTACTGCTTCTGCATCTAACGTGGGGAAAGCAGGTGAGAGAACTTTTAACCTATGAAGTACAGAGAAATTGCAACCCTCCTGGCCAACACAGCAGTAGCAAATGAAAGAATTCAGCTTTCTGTATGAACCAGAGCATCCATAGGCATACTCCCTCCTAACCTACACAGTGCTGCAGCTGCACAGACTTCCCACATGAAATATTTGCAGTAAGGAAACAATGATGTTTTGTTGCCTTTAAATCTCAGGATATTTACAGTTAGTATAAGCAACTGGGGGGAAAATTAGTAAGATAAAAGGATAGGCCAAGGCAGAAGGCTAAGCTATTTTAGCTTGTTTTCATAATATGTCTTATAACTTGTGCAGATGGTTACCTGGGACTCACAAATTGCTGATGTACATGAACTCCTGTTGTGCTTTCACACAGGAGAGGAAGTGTTACATGGCTAGACTTGGCATGACATTTGAATCTATTATCCTTCTAAATGAGCTGCATGTGTTAGTAGTTATATAAATGAATCAGAAGGCTTTAGGTTGGAAGAGACCTTCTGAGATCATCTGATCAAGCAGGGTCACCTAGAGCAGGTTGCACAGGACTCTGTCTGGTCAGGTTTTGAACCCTTTCAAGGATGGTAACTCCACAACATCTCTGGATAACCTGTTTGACTACACTCACAATAAAAAGTGGTTTTGTGTGTCCAGAACACCCCAAGACTGCAGGTCGTTGTGCCATGTCACGGGTTTCTCTGTTTTGTGTGTGTTTTGCTGCAGTGCATTTGTTTTGTATCCAGTTGTGCAGGTGTTTCAAATATAAACACTTATGACTGAGATATATTTAGCTTTTGCATGCTTCCTCCAGAAATAATTCAGCAGGTAACTGCTCTGCTGGTAGACAGCACAGGGAGCAAGTGGTCTGGAGAAAAGGTTCTCTGAGTTTTTATGCCAGGTAGATAGGTTACCATCTTGTTTCCAAACTTCTCTTGAATTATCCATTTGTCTGAAGATTGATATATAGCTATAATATGTATATAGATACCATATATGTATATGTAGAATATCATATATGATATTCTCAGTAGGAAGTTTCTTTTCCTCAGAAAAATCTCAAGTTAGTAAATCGTGCTTTGTTTTGTTTTCCTTCCCTGATGAAATAATGTACAGAGAAGTAACAGCTGTATCTGAAGTGAGCAGTGATGTAAACACTTATCCTGTTTGCTTAGTTTCCTCATGTTAGTAACAGAATGTTACTAACGTGTATAATTGAACCCACAGCAAAGTCAATGCAGTAAGTACTACCAGGCACAATAATGTAACTTCTTGCTTAGGCTAACATTATGTTGTATCATGGCAAAATAGTCTTCCTATTTTGCCCTGAGTGTAGAAATCTCCTGTAATTTGTGGTGCACATTTGCACTGATAGAAAAGTGCTGTCACATGAACTTGGCATTTTAAACCACTCTGTAACACACACACACAACTTGAGAAATTCAGGTGTGATGTGCTGGTTTTGTTTCTGCCACTGCTGGCTTAGTACAGGCAGGTATCTGGGCAGGTCAGTTACTCTGAAATGTCAGGTAAAATTAAAGTAGGAAAGTCTCTCAGAAGTAACTAACTGTTTCTTCCAGTGACCAGATATCATCATTTTCTCAGCCACCTTTCTAACTTCCACATCAGCCTTGAAACACAACATATTTTTTTCTTGAGTCATTGTATACTGGCAAAATGTAGAGCATTCATCTATATTTTACTTTAGGCACAAAAATTGTCCATCATGCCACAAGTGTGCTATCAAATTTGCCATATGCAAATAAAAGGTTGAGAATATGTGTTATCCTTTGGTTTGAAAGTCGTGTGGAAGCAACATGGGTTTAGTGCCTCATTTATTTCTCAGATGCTGCAACTACCCTATTCTCAAATATTCCAATGCAAATATGAAAATTAATTGTAATCTACTGCAGAGTTTGAAAGGATGGTGCAGGTTTACTGAAGGGTATGACAGATCTTTGCCTGTTTGTGGTGCATGAAATGGAAAGGGTACATAAAATTCAAACAGGTTTCCTACATAAGTGAAAGGAAACTAGAAATCCTGCAAGGCATCAGTATAATACAAGTTTCCAGGGTGTTCCACTTTTTCTTTTGACATCTGGATTAGGAGGTCTGACAGGCACCAGTACTGAACACAATGTGAACTGACTATTTTAACAAAATCCTGGATGAATGAGGACAGGAATGGTCCAGTATTTCTAGAGTTTCCTTTAAATCTTGGGAAAAATTCTTCTATCATCTTTGATCACACAGAGAAACTTCAGTACAAGATGACCCAAAAACAGATGAGGAGATGTGCAAGGGTGAAGGGGAGAATGCAGTCCCATTCACTGCACTAGGCTGGTTCTATGGAACTACAGAAGATAACTCTGCATGTGTAGCTTCTCTTTCACCAAAGGAAGTAAGTAAGAGTGTGAGAGGCATGAACAAGAACGGAACCCTTGGCTTCAATCAAATCAGCTAATAAGATCTCTTCCATGCCAGTACTGATGGTAACAGGTAACACATTTGCTGAACCCTTGGCTGTCCACAAACAAAGCACCAGGTGACATGAAGGAGTGCCATTGCATCCAGGTCCCAATTGTTTCTGCAAGACAGAAGTTAGGAGCATTTGAAAGAACATGTGTGTTTGCTGCTTCTTTCACTTTTCTCCATTACCCTTTCACACCATGAGCAGTTTCTGAGATCTCCTGGTGCTGTACACTGTCTGGGGAGAAGTATCACCCAGCTTTCCCCCCTCAGCATGGTGCAGAGAGTTCTCATCTTTGGAGGGGCTCCTGGAGGTGCAAAAATCTCCATCTTCAGGCATATAGGAATCCTGATGTTTTGTAAGATAATGTTTACTAAGACCTCCAGCAGATTCTCTGTGCTCTGTGATTTAAACATGTTTTGTACCTAAAATTTGAAGCTGGGAGGTTTTTTTTTCTTCTGGCAATGGTTCTAGTCACAGCTTAAGCCTCATTTTCCTTTGGGACAAGTATGAGAGCCAGCCCTTGTGCATGCTATCTCCAAATACACAAGTGATGGATTTAAGCTTTTGTTTATCATTTGTTTCCTGGGTGCCAGCAAACAGTTCAGGAAAATTGTTATTACTACCTGACACCAGAAGACAATAAAAAATGTTTCTATAAATACATTAGCAATAAAAGGAGTGGTAAGGAGAATCTCCAACCTTTCTTGGACGCAGGGAGAAACATAGTGACAAAAGGTGAAGAAAAGGCTGAGTTACTGAATGGCTTCTTTGCCTCAGACTTTAATAGTAAGACTGGTTGTTCTCTGGGTACCCAGCCCCTTGATCTGGAAAACAGGAACAAGGGTAGAATGAAATCCCCATAGTCCAAGAGGAAATGGTCAGTGACCTACTAGACCACTTAAAAGCACACATGTCTATGGAGCTGAATGAGATCCACCCAAGGGTACTGATGGAGATGGAGAAAGTGTTCAACAAGCCACTTTACATTGTTTATCAGCAGTCCTGGCTAACCAAGGAGGTCCCAGTTGACTGGAAGTTAGCAAACATGATGCACATGTACAAGAAGGAAGGAGGATCCAGGGAACTACAGGCCTGTCAGTTTGACCTCAGTGCCAGGGAACATTATGGGGCAGATCATCCTGAGTGCCATCACATGGCACGTACAGGACAATGAGGTGATCAGGCCCAGTCAGCATGGGTTTATGAAAGGCAGGTCCTGCTTGACCAATCTGATCTCCTTCTATGACAAGATGACCTGCTTAGTGGATGAGGGAACGGTTGTGGATGTTGTCTACCTGGACTTCGGTAAAGCCTTTGACACCATTTCCCACAGCATTCTCCTGGAGAAACTGGCTGCTTATGGCTTGGATGTGCATACTCTTCACTGGGTGACAAACTGGCTGGATGGCCAGGCCCAAAGAATGATGGTTGGTGGCCAGTCACAAGTGGTGTTCCCCAGTGCTCAGTATTGAGGCCTGTTTGCTTTACTGTCTTTATCAATGATCTGGACAAGGGGATTGAGGGCATCCTGAGGAATTTTGCACATGACACCAAGTTATGTGGGAGTATTGGTCTGCTTGAGGGTAGGAATGCTCCACAGAGGGATCTGGACAGGCTGGATCAATGGTCCCGGTTTTAACAAGGCCAAGTGCTGGGTCCTGCACTTGGGCCACAACAAACCCCTGCAATGTTACAGGCTCTGGGAAGAGTGGCTGGAATGCCACCTGGTGGAAAAGTGCCAGGCCCTGTTGATCGACAGCAGGCTGAATATGAGCCAGTAGGGTGCCCAGGTGGCCAAGAAGGCCAGCAGCAATCTGGCTTATACTAGAAATAGTGTGGCCTGCGGGACTAGGGAAGTGATCGTCCCCCTGTACTCAGCACTGCTGAGGCCGCACCTCAATACTGTGTTCAGTTTTGGGCCTCTTACTACAGGAGGGACATTAAGGTGCTGGAACATGTCCAGAGAAGGTCAATGAAGCTGGTGAAGAGTCTAGAGCACAAGTCCAATGAGGACCAGCTGAGGGAACTGGGGTTATTTTACCTGAAGAAAAGGAGGCTGAGGGGAGACCTCATTGCTCTCTACAACTACCTGAAAGGATGGTGGGGGTCAGTCTCTTCCAAGTAACAAGTGATAGGACAAGAAGAAATGGCCTCAAGTTGCACCTGGGGAGGTTTAGATTGGATATTAGGAAAAAATTCCTGACCAACAGAGTTGTTAGACATTGGAACAGGCTGCCCAAGCAAAGTGGTGAAGTCATCATCCTTGGAGGAATTTAAAAGATATGTAGATGTTGTGCCTAGTGATATGATTTAGTGGTGACCTGGCAGTGCCGGGTTAACAGTTGGAATTGGTGATCTTAAAGGTCTTTTCCAACCTAAACGATTCTATGCATCTATGTTTTGAAGAGGGGAATGGATGATTTAGCCAGGAGCTATAGATCAAGAAAATACAAGAAGGGAGACTTAATTTTTCCAATATGTACTAATAGCAGAAAACTGAGTTACCTCATTTCTGGTGGTGGAGGAGAAATGAGGAACACTGTTTTAGTGGAAGAAAATATAATAATTTATGTGTCAAACAATCTGCATTTCAGCAACAAGCCATTTTGTTTCTGGTATTATTAACACAGAAGTTTACTTTAAAACTTTTAAGTACTGTATATCTAATAGTCTAGAAACTGCATGTGCATCTCAAACCCCAGAACTGTGGGCTGTTGGTGCTCAAGCAGAATGGGAAGATGACCAGGAATACTGATAAGGGAATTAAAATATTACTTAGTGCTTGTCTGCAAAGACATTTAGATAATGGATGGCTCTACCTCCCATTACTGTGGCAGTTATGAATCTTTATGACAAAGCATTTGGGCGTCAGTGTATCTGTTGAAATTGACTGAAAGAAGAAATCTATGTAAGAATTTGGTACATGGCAAACACTGATTTTGCTATATTTATTGATGTTGAAAGGGGTTTCTACACACAAAGGGCATATTTGATCTTTAGCTAAAGCATTGATAAATACTTGTTTAATTCCACAGTGTAGGAGTATAACATCAATTTTAATTTAAATAGCACTGTCTTGAAGTATTTCTGCTTATTTTAATGCTGAGAAGCTATCATAATCCTACTTGAACAGCAAAGGAAGGAGATAAAATGTTGTGTGCTTGACATAGGGATTTCCCCTCTGACCTGGCAGAATTTCTGTGAGCTGAGTCCTGCATACATTTCCATGAACAATGTGTCAAGCAGAAGAGAAAAGAACTTGAAGTACAGTGTGTGGGTGCGTGTAGTGTGCATGTGCATTTGACCTTCACCTACCATTCACAAAGTATCTCCTCTTCTTCCTTACTTTTCGTAGGATCTGATACGGTGATCTAGAGTAAGGCAATGCTTTGTTCTGTGATTGCTGCTATAGTAGTGCAACACTGTATGTACATACATTGCTGTCAGTTTCTCTCCAAGCTCTACACTGAAACAAATGGGATACAGAGCAGAGCTCACGATCACTACATTATTTTAATCCCTTTGAAACTCCTGAAGAAGCGACAAAGGTGATGAGAATTTCAAGGCAACACTTTTTTGTAGATGATGACAGAAGTTGTGAGCCAGAAGAATGAGCTTGGAGGCCAATATACAGGTAGATCAATGCAGGGATCTGCTGAGAGAAGCTAAAATCAGCCAAGTGGTGGAGCAGAGGGTGATTCTTTCTCAAATAAACCCAGTTGCCTGCAAGGGGACCATGTCTATAACCATATTAGCATCCAGGAGCCAGACAGTGATGCCTGCATCCAAACTACATATCTGCTTGGCAGTGACCCTGGCAAGAATACTACAAACTTCTAAGCCTAGCCCACTCACACATTGACATTAGACCTGCATCCTGCAGTGTTTCAGTGGAATGGATATTTGGGCAGCTGGACAGACAGTGGGAGACAAAAATGCCACAGTCACTGTTAATGCCCTAACAACTTGTGGAAGCACCTCCTAGCAGAAGCATCACTAACTCCTTCCAGGCCCTATGCACCTACTTTCCTCCCTTGCTTTCCTGCCTTGCTTTCCTCCTTTATCTCATCATCAGGGCTTATTTTTAATATCCCAAGGCAAATGGAGGCCCAAATGTCTGAGTGGAAATAGTGTGGTTCAGGGAAACCCACTTCTGAGCCTTGTGTTCCCTAGACCCTGAGCCTACCATATCATCCACAGGGAACCACATCTTGCTCCAGGATAATGGATCATGTGCAGACATTCCCTCCTTGGTATGCCAGGGTATCAGAAGTGCCACAAAGCCCAGAAAAAGCTGACTCTGACCCTGAGTAGCATTGGAGGATGTCTGGATCATACAAGATCCTCAGCCCCAACTAGAGAAGATACACCAAGTTACATGTTTGGAGTAACCCTGAGCAAAGTAGGGGTGCCTAATGGGTTCAGGTTTGTTTGGAAGATCGATGCACCATCTGTGTTTGTTCCCTGTATGCAGGGGGACAGCGTCTCGGTGGCATATCTGGTCGCTGTTCAAAATACTCATCAGCTCTTACTTCATCTGTTTCAGTTGCTGTAAGAGACTTTGTAAAGCTGCAGTGCAGCTCCCACCAGCAGGACCACTGTCACATGGCTCTCAGAATATGTTTGGTGTGATTCCCCTTCCTCTCTGCCTTTTTCGTTGTGTCTTGTGTGGTAGCGGTACGAAAGAGTTACAAATTAGTTCAGCAGTCAGGCAGTGAGAAGAGACATTGTTGTGAGCCACAGCAGTTCTTTTAGGTAGCAGATGATTTCCATTGGTTCAATGAAGATAGTTGCTGATATTTTTATCTTTTTGCTTAATAAATGTTGTCATGTTTGATGATACTCAATGGAAAATCATATGTATTAAGATTATTCAGCAAAACAGGATGTTAATTTTCAGTGATTTTTTTTTTTGCTGCTAGCAGTGTTAAGTTTTCATAGGAAAATCAAAAGTTTAAGGAGTTTAGATTAAAAGATTTTCCACAAAGTCCTCAAAAATTAGAGGTGAACCTTTCCTTAATATACATTCAACAAACAAAAGCAAATGGACAAAAACTCAGGCCAGCCAAACTTTCTGACAGAAAACTTTCAGCTACCTCTGGTTGTTGTCAGTATAAGAGGCTGCATTAGTATGCAAAGGTAATACAATTTATTAAGCCAACAGCTATAAATCATCAGTAATGATATCACCTACAAATCCTGGCTCTCCTCTATCCTTTGACTGTAACAGCTACAAAACTCGAACTGTTTCATCATTATGGGTAATGTCCTCTATTTGTGTTTGATCTTCTCTCATTTCCCCTATTCTCTTTGTCCCCCTCTTACCTGTTTCTTGTCTCCTCTCCTGTCACTCCTGCATTTCCTTTGCAGTATCACTGTTCATTCCCTCCCTAAAAAGGATTTCACCAGAAACAGCTTGTTATCTCTTATTAAAATGATCAACAGTGAAATACTTGCCCCTTAATATTATAAGTGGGCTTCACAATTGGAGTCTTTGAAGAGAAACTCTCTTCTCTCAAATCCACTGTTACACACTGTCTCCAGACTCAGCTTATTAGGTAACTCCCATGTCTGAATAGAACATATTCTCATACCTACAAAATCTATGATTTTTTTATTCATAAATTAAAGCTTCAGTTCTGCAAACTGTACATTACAAGCAGGGCAGATATCACTTGCTTATATAAGTGACATCTGAGTTTGTGTATTAGGTACAAGAAAGGAATTAGGACATTATATTTCTAAATTTGGTTCAGTCACCAAAATGCTAGGCATGTGTCATTTCGGCAAATAGTTCATATCCCTGTAAGTGCATTTTGTCTCTACGATGCTCCTTACCTACTGCATGGTGTCAGTTTAGAAAATAAACAGCATTTATGTAGGGGTTGGTTATCAGAGATCCTAACTTGGGAAAGCATCTCTGCTCTGCAAGAGCATTTACACACTTGTCCTACTGCCTTCTTGAATCAGGGCACAAATTATAAACAACAGATAAAAATTCAGACTTCTTGGTCTGTTTTATATATTCTTCTGCAAAATGTAGGCACACAGGGAGGCTGCTCGTGTGGTATCTGCAATGCACATATGAATTGCTCCAAGTCCTCCTTATACATTTTTTTACAAACCCAGAAATATAGGAAATCTATGCAGGAGAAGCAAAGGGAAAATGCTGCATGCATTTTTTTATTTTTTTTTTAATAGTTGTACATATTTATTCATTTTATTTGAGGAAAATAATTTCCTTGAGCATTCTCATACAAAGTATTTGGATGTGATCACTGTATCACAAGAAAATCTGCAATGTTCCTTAGCAAATGTTAGATAGCACATACACGGGACGTCTGAGTCTGCCTAGTTTTGTATCTTGTGCAATCACCTGTTATGCAAATGCTCACTTTGCATCCACAGAGCCCAGTGCACTTACAAAAAATTCAATTCACCTTCTAGGAAGTGAAACAAAACCACCAAGACTTTAACTTACATTAAACCCCTTTCTGTTTCTTCCTATTCCCTGCATATCTGCTTGTTTTACTGCAATGTACAATATGCACAACTGTTCCTTGAGGACTGTCTTATCATTTGGTTCCAGAAAGTCTAAAGAGATCCATATGGTCAACATAATTTTTATTGATGTTTCTTCTTACAGAAGAAATAGCCTCTTTCTGCAGATAAACCAAATCCTTTCAGAAAAATGCTTTTGCTACTAAGTGAACCTGGTAACAGACACCTAAGAGAGAATTATCCTCTTCCCTCGGAGCATCCAGACAATGTTTTTGCATGATGCACTTCAAAATCAAAGTTCTTGCATCTTCACTGAACCACACAAAAGAAAAGTGCATAATAATGCTGTGAAGGACTGTATTGTTTAATTCCTCTACTAGCCAATACTAATTTGGCTATCTGTCATCTTAAAAGAACACCTACAGTGCAACCAAGAAGCTAAAATTAATCATGGCTAAACCGGTCATTACTGCACATTCTGAATTCATGTGAAGTTCTTCTCTGCTGATTTCAATAGGAATTGTATTAGGGCTGCCAGGAAGGTGGGGATGTGTTAATGCAGTGCAGAGTAATTTTATTCAAAGCACAAGCAGCAGCAGCATCCAGAGAAGCAAGAAAGAGCAAACCGAATCTTAATGACCTCTCTGAATGCCTATTCAGACACACATCTGTCACTTTGCTAACTAGTGTTCTCCAAAGCATCAATGGAATTGTAAGGCAGTCACTCCGAAGGAAACATTCAAAAAGCTTATTCAGAAAATTAAGTTGCTAAGAATTTCTGCTCAGGTTAATTCATGTCAGCTTTCAAAGTATAATCTTGTTAATGGGCATTGCTATTAATGCTTAAGTTCAAGTGGCATCTTTTACATCATACTACAGATATTAAAGGGAGTTCTTTAACCTAATTGCTGTTTTGGCAAACTCATCTGGGATGTCAAAGTCTAACTGATACCTCTGAGTTGAAGAAATAGTGACAGCTTAGGTATTTGAATATAGAGGTATTATTTATCTTGATACTCTGAAGCTGTCCTCTCTTCCTGCCTTCCTTGTAGAAACAGGTAGAGCAAAGAGGAGAAGGTGCAATGAAGAATCAGAGTTTTAGCTCTGAAGTTTCTAAAAGACCTCTGCTCACAGTACTTTGGGAATTGAAAGCTTATATTGAACTTAGACCTTGGCTTGATTTTGTAAAGTCCCTTTTTGTCCTTTATTTCCTTCTTTCAGTAGTTCAGTACCTCCATGGGAAGTTCATGAATATGCAGTTTGCTACTATATCTTCACCAGACTTGTAATTTTACCTCAAGTTAATGGTTATACTGGCTGTATCTTTGAGCATTGCATTTTCCCTATTTCATGTTGTTCAGTTAGAAATCATTAAAACTATAAATTCTGGTTTTAAGTAAGTGCAAACACTTCTAGATTCTTCAGAAAGTATAGTAACTTCAGAATAATCTTCCATTAGTAATCAAGATGTCAGAGTTTTAAACTTGAGTAGTTGCCCCAAATTTCCAAAGACTTTGAAAATGTGGCTCTGTCTCTCATCTCTGAGTTTGGCAAAAACCTTTGTTGTTTTAGTCTTTTAAAATCTAAAGACTTTTTTAAAGAAGTCTTTCCATTCCCTGTCACATTTTCTTGACATAAGAAGCTGATATTATCTTTAAAAAAAACACAAAACAACAAACCAAAAAAACAGAAAAAGAGCAAGATATGCCTCCTGTATAAGAGTAACTGATTTACAACCTACTATTTGCAGGTTGAATTCAGTTTGCAAATGAAGATCTCTCTTACATATTTTTGTGAAGCCAATATTCTCTACTAATGTATTTTTTCTAAACAAATCATAAAAGGTTATGATATGGAAAGTAGCAACAAAATGTGTCATAAAAGCAAAATTTTCAAGTCTGTATATATCATTGAGTTTTATGGGAAAATGAAATGTTACCTTCCCACTTAGCCTATCCTACCATAATACAAAGCTAAAACTTTTTGGAATTAGCTGGAATAAAATAAGCAACTAAAAGTCATGTAAATGCAAGTCATTGTAATGTCCAAGCATCAGAATATTTTATTACCGGATCGTAGAAATGTAGAGCTGGGACAATTGTCAAGAGTTTATATTTCCTAGTAGATGGCACACAGTCTGATACCAAATCACAGAATACATTAACAAAAAAGGTCCTGATTCCTTGCTAAAGAGATATTCTCCCAAATTTTACACATGGACTTGCTATACGCTCCTTTTCAGCACTTCAGCAGTACACTTCAGTGCTGCACATCGCTGGTGTAGTGACCTAAATCTCTATCTTGCAATGTAGTCATAACTAACATGAATTTGCCATAGGAAACACCCAAGTTGCAAACACTTTAGATGCCAGTATGGGCAGGGTGCTATAAACCTTGAATGCTCTTTCTGATGGCACTACCGAATGGTATTTGAGGATGAGAAGTAGATGGCATGATGGACCATGAAAAGCTGCATGCTATTTTAAGATTGATTGTTGCCAGTCCTAGAGAATGGGGAGAAATGGAGATTTCTCAGTATTTCAGATAGTCTTTTCAAGAATTCATTGTGTCCACGCTATGTGACCAGTGTTTTGTCCAGAATCATCCACTGGAATGAATTTCTTACATCATTCATACATGTGAGTTGCCATCCACATCTTTAGCTAGTATTTTAGGACCTCATTGATGACTGAGACAGCACCGAGACAACACTGAAGCTTTGGCAGACTTCCTGATTTGGGATTACAATCCCCTTGCCTTTTTTATTCCTGAACTTGTTGCACATACCAAATAACTTGTGAGATGGCTGATCAAATCTTTTTTATACAATGATGAGGTAAAATCATGTGTAGCTTTTATATTGCCAGCTCTTCTTTCTTTAGTTTTCCAGATTTAGTTCTGCTAATTTCAGAGAGTTATCCAAGGCTTCCTTCTAAGAGCTTGAAAGTGGCAACAATTTACAGTTTGAAAAAAAAATCTTCTAAAGTCCCTTCATTGATCATTAAGCCAGCAGAATATAAATTAAAAATAATTACTTGCTGTATTAAGTTATTTTGGTTTACTAACTCAAAATTAATTTCAGCCATGATTATCTTATTGCTTCCATCCATAAGGTGGCATCTTGACAGTTCTAATTTCCTTGAAAACTCATTTTAAGAAATTTACCATTTCAAGTTGTTGATTTTGTTAGCTACCCTAAAAGTTTAGAGTTTTTCTAGTGAGTGGGCCAGAACAGACTTCCGTACAAAGCTTCTGATTTCTGCTGGTAAGATGTCTGCTAGTTCTATAACTCAGAAATGCTTGTTATGAACAAGTTAATAATGAAGCAGCAGAAGGGGAGGTTCTATTAAAAGGGCACTACACTAAGTCACACTTCAGTAGGCGTTGTATTCTTACAGGGGCTGATGACATTGTTCCATGACCTGGAACTGAAAATGTCAGTCTATTCATCTTAGTCAATTCAAGGAATTAGTAAGTAACATTAGTACAAATCAACATGAATATTCACCAGAAACACTCTATAAATATTAATTGAAAGTACTAATTTAATAGACAGTTTAATTACTTTACTAGCAATAGGCAAGAGTTCTGTGGCAGCTGTAGGGATACACTTGCCCCACAAAATAACAGACTCAGCCTCCCAAGGAGGATCAGATCATCTCTCTTTAAGTGGATCTCCTCTCATACTGGTGGTGGTGGTGACAGTAGCGGAAACAGATGAAGGATGCTGACTTGTTGAAAACAGGGACAAGCATTTCCTTGAACTCACTTGAGATAATAAGATAGTGATGACTATCACTATCTTATTCAGGGTGAAAGAAGTAGAGAAAATCAGAATTCTCACAAGTAGGGGTATAAGTGTTAAAAATATAAGGCTCTATTGCAAGGCTGTAGACCAAAGACAGGAAGGACTGAAATAAGGTAACAGCAACTGATTTAAACATGAAGTCCATAAAGTTAAAACATTTTCTCTCATATGGCATATCCAATTTATTCAAGCTCTGACCTCTCTAAGAACTTGAGCACAAATGCAGGTTTAGATCACATATTTTACTGCCATTCCTGTTGTTGTAATGTCTTGAAATTACCTAGTGCAGCGGTTAAAGACTTGTTCTGGATGATACTGTTCTTGTATTTGTACACGAATGACACTTTTCCTTTTATATATTCTCCTGGTAATTCCCGGGGCTTCCCGAGATGAAATATGTAACACAGTGGTTTCCCTACCAGTTAGAAAAGATTCAGAGAAAATCAGAACCACTATGAAATAGTGCCATTTACTCTTCAGTAAACGATACAGGCATTCATGAGAGGCCACTAGGAGCAAACACTGATGGAAGATTTCTACGAGGATCAGTTCTATGAAGATTTCATTTTTAGTTTTGAACAAATGCAATTAAAAGTTTTTTCTCCTTTGATAAGTCCTTCTAGAAGCCTAAGCAAATTTCAGAAAAACTCCATGTTCTGTCTTCTAAGTCCTGAATTCCATTTAAAATCATCTCTACTCCTCTGCCCTATCTGGATGCTATCTGGATCTAGCTACACTACTACTATCACCTGTGTTCCTCCCTGTACAGCTGGCAGAAAAATAAAATCATAAGCCCTATTTTCTGTATTCCAGACAAGCCATTTTACATGGTTTACTAATCCTGCTATTGGCAAATTAAGCATAAGCAATGTAATGGTAAAATTTACCAAGAAACCATTAAGAAATGCTTATTCACTGGACATAAAATTTTATTCTTTGGCTTATAGCTTGACTATATTTCATGGGAGTGTTTTTCTCTCTTGTCATGCTAGTTGGTTCATTAGTATCTCCTATCCCCTAAAATTTATTGCTTTATTATCCTTTATCAAAGAAGCACACAGATTTTCCTATAGTCATAAAAGGAACAAGTAAAATGTTATATGATCTAGAGCTGCTAAATGTGATGATGAAGGAAGTGCAAAGAGAGACTGCTTAAAACTGTCAGGGAGTCAACTTGTTTGGAGTGAAATTGATAAACTCTACTAGTTTAAAGCAAGAATACCTCAAAGGGTGCTGAAGCTGCAGTAACTAACTCAGGAAGTTCTCCTCCTCTAAGTACTTGCCATAATACAATTTCTGTTGCAGAAATTTGCATATGCACATAAAAGTCTTGCCATATTTGACCTAAAGCAGCTAAGTACCATTCTCTACCCACATGCATTTAAAAAAACCACAAGAAATCTGTATCCAAGGTACTCAGTGCACCATCTAAATACCATTAATCATTCTCTTGTTCCAAAGACAACTTTTTTTTAATAGGGAGAAAGGATGGTCTCACCCAGTATAGTCCCCTAGAAACTAGAACAATGAATGTCCCATAAGCAACCATAAGACTAGCTGCCATTTGGACCTCCTCTGGACTGTTAGAAAAACTGGATCCTATTTCTCGGTAATGCGGTGATAAAATGAGTGTGATGGCAGCACCCTGAGCTACCAAGCTTGTGAGAATGCAGCTGCCACAATACTTTCAGTACGTATTATTTGAGTAGTGTTTTCTTTACATTAAGAGTTGCATCAGTATTCTGCATCAATCACCAATATTCTGTATCAGCAGGCTTTTCAAAATGATCACCAAGAGAATACTAACATACACAGTTTCAAACCCAGTTAATTTTAAAATGTTTTAGAATGTATTTCTTAAGGATAGCCTACTATTATAGTTTTTTTGTCATAATCAGAAGTATTATTACTTTTATTCCATAAATGTTAAGTGGCTATGCTTTTCAATTAGAATTATGAAGCAGTAACACTCTGCCAGTGTATTCTCAAATACAGCATGCTTTCAGTTCTTGGCATAGTTCCAGGGTAAACAAGGCAATTTTGTACAGTGACCAGCTTTTACACAAACGGACCACTTCCTAGAATCAGTTGATAGTGTCATCACCAGTTGCAGTTAAATCCCTCAGAAAAGTTATATGATGCATAGATTGTCTGTATTCCTTCCTACTACTTTAAATGCCTGAATAGAATTTTTAGTAGTAAATATTTTTGTAATAGAGTCACATCTCCTTCATCAAGTGTTTTCTAAGAAGAAATCATACAAATAACCATAAATGTTCATTTCACTTTGGTTTTGCTAATTATTCTTCCTACCAAACTTTATAGAATGTTTTCCTTTGGTTTGGTTTAGTGTATGTTAGCCAGGAGAGAATACAAAATTAATTATTAAATTGCCCCTAGATGGATCAAAACTTGTAACAGGCACAAGGAAGCATAAGGTAGGTGTTAACACAGAAACGGTAGGTCAGAGATGGAATGAATCTCTAGATAGGTGTAATTTAAAAACTGGCTCAAGGCATACTACAGATTATCAACAAGAGCCTTTAACATCTCTGAAATAAGAGAACTGAGAGATAAAACTACTGATTATGTGCTTAAACCAAAAACACTGACGCAGTACCTGTAGAAGTGCAAAATGTATATTAAGTCTTTTTCAGGTCTGGGAAGGCTGAGTTTATACCATTTCACAAGGTAGATACAACATGAGGGAGCTCAGCTCTAAATTTTTCCTTGTCTGCGATGACAGCATTGAATGAATCTGTGGATTTATGCCCCAATGATTTTAATCCTTCAGATCAAATGAAAGATTTCTGGCTGAGGACCTAGTTAAACTGTCTCAGACAGATTTTATTGTGCCTTAGATGAGCTTGAAGTCTGAGTAATGTGATGAAAAGGGGAAAGGCAGGAGCTTTCATTGTGGTTTTTTTTCCTTTGTTCCTTCCACAAGGTTATAAACAGGCAAAGGCCTATTATCCCTCCAAATGCCCGTTTCCTCCTCTGCCTTAAAAGCCAGACAGGCTGGGAAGCTGCTGTGTTAACATTTTGGCAAGGGAATGGTTGAACTCTCTGACTCCTGAAGGCCCTGATTGCTATCAGCCAGGTCAGCAAGGGTGCAACCAAGGAGGCAAAGGAAGAAGGGCAACATGCAGCTTCTTCTGTTGACATTTAGCTGCAGAGGCTGCTCTGCAGTGCTGCTTTGAATATCACACTCAACCTGCATCACAGAAAAGAAATGCAGTATGAGAGGGATGGTCAGACACCGTTTCCTATGTGTGTGAATACTACAGTCTGGATCTGGATGTGAATAACCTGTTTCCTGGTTGCTTTTAGATATTTCCAGACAATGAACTGGGCTTTTGCAAACTGAATAATGAGGGTTAATCCTGAAGCCTGTCTCTTATGGTGGTTTTCTTAATTCCATGGTTTCCAGAGTGGGAGTTTGCTCTCAGTCCTACTTTTTTCTTGGTCTTGTACTATAGATTTTTCAGAACTCAGAGTTCAGAGTTGTAATCTGTTTTGGAGGTAGTCTGGGGACAACGCTCATCTCAGTTTTGCTCTGGTAGCCAAAAAGGATGCTGCTTTCATGTCCTCCTGCCTGCTTCCGGTGGCATCCTAGGGATGGTACATGGATGGGGTATCTGCTTGTCTCCCTGGTGTCCCCAGCTTTAAGCAGTCCCTCAACTTGGCACATGGGCTTTCTTCCATACTTGGTTCCCATAGCTGTGATATCAAAGATTGGGATCTGCAGTATCTAAGTTTTGTGGCTTTCTGGGAAGGGCTATCAAACTCAGCCTGATTCACTAAATAGTGTCTGTGGAAAGGAGCAGTACAAATACTTTGAACATGGAGACAGATCACAGGACACAGCTGTTTGCATCTATGTAGATGGTTTACGTGCTCTTTAATAAGACAGCTGAATCCTGTTCAAATAAATAGTCCTCCTTTTTTTTTTTAGCAGTACTTTAACCCTCATCCTGCATGAAGAATTTAATGTAAAAGCTTGTCTCTCCTTTTTTTTTTGGCATATATTGCTTTTTTTTTGCAATTCTAACGCGTAGAGCACTCTTTACAAAACCTGGCAGACCATCATGTTTTGACTATGAGTAGCTATAATTCAAAACAGTCAGCTTTGCTGAAGAAGATTGTGCTGAAATTCCCCTACTTTTTGGTGAAAAGTTGTCATGAAGAATATAAATCATTGTAAATTTCCCAGGATTAAAATCCTCTGCCTTTGGCTTACTCAAAGCATTTCTTTAGTCATTGAAAAAGAGACTAGGACTGTCTAAAGGCAGCAAAAGTCACCACCACAGCAGCACGCGATGAACAGGAAACAGCTATACTTGGCAACAAACCACATCATGTTCTAATCAGGTTTTTGAGGATTTTATGGAAGCCATTGAGACATCAATGAATACAACATGCAGAAAGATATGAGGGTGGTGGAGTACTGGAACAGGTTGCCCAGAATAGTCATGGATGCCCCCTCCCTGGAGGTGTTGAAGGCCAGGCTGGATGGGGCTCTGAGCAATCTGCTCTAGTGGGAGGTGTCCCTGCCCATGGCAGAGGCATTGGAACTAGATGATCTTTAAGGTCCCCTCCAACCCAAACCATTCTATGATATTTGGCAACCTTTAAGCACTTTTACAGAAACCTATTTGTCAGCAGAGAATACTCTAGAAACCCTTGTTACCCTTAGACACTTTTACAGAAAGCTGCATCCCTAGAAAGTACAAATAAAGGTTTCTTGTAAGAGCAATCTCAATTTTCTTTACAGAGGCTTCAGCTACAAGCTGAGCTTCAGGTGAATCAAGGGCAAAGATGTCCATTTTCTCTAGTATCCTTCCCAGTGACAATTTTTCTCTTTAGAAGGGTTTTCTACAAGTTTCTCCCCAAGTTGCTCTCTGTGTTACCAGCTTTCTGTGGCCAGTGGAATCCCCTCCATGTCTGGTCAGATAGGAAAGCATTACTCCTTCAGCTTGATGAAGAACACCTACTTGGAAAACTGAAAGCTAACCAGATCAATTTGAACAACAGAATCTTATCTAAGGCTTCTCCTATCTACACATTAATACTGTTAGAATTAAGCAAACAAGATCAGATTAGATGCTGATTAAACTAGTATAGAAACCTCAAGAGCTCAATTTTCTTAATATCCAAAGCAGGGGAACATTTTTGAAGTACTAAATATAAATAAAACTGTCTGCTGAATTACCTACATCTGTTGAAAGAAACAAATTTGTAACAGTCTGGGTAGATATATTATCTATAATAACATCAATATTGACTAATTTGTGGAATGGAAAAAAAGGGTATAAAGACTAGCCCTAGCTTACTTCTGTCTGTCGGAGTACAAGGCAGCAAAAACCAGTATCAATTTAATGCTTAACATTGCATGTGATCACTAGGTGCAGCCTTGTGCAATGATGCCAAGGCAAGTTTCCAGCCCTTTGCTCTAGAAACACAAACACTACTCAGAGGAACCGAGTATGGGTTGGAAAGGGAAATTTCTGAGATAATGTGGGCTTCACAAGCTCTCAGTACTCTGAACTAGCACAACCACCCTTATCTTACTGTCTGGCAGTTACGGGTCAAGACAAATATGTCTTTGTCACTCGTAAAGTTTCAACTCTTCTATTAATGGATGATATATCCAGTGGTGAATACAGCTTTATGATCCTTGTATGGTGTGCACAGCAGAAAACCTGTTAGCAGAGTTTGCCAATCTTCATTTATGCAGCATACATCTCCTGTGAAATCACGTCAGAGAGACAGGCAAGGAATTCTTTTGATAGCTATGGATGTGAAAGAGGCCTTGGTAGCTGTGTGGTGATGTGAGATTTGTGATACATAGCTTTAATTTCCCTCTGTATTTGACCTGAAACTTATAGACACACACAGTGATGTGTTGTGTGGTGTATACTGTTTCCTAGGTCTAATACAATGTATAGCTAAGGTAACATTATGGATCTGTTGCTGGCAAGTTGGGAAACTGTGTGTGTATGAACGTGAGTTTGACTTCAAAATTTTTGACTCGACAACATTTACCTTTCAGTAGGGTTCACAGTGTAAGAAGGAAGGGACACTAAGCTGTGCATAATGCACTGAATAGTTCATAAAAATTAGGCTTCGGAACAAAGGCACCTTTAAAGAAATAAGTTTTCTGGAAACTTAGGACAGACACATTTTTTCTTGTCCGTATTCCACATTTTGGTGGTTTTTTTCAGCTTTTTACAGAAAAGCTCATGCCAGTTATTTGCCCTATTGGGGTAGGTGTCCTTCTATACTACTGCCACTGCCCCCAAGTGAAACAAGAGCAGTGGCAGGCTGGAGGGGGTGCACGGACCCTTTCCCAAGCTAACAAGCCCAGAAAAAGCCAAAAGCCTGTGAGAAACCCTTGCACAATTTTAGTATGTTCAGAAGCACATTATCTTGTATTTTAAGCTGGAAGATCCTTCAGGAGTCAAAACTTTCGGAAACATCTTTTTAATCAAAGAACTAAGATTTAATCTTTAATTCTTCACCTTTTTTCTTCTCCCAGTAAGACCACTAGGAAAAAAAAACACCTATTTTTTTGCAGCTAAATTTAACTGCAATCACATACAAGCAGACCCAGAGAGTTTTATGGATTGGCATCTAGTGTCCTATTTCTTTGTTGTAATCTTACGCATTTTTGTATGACCGAAGGAAGGAGTTTATAAAGGTCAAATTCAGGTTCTAGTGAAATCCACACTCATGGAAATGGGACCAGAATTTGCACCAAGTCCACTCTGCTAAGAGGAAGAAAACTCCTCAGCTCAAACCTGCTTACAATAGAGATTTAATTGACCCACTGTCAGAAACTCTCTAGGAAATGAGATTTTTATTGTACTTGCAGAAACATGTGATTGAGACCTACACACTAACGTCTGAATGACATTTATCATCCTAGATGGAATCCTGAAACCTCTAAAAACACTAGGTTTAGTGGGTTGCTTTCAAATTCTGTGCTAATTTTTCTAATCCTGCACTTTGCTAGGGTTTATCCCAAGCATGACTGTGAAATGCCAAAGGCACACATGGGGTCTCTCGGAGCCAAACCATCACTTCTTACGGACCAGCCCCTTCACCTGGGGTAGAAGCAGGCTCGGGGCCCTGTGGACTGACACGAACAGACCTCCATCTACTCTGTGTGGTTACGGCAACATTTTTATTCTCCGTTTAACTTTTAAGTGCAGCTTTTATTGCCCGTGAGGGAGCTCTCCGAGTGCTGTTTCGGTCCGAGCAGCTCTTCCAGCTGCCCCTTGTCGCTTCCCCTCGCTCCCCGGAGGCGGGGAAGGTGTGGGGGACCCCGTTCCCCTCCCCGGAGCAGCACTTTTTGGGACAAGCCTTCCTCGCCGGCGCGGGGCGGGGGGCGCGGACGGGGCGGTGGCGGCAGCCGGGGAAGGAGGGAGCTGGCGTCAGGCTCCGGGCAGCCACTGGCACGGGAGCTCCCCCCTCGCCTCGCCTCGCCTCCCGCGGCGGGGGATAAAGGCACCTGGCCCGGCGCTCCGTGCCGCCGGAGCGGAGAGGCGGCGGGCAGCGGCGGCCGAGCAGACGTGCGGGGGTCGGCCCGGGCCGGGCCGGGTTCCGCCGCGCAGCCCCCTCCATGCGGCTCGCCGGCGGCGCCGGCTCTCCCCGGGCGGTGTCCTCGCCCGGGAACGGCAGCCGGTGGCGGCCGCCGGAGCTCGGCGGCGGCGGCGGCAACAGCAGCCCCAGCCCCGAGGCGTGGTCGGGGTCGCCCAACGGCAGCCTGGGCGGCTGGGATCCCTTCGGGCGGGACGAGGAGCTGGCGAAGCTGGAGATCGCCGTGCTGGCCGTAACCTTCGCCGTGGCGGTGTTGGGCAACGGCAGCGTGCTGCTGGCCCTGCGGCGCACGCCGCGCAAGGCGTCCCGCATGCACCTCTTCATCCGCCACCTCAGCCTGGCCGACCTGGTGGTGGCTTTCTTCCAGGTGCTGCCCCAGCTCTGCTGGGAGGTGACCCACCGCTTCCACGGCCCCGACGGGCTCTGCCGCGTCGTCAAGCACCTGCAGGTCTTCGGCATGTTCGCCTCGGCGTACATGCTGGTGGCCATGACCGCTGACCGCTACATCGCCGTCTGCCACCCGCTAAAGACGCTGCAGCAGCCCACCAAGCGCTCCTACGGGATGATCGCGGCGGCCTGGGCGCTCAGCCTGCTGCTCAGCACCCCGCAGTACTTCATCTTCTCCCTCAGCGAGGTAGAGCGCGGCTCGCAGGTCTACGACTGCTGGGCGCACTTCATAATGCCGTGGGGGCCCCGCGCCTACATCACCTGGATCACCGGCGGCATCTTCGTCGCGCCCGTCCTCATCCTCGTCACCTGCTACGGCTTCATCTGCTACCACATCTGGCGCAACGTCAGGGGCAAGACGCGCCCGGGGGAGGCGGCGAGCGGCGGGCGGCGGGCGGGCGGCGGCGGCCCGCGGCGGGGGCTGCTGCTCGCGCCTTGTGTCAGCAGCGTCAAGACCATCTCCCGCGCCAAGATCCGCACCGTCAAGATGACCTTCGTCATCGTCTCGGCGTACGTCGTCTGCTGGGCGCCCTTCTTCACCATCCAGATGTGGTCCGTCTGGGACCAGCGCTTCCCCTGGGTCGGTAGGTGACGGGGAGAGCCCGGCGGGCACCGGGAGGACTCTCCGCCTTTTTTCCTCCCGGCCGCACCGGCTCGCGTTGGGGTCCTCCGGGGGCGCAGCCGGCTTTCCCGGAGCCGTGCGCGGACCTGAGCCGAACGTGGGGCAGATGGGGCGCGGCAGCCGAGAGCGGCACCGGGGCGGGCTCTTACTGCACGGGTCCCTCGACACCCCGACCGCGAATGGCGGCCGAATGCCCTCCGCCTCGCAGGCGACCCGTGTATGGCGAGGTGGACAAGCCCTCGGGGCCGCCGCCGCCGCCGCCCTCGGGGCCGTCCCGCCGGCACCGTCCGCACGGGAAGCTGCGGTGCTCGGTCGGCCTGGCCCGGGAGCGGCCGGAGCGGAGCGGCTGCTGGTGGCGGCTGAGTCCCCGGGAAGGAGCAGCAGCCGCCGCGTTCTCATCCAGAGCAAAATTAGCGGATGGAAACGGAAATACTTGCTGCAATAATTTGAACCAGCAACATTTTCTTCCATTTGAAGCTGCCGACTAATAAAACATTATAAACAATTTATGTTATTCTTAAGTATACACACGTATGTCTCACGAGTAATTAATTATATGAGCAGGGAACTTTCTCAGCCTCCTTTCCTGTGACTGCCTTGCATGTCCATTCCATGCTGTCTCATAATGGGATTCGGCACACCTTGAGCCTTTCCTCTCAACAGGGCAGTCACCTTTGAGTAGCTCCTTTAGTTAGCCACCATTTCTCATTAAACAGTGGCAATATAGTGTTCTGGAGATACCTGTTCCCCTGTTAAACCTGGTGAGTTTTAATTGGTAAGTGTAAAAGTTATTACACAGGGAATGGCAGGGAACATAGTAATATATACCCCGTTTCCTCATAATAAGAAAGCATCAAATCAAAACGTTGGAATTCATAATTTCTTGATTTATTTTTTTTTATATCCCCAAATTATCACTTACTGTAGAGAGAGCATTGATTGCCCCTAATATGGGACTAAAGTCAAGCCTAAAATGCAGAATGAAGGTCTCTAGAAAGAAATAAAGGCTTGCAGTAAACAAATAGATTTTTAATCTTTTTTTTTTTTTTCTTTTTTTACTTCAAAAGAAATGCAAACCTAATTGAACAAATGGGAATTTGGTAGGTTTGTTTGAAGAGATTCCTTAAATCTATGGAACTGTGTAACACAGCAGTTTTACTTCTTTGGACATTCAATATTTACAAAAAAACATCATTAATAATTGACTTGACTAAATATATATTTAAAATATTTGAATAATTTAAATAGCTATTGAAGATAGAGGACCATAACTAATTTATGGCATACTGCTGAGTTCCATTTTTCCCTTAAGTGAAATTTTTTCAACCTCTGAAATCCAGATTTGAGTCACAAGTCAGTGGTTACTTGAGCATTCAACACTTGTCAGCATGCAAATGTATACAGCAAAATTCAGTATTATTGAAGGCAGTGGGAAATCGGTGGGAATTTTGCCACTGCCTCCCAGGGTAACCAATTTTTAAAACAAAAGTCTGAATAAAAGCTGTTCAGTATTTAAAGCATGAGCTTATCAACACATGGATAAACATCAGTGGAAATGGGACTAAAGCATTATTTTGGATGGATTGCCCCATAATTTCTTCTGTCACAGCTTTTTGAAGTCTGTTCAGATAAACTGCCATTGGCTTCAATGGCAGCCTTACATAAATGAGAACTTTCCTGATTATGTCCTAATTATTAATTTCAAATGCTGCCGCTTAACTTTCAGGACTAGAATTACTCAGGAAAATAGGTCCAACAGTTAATGAAGCAATTGAATGGATGGTTGAAATGTTCTTTTGATGATTAAACTACTTTCTTCCCCCTCCTCAGATTCTGAGAACACTGCGACTACCGTCACAGCTCTGTTGGCCAGTCTGAACAGTTGCTGTAACCCGTGGATCTACATGTTCTTCAGTGGGCACCTCCTGCAAGACTGTATACAGAGCTTCCTGTGCTGCCAAAAAATAAAGCAAACACTGAGTAAAGAAGATTCAAACAGCAACAGTAGGCGACAGACTTCTTTTACCAACAACAGAAGCCCAACCCACAGCCTGAACACCTGGAGAGAGTCGCCCCACTCCAAACTGACCAGCTTCATCCCCATTCCAACCTGAGACGGGCACCAGAGCAAGCAGGGCTTGCAGCCCCATAACAGTGCTTGAGAAGGTTACAGAACAGCACTTTACACTGGTCAAAGGCACCAGGCATGGTAACAAGAAATGACTAAGATGGTTTTAAGACAAAACATGCTGATAAGCTCAATAAGCTATTCTGAAATGTGTAAATTGTTTTCTGAAAGGTATTTAGGACTTGGGCAACTGATTGGGAAGGTCTGGCAACAATAAAGCAATTATTTTTCTAAATGGATTTTATTTTTTTTGTTTGTTTGTTTCTAAAATATTAAGTGCTTTGTTTGCTTGTTGTTCAAAGCAAAAAAAAATAAAATAGTGGGGTTGGCATGTGTTGAGGTAACTCTGCTCTCTAGCGTTAATGCCTAAAACTTCTCATGATTGTCCAGTGAAGTCACAGTGAAAGAAGATTATATGAGCCAGAGCACAAAACACAAAAAGAAAAGAGTTGGGAGAATCTGGAAAACTTACCATCTGGATAAGCAATATGGATAGACAGGCTCTGAGTTACTGGGAATTTAATTGATCATACTGCTTTATCTTTTAAGGGTCTAGCAGTTCTCAGTTGAGGAATGTAACAGCACTTACAAAGGCAAATCTTTCAGCGCTGTCAGTGTCTGTAAGTGTATTGTGGAGTTTGATTTTTAGGGTGAAATTTCCTCTGCATATTGATGAAAGTTATACAGCAATTTTTTTTTTGGAGTTGTTGCACCTACCTTGATTTTTTAAAACAAATTTGGAAAAATTATCTCGATAAATAAGTGTGATATGCTATGACTAGCTCAGCACTGTTACAAACAGATACACCAAGAAAACCCATCGTGATTACTATAGCCACTTACTTTATGGGCAAGAATAGCATCTTTTCTTTTCACTAAGACAGCTAGGACCACACCACATTTGTTTGTCAAGCAAATAGCCTGATAAATTTGGGAGAATGTGGTCATTTGGTAAGAGCCGAAGAATCAGTATATTCTGTGACACAGATTTGAGAATCAAACTCAGAAGTCTCCTGGGAATATATGAAAATTGTCAGTGTTGTTGGTTTGCGGTATTTTTTGGCGGATCATGACATACAATCTCAAAAATTGCCAGTAAACTGCAATAAAAATTCATCACAACACATTAACTAATTCTAAAGCATTCAAGGTGTGCTTGTTTTCACTACAATGCACGCCAAGCCAAATGTAGTTTCTACAGCTTGTGAGTAATACTGTTATGTGTTTCTATGGAGTATGTCTTTTACTTGGAGACTGAGCTTTGAAGCTCCTTGAATAAATTTTCCTGTGGTTTTAAAGTCCTGAGGATGTCTTTGAGAAGTACTATCACCTGTCTGCTCCATTTTCCTGAGCTCTCTGGGTTCTGAAATCCAGGCATTCCCTTGGCACCACGCAGGACTTCTGATGCAGTCCCAGCTGGCTCGCTAGAGCAGTGGGACATGTGCACAGCTGCATAACCTGCACACTTATGGTTGCAAGGAGGAACCTCAGCAGCAGGTTTGTCTCTTTCCCACCACTGAAACCAGACAAATGAGATTGCTTTTCTAATTGCTTGAGGAGACAAAAAAATGGGGCTGCTACTATGGCTTTCACTGAGGATGGTGCTGGTGCTGTGCCTGTTGCAATGATGTTAGCAGAAATTAATAGAGCTAAATGCAGGATAAGGTCATATTCAACCTGTTGTCCGCTCCAAAATCTCTAAGGCATATTACTGACATTTAGGGCAAAGAATAGGGAAGATTATAGCTACAAAACAAACAAACAAACAAACAAACAAACACTCCCAAGCCCAACAGCAACAACAACAAAGCTGTCACTAAAGAAAATCTTAGATCTTACCTATACATTTCTTGTTATCATTTTCTGCTCTTCAGGAGAGTAATCTGGTCTAATATTTTGTTGTCCAAAACACTAGAACCCAAAGGACAGCATAGTGGGATGGCTTATATTTAACACCTTTTACTACACAGATGACACTACAGCTCTCTCTCACCAGTTCTGGGTGAGAGTTTGTGAACCTGAAGTTATATTTTTGACCAAAAAAATTTCATGCAGGGGCATTGGGGGTGTGTATTTGTGCACATTACATGTACTGCATCTATTCTGCAAGTAGGCAAATTACAGCTACTAAAATTACAGATGTTTCAAGTACACTATCCTTTGCCTAGTTTTCTATTTGTGTTATTACTTTCTTTGTACATAAAATATATATTAGAAAGCAATTAGCTGTACTCACAGAATTTTCATGTATGCGGAATATTGAATATTTTTTCTATTACGCTTTATATTCAGAAAGAGGAGATGACAAGAAAACAAATGTAATATAATGTCATGACCAATATTTTTAAAAAAGTAAACAGACTGGAAATTATAATTTTTGGTTTCTTCCAAATATGCTACAAAAGCTAGGCTTATACTTGGGGGTTGTCAGCATAAATGTACCCTGTGAATGTTCTACAGTTTCTGTAATTAAACTGACAACACTATTTACCAGTATTTGGATTCCAGGCATATTTTTGTAAATACCGAGTCTTGTTTTTTCACATAATTGTAACATTGGAAGATACACTCCACATTTTTTAATTGTTCATACGTGGAGGTGCGTTTGTTTTTTTTAACAGCTGCTTTGGGTTATCATGGGTACACACTAATGAAAACAGAAGGAAACAAGAAGTTAGTAATTCATTGCACATTTAAAACATGAAATATGCTCTAATAAACCTGTATATTTGATGAGAACTATTTTGTTTCTTTTGCTTGACTAGATTTTGCAGGGCCAGAAACATATTTGTTGATACTCCATATACTTACAAAATGTAAAATGTGTTCATTAATTTTAATTATTTTTTTCCATTAAAGGCTTTAAGGAGTGAATAAAAGTAAAATGGTTTTTTTGTTATGTGTAGTGCTTGAAGGACAAGGACAAGGAAGAAACATGGAGTCATCTTTCCACTATATCCTGTTAGTATTGTTAAAGCATGTAACATAGCACTTATTCACATTCTAGAGGGGTTATTTTGATATTTTTGTTTTAATTTTGGGGAACAAAATATTTAGCTTCTAATGTGAAACAAGACTGAATGAATTGGCCTATGCTCTGTGCTGGTGTTACTAGAATTGCAGCATTTTAGAGACTTAGATGGAGGAAGTGGATCACATGAGATAATACAGAAGATTTCTGTATTACCACACCAAGACTAAAGTGTACAAGAAGACACAAGTTCATGTATGCCCAAACCTGCAAAGACAAAGGTTTTATCTGCAGCAAATCTTATGGCCAGTTCCAAATTGGCCAGAATGAAGGACTTTATTAAAGACATGGATGCTCATTTCTAGTTCGTGCATATGAAACCAGGGCAGAGGAAGGAAAGGAGCTGCAGAGCTGGGTGTCATCCCAGGGCATGTACTGGTGACTCAGCTTTGGGAAGTGAACACAAATCTTACAGTAGACCTATTGCTGAAATACAGAGTTTCTTGCTGCGCAGAGGAAACTCTTACAGAGTTGTCCTAGACTGAGTTCCCCACCCACAGAAAGGACTAATTAAACAAGATGTCCTCTTCTAAAAAGTGTTTGCATGAGTTTCAGTCCCTTCTATAGAAGATGGGAAGAAGTCATAGAATCATTAAGGTTGGAAATTACCTCAAAGATCATCAAATCCAACCGTCTACTAAACATTATCATGACCACTAAACCATGTCCTGAAGTGTCACATCTAGATGTTTTTTGAACACCTCCAGGGACGGTGATTCCACCCTTCGGTGGAAGTTCCTTCGGTACCTGAAAGACTGGGGAGGCAGAAATGAGTTAGTGTGCAGGAACACTACTTTGGAGCTTTAGTTACTGATGCAAGATAGCTTTCCCTGTTTTTCTTTAGGAATGGGCTTTACTGGAAAGTGTATCACTTGCTACTTCTGTAAAGGAATTACAGAGCATATAAATAAACAGGTTTCAAGGTTCAAGAATAGATCACAGCTGCTTCAGTAACAGTCCCTCACACAAGAGTAGATCCAGCTAGTTTTGAAAAAGGCAGGGAACTGTCGAAAGTATTGTAAGTCACGCAGAACAGTTTATGCAGGTATGTAAAAAGCAAGCAAGCAACAATCATGACTAGTCTCTGCTGAGCTTAGTTAGAGCCAGCCAGCACGAGTCTGCTTCTCCCAGTACTAGTCCTGCGGAGAGCCCTGAATTGGTACTTTGTTAATGGGTTAATACTGCTTCACTGTTTAGGTATTTTCCATGTCTTAATCTTAGCTTGCTTGGAGTAACAGTTTACATGCAAATTACCCTTAGGTCTTCATAAGGACATTTTTAGCTGAATTCCTGACACAGTCCATTGAGTTACTCCATTTCTGAAAAGCAAGGCTGTGAGGCAGCATCAGGAGCATAAAACTTTCTTCCCAGATGTGCGGTGAGGAGACTGTCAAGTCTCTCCAGTTCCAGGTGGACCAAGATGTTTTTGGGTAGAGGTGGACTTTCTTTTAGACAGAGAATAATGTTTTACACATTTCCAGTATTTCCATCCCTTTGCCCATTTCCAATTTTTGTTTCAGAGGGGTGGGTAGGAGGGAAGGACTGGAGATGTTGTACTTTTTCAGTGCTCTGCAAGCAAAGGATGGTTTAAAAAAAAATATTGTCAGGCCCAGTAGAAAGACATCTACAAATTTCCCATCTCTTCATGAGCTTAGTTTTTTTCCTTTTACTGATGAAGTAAATACAAGAGAGCCTTCCCTTCTATTTCATGCCTAATTTAGTCATTCCCAAGAACAGTTTCGGACCCCTGTGGTTCATTATGGATTTCTGTAAGTTCCTAACACTATTAACAACTGCATAAGCAAGAACTAAAATTTAACGCTCTCTGATAACAGAAATGAGGACTTCCATTTAATGGCTGTCTATTGTTCAATTGATTGTGGTCCTACTCTAACAGGAGGAAGTGCTATTGAAATCACAGTCCTGCTTTCATGGCAGTATTTTATATACTTAAGACCATAACATTTTATTTTTCCTGCTGAAATGTGGTAGGCCTGTGAGACCTGCTTAACCAGATATATGAGCTTTACTTCTGGCACTAGTCAAAAAATACAGCCTTACCAGAACTGATTTGAATCCCATTTTGATCTATGAATGACTTGTTAGGATATGTTTCTTCTGTGTTGTCCCATCTGACACAAATCATTCCAGGCTGTGACCCTTGAACCAAGCAGTTTTCAGCCTAACTCAGAAAAAAAGTCCCCAGTTGCTGAGCCTTAGAACCAGGCTAGGAAATACTACACCTGCAGGGCATGAGTATCCTGGGCAATGGCATCATATGGACAAAAGTTTATTGCAGATGTCGTCCTGCCATCGGTGTTCCTCTTTATGTTGACTTGTGTCATTCCTCTTTAGCCTGGCTGGCAGGTGCAGGTAGGGAGCCACTGCTGCCCCATGTTCACTGTTTATTCCCATTTACAAAGGCTCAGGACACAGGGAGGTATGGATTGTACTTCTAAGTGATAGGCATTGCATATCCAGTACTCATCATATTAATTTATTGGTGCCTGAGTTATCCATCTGTAGTTCAAGGTAATGACGTTTATCTTCCCCAAGTTCTTATAGGACACATGGAGAAGAAGTGCTATGTACAATGTCAGTGTTCCTTTTTGAGCAAAGCACCAGCAATGCAGGTTGTAGCTCACCCATCAGCTTTTATGCCTTTGAAGCCAAACATGACAAAACTGGCATTACAAACTACTCGGGCGTGAAGCCCATTCTGGAAGAGAATAGGTCTATAGGCCTGTAGTAATAGCTGCTGACAAAGGCACTGCCCCAGCCTCTTCCACCGCTACTGCTGTGATTGATTGTGCCATAGTGCCTCCTGGCCCTGGTAATTGTGGCTGCAGCAACAATGGGGACAGGGATCACGGAAGCAGTAGCAGACAGTGTTGTCATTAAAACATATTCATTTCAAACTCATTTTGGAGGGAGGAATGTGGATCCTATCAAATAAAAAAACCCACAGTGAATATTGGGAAAGAGATGAACTGGTGACTCAGAGAGCAAATAAAACATGTCTTAGCCCAAAGATGATTTGAAAGCATCAAGATGCTTTTTGTTTTGAAATTGTAAGATATGTTTTATATCTTTAGAACAGAAGCTCCTTGTCTTCTGGATCTGTAACTACATGAAGCTCCTTATAAATCTAGTAAGTATCACTGCTGAAGTGGCTGGCTACAAGGCTATGTCTAAAAAAGGACAAATGATCTCTTCAAGTTAAGCATTTAACATGTGACTTGTAGGGTCTTGGCCCCCACAATACAGACATGTCCTATGGGAAATGTGGGCAGCCACAGAACTTTCAGGGAGGAGAAAGGAAAAAGCCTAAATACCAATCCCCTTTTTGGAAAAAGGTGATAAAGTCAGGCTAAATGTCATAACAGATGCCTAATATCCAAGCTAAAAGGCAACAGTCTTCCTAGCATTTTAGAGAGCTTTTGGTTGAAGATGTTGTGGAAGTGAGGAGCAGTGGATGAAGAACATGAAGGATTAGGAGGCATTTAATGCTGTAGTATTCTTATCAAATGCAGAAACTTATTTAGGTGCTGCTCAATTTTATTTATTTTTTTTTTAAGTAAGAATACTAACAGTACAGAAGAGTGGCAAACGAAAAAATTGCAAAAAAGAAATTCTCTCTCCTGGCTCACTATAAAGCAGTCAGAGTTATGCAGTAGTCACCTACAAACTGGGGTAGGCACAGACAAATGCATTCTCTGAAATACTGTAGGTGCTGGCCCCCTCAGAGGAAACCACTGATAACGAGTCACTCTATCATTGGCTGAGATCAGAAAAGCAAGGAAATCAAACCACCAGCCTGATTTGCCATGCACTTATTCTGAGTAATTCTCTTCCAGAGAAGAAGTAAATATTATTAAATAGCTACCATAATATTTTCCAAATGTGAAAGACTTCAGTGTTTCCATGGGAGCAAGGAGGGCTTCTAGATATTACAGGAGACATTAGAGCTAAGGTCTGCGTTCAGTAAGATACTTGGGCATTCTTGTGGATTTCAGTCCTTCTGGAGTCCCATTATCTCCAGTACTCCAAACACTTTGAGGGCAGTCAGGGCAATAAACAATTATATGTACTAAATAATAAATCTCTGTGTGTCTAAATATAATCTCATTTCCCATACCAAATTGTACTTGTCTTTTTCAAAAGAAATGACCAGGAATTTAGTTACGTATGTCTGATAACTTAGTTCACCATGAAGCTGATGTTCAGAGGCTCAAGAATCCTAAGTTCTGACATGTGGTTACAGATGTTCTTGATAGGTTTGAAGCTTATCAGTTAGCAACATGTTATTAAATTGAATAGAAGCTGGGCAAATGAGGAGAGAGCTCTGACTTTGTTCTCCTTTTTTTTTTGTGGTTTTTTTTTGTTTGGTTGGTTTTTTTCATCTACTACAGCAACTCCCCTGAAAAGCTAATTTAAATATGCTGTATTGGAGATGAGAAGAATCCCAGCTTGACTCGCTCTTTCAACATAAGATTTATCATTTACACTTGCTCCTCTGTCTCACAGAGATTATGATGTGAGGCATAGATAATTAGACAATGGATTCTTATTTCTTCCCAAAATTATGATACAAGTGCCTCAATATAGGCACTCAAAGCTGGAGGACACAAAGGTGGAATTCATGAATTGAATGTACCTATAGTTCCGGTGTTTCCATCTGAGTGACTATTTTTGTAAACAAGGCAAAACTATTTCGGAGTCCAGGGGGTCATCATATGGAGGGTGTCAACATATGATCAGAAGAACACTGCCCTTATCTCCATTGATATGTGGACCGCAATACTATTTATTAATTGATTGTAATGGCAGGTAGACAACTAGCTCAAATTGGTATGCCTGTAATGCAGGTATCTGTCTACAGGTGTTGTTTTTATTATTAGATCTCAGTAGAGACCTTCACCTTACGAGTTCAGGATCTTACTTTATTACAGAGCAAGCACAAAATGTTACCATCTAATAGCATCATATTAATTTGAATAGAGCTGATGATTCTATCTCAACAGCTAACAAAGAGTGGCTCATATTGCAAAGGTTCTGTCACCTGGGTGCCTTTGTTAGTCATGTCACAAGGAAAACCAAAACCAAAATGAGCCTAGAGATCTATTTACCTTCTCACAGTCAGATGACATCTCTGGCCTTACAAAGAGGGAATGATCTCCACATCTAAATCTCTCAAT
The DNA here is from genome assembly GCA_024336885.1 of Actenoides hombroni. NCBI lineage: Eukaryota > Metazoa > Chordata > Aves > Coraciiformes > Alcedinidae > Actenoides > Actenoides hombroni. Next base: position 7,808,796 of record WUAM01000071.1, on the reverse strand, counting down.
GTGTCCCATCTGTTCATAACCTTTTCAGGTTTCACGCCCAGGTGGATTTGTGAGAAAATCCTTAATTAGGCAGATCTCAAGATTCTCAGATAATACCATCCTAAGGGTCAATATGCAACACAGAAAGATATCTCTTACTACACTGAGAATTAGGACTAGAGGAAAAAACTTTAGAATAATACCTACAATTCTTGGTAATATTGTGTGCAGAAAAAAACCCCCACAATAATAAGAAAAATAAGAGTGGCATGTCAGGTATCTCTGCCACATACAGCACCTGAAGCCCTGCTTTCCTAACTGCACAATTACAAAAGCTTTGAGAACATAATCGGTGTAAAATGATTTGCATCTAATGCCATCAATGACCATTTTCAACATGAGCAGAAGCACTGTAAGAAAAAAAGGAAGCAATGAATCCGGTCAACAACTTTCCCTGCCAAGTGTTTAAATGAAAAGTGAAAGCCATGTAATGGTTTAAAGGAAAAAACAGTTTGACCTTTTTGATCAAAAGTATCCTTTTTCCGTAGAAAATATCAGGTGCATGTAAAAAAAAGGAAGCAAACTCTGTATGCCTTCAAGTCCATGTTGTCTGTGTGGGAAGAACAGGGATGTCTCTGGCTTCCTGGTTGTATTTCCCCAGTGTAGGGAGAAGGAACATGAACCAGCACCTGCAGAAGCCTCCTCAGCACACTCCAGCTCCTGTTGGGAATACACTCTAGTTTGACAGTATTAACCCTGCATGTACCAACACGATTGATTTCCTGAAGGTATTTTCCCATTATGATTTTTAAACCCTCCTGAAGGCAAGGATACAAGGGACTCACTGGGATACTTGCTCTTGGTGTCCTTCTCCATGGGCCCAGAAGGACGGTACAGTCAAGGGCTACCTGCTCTGCTGCTGGGCTGGCATCAGGACATAGGATCCACACTTTCCTGCACTCCTTCAGCTCCATGTTAGCAAGTTCTGGGAAACCAGGCAGGCTGTATGCTGGAGGACCTTCAACTGAGATCTTCCAGATCACCATTGCAGGTATCTATTTCCTTTGACTCTGTGAGGGCCTGGAGGGAATCTGGGCTTCTTTTGGGAGGCAAGTGGTTAAAATCCTTTTCCATATGCTGCTAGCTGGGATGGAAACATTTCTAAATATGGGGGCTGAAGTTCCTCAGCAGTGAGAGGACAAATCATAGAGGGGTAGGTGTATAAAGCAGGAAAATGTCTTGAAGATGAGATGAGAATTAATAGGAGTTCCTTTCTGTGTTTTGTTTTTGGTTTGATTTTGTTTTGTTTTTATAACACATGTGGTAGCTGAGACTCCTTTCAGTGAGCTTGCTAGCAGGAGATGGGAATTACAGCTGCCGTAAGCCTGTCTCTTTATATCTGGTGTTTTGTGGGAGAGTAACAATTTTTCTGGTTCAAAATGTAGCACTAACACATCTCAGTCTTGCTGAGCTCTGTGCTTGACCCAGCACTATGATACTGCCACCAATTTCTCACACAAAGAGCTGCCTAAAAATTAGTCAGCATGACCCTTTCAATGTAAGATTTTTTAAAGCACCAGTTTCTGATGATAGAGGTTTATCACAGAATAATTTCTTAAGACAATAATATAAACCATTTATTTATTAATATCCTCCTTTAGCATTAGTGTTTCATGACTAACCACATCTTAGCGTCCTAGTTGCCTTTTCCTTTGTTTAGATCTCTCCAACCTGATGTGGGAGTATAGTTTCCAGCAGATTTGGAAATGTTCGTCTAACAAAACCGCAAGATAAAATATCTGGTGTTTTATCTGGTATGAATCCTCAAGTTCAGATGCCTGCTTTCATTTCACTGAAAAAGCCAAAGCTCCTAATTAGCAGAAACACTGATAACATATGCCAAACATTTGGATTAATCAGTTATAAAACATAAATATTTAAAAGTGCACTTTCTTCAGACTCTGTGATTTATAGGTATTACACGACAGAAAGAAGGTACTCATTTTTCAAAACTGAATTAATCCAAAATGAAGAGCACTTGAAACCGTTCATTGTTTGGGTTTTTTTTATTAATCCTCTTAACCTGAAGTTTTCTGTCTTGCAATGATGTACTAAGCATGACAGAATACTTCCATCATATCACGGAAATAATTTTCCAAGCATAATACAATGGTCTTTATGCTTATCTGTCCCATAGATTACAGAATCCTGTGCATATATGAGATGCCATTTATAAGAATTAAGCCGTGAAAGCACGCCCTTAATTAATTTACCTTTGATCCTCTCTGTAACTATGTCATCAGAAAGGACTGATCTCTTCATTTCCCTGCTTTTCAGTGAAAGCATGTGCACAAAGAACGAAGCTGGCTCACGAGACAGACCCAGCTCTGCCGTCTCTCGTTGGCAGCCTTGTCTGCCTTCGCTGTATGCCCTGGTGTTATGTGCAATGAGGCAACAGCAACGAAGGGATGAGAAATCACAAAACACTCCTTGTCACAAAACGAAATGGCTGCAGTTCTGCTGCTTTCACAGTGGGAGAAGAAACGTGTGAGACAGAAATAACTCCAGCTCTGACACTTCTGCATGACCCTGAGGACTAGAGAAGGTCAGCACACAGCTCCTCCCTGCAGCAGGCTGTGTCTGAGGAGCCAGCCCTAGTGCTCCTGCTTTCTCAGCTATGTAGGTTTCAGGCAGCTTGTACACCTCTGGAGAGTGACACTAACCCACTAAAAGCATGTCTTTGCATAGCAGCACCTTAGGCTCCCAGAATGGGCATCTGCTACATCTCTGGACAGGCTGTCCCCATTGTAGTTTGCGGATGTTGTTCCTCTCATGGCAGTGTGGCAATCCTGAGACCAGATGGATTTCATCCTCTCTGTGATTGCACTTTCAAGGATGGCAGGCTGCTTCTGGAGCAGCCTGTGGTTTCCTCTTTGCCAGAAGAAACAAACCCACTTCTTCAGTGTCTCCTCAAACCACTGAGCACCTTGGCAGCCTGCCAGCAGACCCTCTCCAGTTCCTCCACATGCCTCTTCAGCAGGGGGCCCAAACAGGATGCCATTCAGGCTGTGGCCATAACTGCAGCAAGCAGAGCTTGATCTACAGACCACTCTTCCTAATGTAGTCCAGTTCCCAGTTTCTTCTTGTTCCTTGTCAGAGTGCACTGTTGGTTCATGTTGGCCTGGACATCCCCTGTATGCACAAGTTCTTTCGGCAGGGCTGATCACCTCACACAGCATTCTACACCTCTCCCTCTTGAACTTGCCTTCTCCCTGCCAGGCTCACGGTGGCCCTCTTACCCAGCAGGCTTAGGTAGCCATGATGGCATTTCCCAGAGACTGGAGCACAGCCATATGGCCCACAACCACAGCTAAAGGTGTCCTCATCAACCCACCAAGGACCTTTGCCTGATCCACTGTCATACTGGGGCACAACTCAACAGGGAGACGTCTTCCTCAGCCCACTTCAGTCCTGTCTCTGGTGTTGGGACATCCATGCTCTCCCACAGCACCGTCATCTGTCCTGTTTGGAGTGAGGGGGAAGGGTAAAGAGCAGCTCACCCTCACAGCAGCATGCATGGCCATGTTATTGTTTGGGGTGATGGAACAAAGAGTGTGGGGAAGGTCGTCTCACACAGATGTTCACCATGAAAGTGCTGCTGCTCAGCTTTATTTCTACTTGGTGTCTTCAGCATTAGCAGGTCAAGGTATAAGCGTTGAGGTTGCTGGGACAGACCAGAGCAAGCAGTTTATCTGCTTTTCTGGCTTCTTCTGTGTCAGTAAAAAAATCCAACAGATCATGTATCTCTCTCCAGCACCTAAGCCCTGAGACACAGTGAAGTTCATATACATAAATTTACTTTCCCTTCAAAACATCCAGTGTGCCTCTGGTCACAGATCGCAGTTGTGTCAAGGTCAATGGCAACAATTTCCCAGCACAGGTAGTGGTGTGTCTGTGCCAGTGTCTTGGCACAGGACAGCTGATGAGGGTAGATGGAGTATCTCTGCTGAGGCTCTCTGCAGATCTGCTTGCTTCCTATACCGCTTGTATGCAGCTGGGCTGTGTCACAGGCATTGACACTGGGTTGTGACCTTTGTACCTGCTGGTCTCTGGGCCTGCAAGCAGTGTATGGGGGACCCGTTGGGATACCCCAACACAGGGACCCCCTGCTATTTGTGGAGTGCTTGGGTGGCTCTGCTCCTCACCTGTGGCTTCTGTGAGAAAAAACAAGGTGTTTTGTACTGGGCAGCCTCTGAACAGCTTTTTCTGTGGCTACAGAGCAAGCATATAGTACTTCAAATGTATGGATGATAGGGATGTGTCTAGGGAGATGAGCTCCCAGTCTAGCTCCCAGGAACAACCCCTGATGGGCTCCCACCAGGCTGGGAGTGGTGGTAGTGATGGTGTGGGCATGGGAGCATGTGTGGGTACCAGCAAGTGGTAAGGAGAGGAATTACACCCAGTCTGTGCCAGAGGCATTTCTCACCCCTACCCCTCTAAGGAGTGCTAAATGTGAATAATTGGGGCATGTAAAAGATCAGCACTGAGAGGGAAAGTATGTCCTTACCAGAGATGTGCAGGGAGTCTGTGGCTGTGTTGGAAACTAAAGCACAAGCATCTGATTCCCTGTACAGTGCTTTAGCTGTCAGATGACCACCTCTCCAGAGAGCTGACCTCTTAGGAGAGAAAATGCGCGAGAAGCTACAAATAAGCACTGAAGGGTATTCTTGATGGTTTTCCCCAGAGGTTGTCAATTCTAATTTTTGGAAAATACTGGCACTTCGAGGACAAAATTGTCTTTCTTCTGTTATGTGCACTCTAAGGGGTTAGTAAAACTTCAGTTTTGACAACCTGGCAAATAATTAAAGGGATGTGATGAGTGTGTTATTTTCATTTGTTCTCACAGCTGTACTCAAATGAAAAATCTGAAGTGATGCAGTAGGTAAATATATAACTAGCAGGCCAAAGGGCTTTCCAGTCTATTGTGGACCTACGGCAAGGATGGCATCAAAATTCATATTTATCCACTGACCCCTGAGACTCGTGATAAAGCTGTGGCAATGGTACCAAGCACAGCCCTCCCGATAGGGACTTAATTTCATTTTTTTTAAAAGAATGCTCTTTGTACATTTATTTTTATTGGACTTCTTGTTTTAGCCAGGCTTGGCTTAAGAAACAAGTAAGAGTATATGACCAAATGCAGCATTTTACTTCCTGGTTCCAATATGATGCATTTTTGTGAGCCTTTGCTCAGTTGTAGCTGTGAATTAACTGCCAAATTTCAGCATTTTTCTCAGCCATCTCAATTCAGGTGGGGTGTTATATGACCTTTTGTTTACCTTACATTTAATGAGTGGTCATTTCCCTAGGTAAATCTTATATGCTGGGCCTGTATCTTGTACACAGGCCTCTTCCTGAAGGATGATCCAAAAAAGGTAAATAGTCTCACTCAGTCTTCTATATTAAATCAACTGGAAATTTAAGAAAAGGGATAATATCAGACATTCAAGGATCATGGAAATGCTCCTCACTTCCTATTGATGAGTTCTGGAAGTTCACTGAGAATGTCTGTTCTGGAGTGAAATCTGTGGCCACACAGCAATCAGCAGCTGGCTGCACTCCTGGATGGGACACAGCAGCATTAGTTCAATACTGCAATCAAGTGAAATTGTAGAGATTTGTAAGAGAAATATTAAGATCCATATTAGTTAATTATGGATTGAAATGTTTGTATGAAAGCTACAGATGAAACAGTAGAACAAAGTTCAGGAGTGGTAAGATTAATAGCTCTATGTGTGTGATTTCATTCAAAGGAAGAGGAGGAGCAAACTGACCTTAAGATAAGGCGATGAAAAGCTGAAGAACAGGACTGGACCCATGAAATAACCAGATAAGGGAAGTAAGACTCACGAGGGCTTAGTTGACATACTGAGGCAAAAGAGCCCAAACAGCATCCCCTTCCAAGGGGCAAAAAGCAAACTGACATAATTTCCTCACTGCTAGCCCTGGACATGCTTCTGAGCACGTGTGTAAACACGTGAATGGGTAAAAAATAAACCTGGAGATTTTGTAAATTAAAATAATTTTTCCCTCCCATAAGATGTCATAGTGAATTATTATAGTAATTTGCTACAGACTGGCCTTGCTTATATGCAGGAGGAAAAAGAACAGAAAAGCACTCAATGCAGTAATTCTGCTTTCAGAAGGAACTCTCTCTTTGCCTATATGACATGTGAAAGTGTAGCAAGTTGGTGTAACTTCAAGGGTCTGGACACTATATACCACTGAGTCTTGGTACCTGTGATCTGAAATGTTTGAATTAAGGTTTAAAAGACATTTGGACAGTATCTGAATTTTGTGCTGGCTCCCTGAATATTAAAGGTAATGAACGCATACTAATATCAGAACAGGATCAGATGCGCCATACCAAATCTTACACCATTAGAATAAAACCATTTTTAGACTTGAGAAGTGACAAAGGCACATTGTTAACAGCCTTTCCAGTAACCTGCAACTGTTCTGTGTCCAATTTAATTCAAGCCAGCTGAGACAAAGGCCAAATTCTGATTTTGGCTCTACATGCTCTAATTTTGCTGAAACCTGGAATGATTTTGGTCTCTTAGCTTCAAATTTTAGACTTCCCTTAAATTTTAATCAATCTGGAAATGTTAGCAAGCAGTCTTTTAAATGGTGTCAATTGCAGACAATTAAAGTTACTGAAAAGGGAAGAATCTGGGGACAAGGAAGAGATGAGGCAGGAAGATTTTGGGCCATTGTAATATTTCTTTGCAGTATAATAGTAACAACGACGACTACAACAACAACAACAACAACAACAACATTAATAATATGACAAAATATTTAGTGCTTCTCTTTTCAAATTGATGACGTTTAATGTTTGGGCTCCTGTGAAATTCTGGCACAGTATGTTTGGAGATACCTACTTCTAAATTTTCTTGGTTGCTTTGAAAATTTCCTGTCATGAGTACAATAAAAGCAATTCTTCTGTTAAAAGTTTGCTTTTAACAATCAAACCCTTACTCACAGGTATTTCTCCAAATCTAGAGGTTAGTGTGTCTTTTACTTTGACAGCAGAGGTGGAGGGCTGCATAACTTTGTCTGACACCATGCTTATCAGGGCTCATTGCATGCTGTCCATTGCAATATTCTTTAGCTAAAGAGATAGTTTTGCATGTCTGATCCTGCACATTTCAGAACAAGAGAGATTCAAATAATGTTTCTTTCTTCAAAGACTGTAGAAGAGGCCTATATACCTTTCAGACTACATAGTATTTAATTTTCTAAACACCATGCACCCAAGTGTTAGGAGTGAGTTTTTTAGTCCCTATGGGAGTGTGACTCCTATAACCTCATGGAGTATTAAAAGGATCTGCCAGTGGAAGGCATAGTGACTATTTTCCTCTGGTTTCTTTATAATCAATTCCCTTTTCAGGGGAGGAAAATAAAAGAGAAAAGACTATTTTGAATCCTGTTTTCATAAAACCTCTCAGTCCTTCTATTTCTGGGCCAAACTAGGACTCCCAGTTACGTTATGTCTTTGCAATATCAATAAAGTTAGTGGTCTCTTCCATTTTTCTCTTTAGTTTAAGATGTAAAAGATGGGGTAAAAATTGCTGAATTTAGTCAGGTTTTTGTATGCATAAATCTAAGGGTAGATTTTCTTTCCTTACATTTTTAAAAAGTGAGTTTCCTTTAGAAATAGTGATCTAGTAGTGCCAGTTGAACCAGCACCATTTGACAAATTACAAATGCCATGAAAGCAAGTCATAATCCACTAGGGAATTCCCCTTTTTTTTTCCCTGCTGTAAGGATATTTATAGCTAGAAATAAAAAATGCAAACACAAAATGAAGATATAAATGGCAAATAATAAACAAGTGCTCAAGAATTCAAAGTCAGTATAAATTTTTAGATGACCTCAAATGATTTCCCATTTCTTAAAAGAACTTTCTGTCCACTTCATCTCTTGACCAAGGTAAGACAAAATAAAGAATGAGGCAAGTGCTCTTATGGCACTTGTCAAAAACCTGGGAAAGGAATGTGTGTGAACTTTTAGGGAGTTGTGCTATTAAGAATTAATATCTCTTAGTTAAAATAAGTCACTTGGGGGGTGTGGGGGTAGTAATTTATAGTCTACAGATATCTGCCTGGGAGAGATGCAAGTGGGAAATGGGCTGCAAGTCACTTAACTGCTGGTACAGAAAACACTGAATTTAGTGACATCTATGATCTCATGCTGGTTTTGTTAACAAGGATAAATGTGTTGTTTGTAGTGTCTAGGGGCAATATGAACTGGGGACCCATCTGTCTTGCAGTATCTGACAATTTTTAGACACGCTGGGAAGTCTCAGAGGTAGACATTTGTGTATACGGGAACACTGCAGTACTTTGTGTAAAAACTTTAGACTTACAAAGATGTAAATATTTAACAGCTAAGTGTTGATTCAGAGATCAGTCCCTTACTGTAAGGTAAAGCTTAGGTAGTGCAGAGGAAATAAAATGCTCAATAATCAGGTTGCCTCCTCCTGTCTTCTGTGATTAGTCACATGGAGTTGGAAAGCAGAAGGAGGGAGGGAAGTTTGTTACCACAGCAGCAGAGTCAAAGGGAAGGGCAGCAGTAGAAAGATGCAGCCTTGAAATGGCATTGCTTCCCCCCATGTGCCAAATATTGGGGTGAAGTGAGCTTGTACCCAGTGAGTGCAGCACTACCCAGGGGACAGGGTCAGCATGCCAGTGAATGTTTTTACACCATTCTTGGAAATGAATCGAGTCTGTTACATGGGGTTTAAGGGCATGTTACAGAAATCAGTGCAATTTCTTGGTGCTGTACAGCACTGAGCTGAGGACTTCATGGTGGGCAGTACATAGGCTACAGCCTGATACCAGGCCTAGGGTGGGTAGGGACTGACCCACTGCCTTTGGAGGATCTTAGGCTCTGGGGATGTCCCTGATAGTCCTAGTATGAGACTTCATTTGTCAGTTTAGCTTCTGTCTCCTACTGCCTCCTGTGATGCTGGATCCTGGTGCAGTACCAAAACATTTGAGGGAGGGTCTAGTGGGAGAGAGATAGTTGTGTCCTCTCTGGGTTTTCCTCAGTAAAACTGGGTCTTTTCTGCAAGACAGGGATGGCATTCGCCAGCAAATGATTTGGGATGCAGGTGTCATGGAGCAAGTCACTGGGAAGAAGTGAAGATCTTCTGAGAATTACCTGCTCTGCTCACTACTGGCGCACCAACTGCAGGTGAGTCAAATAGTTAAGGGCTGGAGATATGTATAGGTGTGAAAGGGGGTGAAAAACCCACTTGCTAGTGCTTTGCAACGGCAGGTTGCGTGGCTGCTAGCTCACTGCAGAGGTAGGTGAATCTTACATGGCTCCTGGTTAACAGAAGCAGCTCTTGAGCTATGAGATAATATTCTTTTCAGGGTCCTCATGTGAATGAAGAGCCTTGAGGGAATAACTCCATCCAAATCAGTGTAAGACCTCAAGAAGAATTCATCTACTTTTGAAGCTGGAGATCTAAACAAGTCTAAAAGCCCTTCTCTTTTTAGCTCACTACTGTATTTATTTTTTTTTCCAATTGGGTTTGTCTTTTAATGTAAATATTAAATTAATTGACTCTCCCTAATTTCTTGGGTCATGACTGGTAATGGGAAGAAGACTACAGCACAAACATGAACTTTGTAAACTCTCACCATAAGCTTTCCCTCTACTTTTCACCCTAGGGACAATTAATTTCTGACTTTATGAGTATGGTTCTCAGCAGATATCTAATCTGCTCTATAAACAAACTGATTTCTATTCCCTTGTTAAAAAAAACCAACAAACCAACAACCAACAAATAAATGTACAATCTGTGAAATCAATGTTCCTACTCAAAGGAGAAGCAAACAGCCAACACTTGGCATCTGGGTTGGTTTTCTTTACTTTTACGCCCTCTCAATGTCATCTCTGCAGATTATCAGTTGTTTCAGTGAAAACACGTGCACCATTTTTTTTTCCCATGAAGGAGAATGAAACAGTTAAATTTGCTGTTTGAGAATCCAGGAGAGTTACATCTTATCTAAGGGCTGCATTTTTATCTATTCTAGTCAGTGGGAATGTTAGAAAGGAGCAAGGAAAAGTGCACGAGTGATATTTTCCACATAAATAAAACCCATGATTTAGTCCTACTGTATGAAAGCCAGTAGAATAATTACTTTATCAACAACCACAGGAACCAAAGCCTTCTGCTCTGAAGTCCTCCCTAGATGCAAGAACTTGTAAATCCTATTTTGATCTGGGAACTGGAATTTCTCCCCATATTCTGCCACTTGCCCAAAGACTACAAACTGGGATTCAGTGGAGCCCTTCGTAGGTGAGGTACATCAGAAAATCCCCATCAAGTCATCCTTGGCACTCCACCAACTGTTTGGCTATCAAGGCTGTAGGGACCCAACAGTTTCTAGGAAGGCTCAGAGGGGCTGGCATGTGAGGTGCACCCTCTCAGAACTGTTTCCATCCACCTCACTAACTACAGTGATTTTCAGGACCATAGATATTCCTCTGAAAAGTATTGCTAACCCATCCATTTGGTGTAATATCATCATACTGTTATAATATTGATGTAACAGTTGATAAAAGATTGTATCTGCTGAGCTAGATCAGCTGATTTTCTCATACAGGGAACTTTTTTGATGCTTTAGGCCCACTACTACACTGTGCTCTTGACAGTGAAGCACAATCCTAAATATGCTTTTGTTTAATTCATAGAAAAGGCTGTGGAAAAAAAAAGATTTTGTCAGATTTGTAATTCTGTTTTGGCAAAGATTAGATAAATGTACAAAGAATACTCCATGGAAGGCTATGAATCATCACACACTCATGATCATATGTATAGTAATCTAAAGGGTTTAACCCGATTCTTTGATCCACAGGTCCTGCCATGACTCCAACATCTCCACCTGAAAGGCTGCATTGAGATCCTGGTCTTTGTCCCAGGACCACACTGTACAGTTCAGTGTAAGTGACAGGAAGTGATTTTTTCTGTGTAATCTCTCATGCTCCCTGCACTGAACCAGCTGTAACCAAGGCTGCAGTGCACCCCATGCCCAGCACTGCCTTTCTTAACCCAAGAAGGCTGTTACATCCTGTCTTAGAGATCAGGACCTCCCAGAACAGAGGACTGGTTGTAGAGCTCTAGGTCTTCCCTAGAAGTGGTGGGTTGAGACATTTAATTTGGTTGCAAACAGTCTTTGCAAAGAAATGGCTTAATGATTGCTCAGATATCAGCACCCCTCTAGAAAAGTCCCAAGATCATGTTGGAAGTTTCTCAGAAGTATGTAACATGAAGCGGGGGAATAGATTTCTCCACTATCCTACCAAGCCCCTGGGTGCTGGGTTCATTTTCTAGGATATCTTGCAGAGAATGTATCATGTCTGCAAATGTGCTGCTACAGACATGTTGTGGATCCCACCTTCTGCCCAGCCTGTGTTTGGAGATAACAGAAGTAAATTACAGAGACTCACAGGTAGGAGCCTGTCTGCAGATGCAGATGCTCAGATACTGAGACGGGCCAGAATACCAATATAGAGTTTATTCACCCAAAATATGGTCCATTAGAGAAGAAAATGATTCTGAGCATCTGGAGACACTGATGCTCATTCTGAGCCACAAGCTGCACAGCCAGGTGCAGATAGAAAATCTCTCACATTGTAAAAAGTTTTGGTCCATAGTAAGGAACTTACATTGGCAAGAGCTATTGTCGGCTCAGTGAAACTTGGACTTATTGTCTCCTCTCTCAAATCTTTCCACTATTGGATGAGTCCTACTTTTCAAAGACTCTGGCTATAAAAATACAACCTTGGAGACAAAAAAAAAGGTCATGAGACATTGGATTTTCTATATGTGAAAGTTCAAGAGGAGTCAGGAGGCAAGACAGAATGTTTTCCTACTAATGAAAGGGATATTCTTTAATCAACATGGCATTTTTAATCAAAAATGAGACATCAAATCTAATTTAAATATGTTTTGAATTAATCTAGTACAGTCTGGCCTTGAGAAAAGTTGACATATGAAAAACTCCCTTCTCTATTGGCATGAAGGAAACATCTTGGGATTTTTTATATAAGCAATAGAAATGGCATAGACTATCCAGATCTTAACTGTGTGTCATTTTATCTTCGTTGCAGGATTAGAAAAACACCCAGGTAGGTAGATTAATAGAAGGACAGATACAATGATGGATGGATGGATAGATAGATAGATAGATAGATAGACAGACAGACAGATAGATGAGCTAGGAAACTATCTGCTAGTCTCCATTTTAAGTTGCATGACATCTGAGGAGATATTTTCACAGGACAGAGAAATTCCTATTTACAAGTGTACTTACAACTGTAAAAGTACAAAATGGTGAATTCGTTGAGCAGATCACCATTCATTTTCCTGCCTGTTTTACAAAACCAACACCAAGTAGCAGCATTGAGCAGGAAGGTCATAATTTTTAGAAGATAAAAATGCTGACTCCAGAGGGCTCCTCAGATGAAGTCCTGCATCGTTAGGAGTATTAATAACAAATGTTTTGTGAAGGGAGATTCCTGCTGTCATCCTGAGAAGAAAATTGTCTGTGCTGACCCATCTTACTGAATGTTTGCAGTCAGGATTTCAAACAGCGTTTAAAGCAAAGCTATAGTCCTTGGGAAGTTGACATTATGACAGTCACAAAGTCTGTTTCTTTAGACAGAAAGAGAGTTAACTCTCCTTTATCACCCTTCTTTATACATGTTAGACACCTTTGAAGCATGGGGAATAAAATGTTGCTGTCAAGCTTCTTTTATGTGGCTTTTGCAGAGCATCTTACGCCTCAGCAACAAACAGGAAAATCTCTGTGGGTCTAACATTTTCCTTCTCTGGAGAAGGGCTTTTTATGCTCCATTTGATGATGGAGCACCAGTACTTTTTTTGTTTGGTTTTGGTTTGTTCTTTTTAAATTCAAATTCAATTACTACTTAACCAAAACCCAGTGATCAGAGTAATAGCTAACTGACCCACTAATTCTCCTCAGACTCTTCTACCAGCTGGTTTTCTATTCTAGAAGCATAAATGTTCTGCTCAGGCTTTTTATGAGTTATGTCACTTCTTCAGGACCCCAATTTACAATTAGTCTAAAGGATATTTCCCTTTCGGGTATTGTGGCTATTTCTGAAATGACTGCTGCTAAACCATGTGAAGCAGGAAACAGCACAGCTTCACTTGCAGGGACAATAGGGCACTTGCCCAGGATAGGGCACTTTAAGAGGTTATTTTCCTCTTCACTTTAGTGGCTTCTGTTTTCTGTTAAAGTCTTTTAAAAGGGTCTGCTGCTACATCCTCTCATTTTACAATTGTCATTTGCTTTTTTCTAAATATGCACTGCAGCCCCATGTGGATTAAAAAAGCTCTGTGCTTAATCAAAAAGCATCTGTGAAGGAGCACTTTGGTCCTACACCAAGGATCCATAATACATCATGGTAGAACGCACAAAGAAAGCAAGATGCTACCTGTGTATATCTGTTTTATCAGGTTTGCAAACTACACCTCATTCCAAGTGTTTTAAAGCAGAACCATATAAAACTCTGAGTTTCGTGTCCTGGCCTTTTAATCCCAACAGGATACACGTGATATTGCTGTTGTTGTGGTACATGGACTTAGCAAAAGCTTTCCCAATGTAATTCCTTTCAAAATCAGAATCCATCAAATAAGCTAGAACAGCACAATTTATCCTATTGCTTAAAATCACTTCACTGTCAATATGACTAATAGCCAAACTTTCCACAGAACTGGGATTTACTAAGAAATTCTTTATGTAGGGGTTGTCAACAACTGCATCACTGAACATTGTTCATGGTTGCAGTTGTTCTGTAGTACAAAATATTCCTTTTGGTTTTCTTTTAAAAATAAAGTTGCTTCTATTGCGGATCCTGAGAGAATTAGAGAAAATTGCATTTCCTACTTCTATTGATTTTCCAAAGTTTTTGGTGCAATGATTGAACGCTTCTGTTACATTCTCTTGTTGTATAAACAAAATACTAAGAGAACAGTCGATGTTTTCCCTAACGATGAAGGAAGCCACGTGACTTTGCAGGTTTACTCCTAGGGTACAAGCTCAGGCTTGCCTGTGAGTGTGGCTATGCAGGAGGTGTGGTGGTCTACGCTGGAAAACCATGGAAGAGTTCTTGGGTCTGACCATGCCCTGTCACAGCTAACATGGCCTCACATGGATTTTGGGCAGACATCGTGCCCAGACGGGGCTCACGGGCAGATGCCCGCTTTGCTGGTGTGGACAGACTGACAACATTGCTGCAGATTTGCAGATGGCCCAATGCTGAGAAGAGGTTTGGACAAGAGGCCCTCCAGGAGTGCCTCCCAACTCCTGTTTTTATGCAGATGTAGGAGATGAGTCCTTTCATGTTCCCAGACTCAGTGCCTGGCAAACTGAGTTATTAGTATGGGCATACTTATAGGGCCTGTGCAGTAGTCTAGAAACTGAGTGGGGCTTTTCCCAACAGTTGGCCATTTTCAGCATATTCCCCTTGAATTTGTGGAGGTGATTCCTCCTGACAGCATGTATCCATCTGGTTTTAGACCTGCTGACACAAACTCTGACATGTATTGGGCCTGCTGAGATCTTGCTTGTGAGTTCTTCCAAATAGCTGTGGAGAAGAAGGGCCTGCTTTCCCTCATATCAGGGAGCATGGAGGCAGTGGCATGGTCCAGCCAAGCATATCCTGGTCCCTGCAGCAGACTGTGTACTGCCAATTGAGCCTTAGCAATACTAAAAAAGACTATTAAAATTTTTGTAATGCCAGAGTATATGTAATAGTTTTTGGATGGCTTTCAAGACACGCATGCTGTTACCATCAGTAACGTTGCATACTGAAACCTTACAACCTTGCGAAAACGAGTCTTGAAAGAGTTGCTCAAGGTTCCTCTCATATTAATAAAGCTTGTATTTTGGTCTAACTTACCTCACAAAAAAATTGAGAATATTTTAGCAATTTAATGGATGTATTCTTCTCTCACTGCTGTGGTAATGCACTTTCCTCCTGGCAGAAGGTCTTACACACTCCTTCTTTTCCTTTGGGAAACCGAACAAGTATCTTGAAGTTTCATGCATCTGGTAGAGATGTAATTTTTAGTTCTCTGAAAAGTGTATTTTTATATTTTCTCTTCAAAGTGCCAGTGGATGTAGATTTTAAATAATCTAGGTCCTTTTCATTATAAAATGTGCTCATCCAGGTTCTCAGACTGTTTTTTCTGTGTTTGTATATTTACATGTCTCTTTCTGCCTTGTGTTCCCACACTGCGGTGAAGTATGAAAATAGGTTTCCATTCAAAATGCCAATAGTGTGAAAAAAAGGGGAACATAGTTTTGCTCAGATAGTCCCAAAGTTAACTGTGAGGGAAACAAAATTCTAAGTGTTCAATATTGTATTCCTTGGTTTTCTTTATGATTTTTTTATATAGTTGTGTAAAATGGTAATAACAATTTTTTCAACAGGTTTAAGTTTTTAATGCAAGGCAGACAACATCAACCAAAGGAGCATTGCAAAGATGGGAAAAAAAACCCCAAACCACAATAGTTTCACGGTTTTCATCTTTTTAATCAATACTGAATTCTACACCTACTTTTTTCCACTGAGAGAGAGCCAACACAGAATAACCAATAGTACCTAAACTTGTACGCTAGGGAAGGTTTACTCCAACACTCTGTCTTTAAATGCCTTCATAAAACTGAACAGCTACTCTTTGCCCTTAAATTAAAACATTTTTTCTGCTTCTGATTTTGTTGTATTTTAGGCTCATAGTGAAAACAAATAATTAAGATGGACACATTGGTCTTTTTGCTTCACATAATGGTACTGATAGTACTTTAATGCTTTAGGTTCTTTAATTTGGATCATAAAACAAAGTGGTTATAAATCATAACTCTATTTACAGTTGTTTCTTTCATATTTGTCATTTTTACCCATGCAAGAGTTTTTTAACTCCAGTTCAACATGTTTATCATCTGTCTGAACTGAACTTGCATACCTGTGGATCAACAATGCAGTCTACAAGGAGGACATTTCTGCAGCAGTTCAAGCTAGTCCATCTTGCACTCAAACAGAAATGGTACTTGAGTTTGTAAACAGACTATAACTGTATCATGTCTGGATAAATTCAAACCTCTCTCTCCAATTAAATTTTTCATCTCCAGAACTCCATAAAAATGTTCATTGTGAAGGAAATTTACATGGTTTGGGATACATGAGCATGATGTTTTCAGATCTATCTGAACACTAACCTGTAAACACTGGTACAAGTCGACAGCATCTTCTTTAGATCTGATCATCACAAAATTTCTTGTACAACCAGATTTTCTTCTTCCTGAGTTTCTGGAGGAAATGGGAAGGAGTGAGAAAGGGTGATGTGTATCTCCGCTGGGAACAATCAGGACACATTGAGTTGAGTACCCACAGCTGGCAGCTGGGAGACAATCTCATATCACATGGTGTAGTCATTACCACTGGTAGCCAATTCTGTACTTTTACCTTTTTACCTGCAAACCATTCAGTTTCCAAGTCTTTCAGTCAACAGGCTTTACTCAGAGTTTTCAGAAAACTTCTCATTTCCTTGGAAAAAGTTATTCTCTTTCAAACCCTAAATTATTTAGGCATCTCATCTGTGCATAAGAAAGTCTGCTTAAGATTTTTTTTTCCCCCTGGAGAAGAAAAACATTTTCCAATTTCATGTGAATTTCTTTTGACCAGTGTAAAAAAACCTCTTGTTGTTGAGTGCAGAAGTGCTGACGCATTAAGGACAGCATTTGGCAACTTTGAATGACAGTTTTCATGTTTTGCACAAATAATAGCAAAGCACCTTCTAGCATGTGGCATATAGCATCCTTTCCTACGGTTTGGGAATTATCATGACTCTGTTTTGTTATTCATGGCCTCTGAAATCAAGTTGTGGATGCTTTCATGGGCAGCTGCTGTCTTCCTGATCCCCTTGCCTATTGGTGGGCCTGTGGTTTGGAGTTTCTGGCAGAACTTTCAGATGTTGTGCAGCAGCAGAATTAAAAGGTATAATGGTGTTTTTCCTTCTCTGATCTGTTCTTGTGCATGTGAGTGTGCTGTGTGAGTGTAGGGTGTGGGTGTGCACACATATACATATGGAGCATATGAACACAGTAAAGCTCAGTGGACTCCAGTGTTGCCAGAACTGCAGTGTTTACTTACTATGTGTAAGTAGCCTGCAATTAACAAGACTTAAAGAACAGAGTATTATAAACCTTCCAACTGGAAAGAAAACATTTACAGCTCCTCACATTACTCATCACCCAGTCCGCCACAGAAATGGGAATGTAAAAACATTTGAACAAAATGTACCATCAGCATTTACATCTTTACAGAAATGTATGTAGTGTTCTTCTTTTCTCCTCTATGAAGCACTCATGCACGTTTCATGCATTTTACCTCTTATTATGCATTGAGGTCTAGCCTTCCTTACAGTTTTCCTCCTCTTATTGAAGTCTTTTTACTAATAAACAAACAAAATGTTAGCCATATCTGCTTGATTTACTGTAATTCTTCAAGTAGCATCAAAATGCTCAATAGTTTAAAAACATAATGGCAAAGCAGTGTTTCTTGTAAAGTCTGTTATAGGGAAATGTATTGATCCTGCATTATTTACAAAAGATAACTGGCTTTCATCATTATGCAGGCAATTCTGTAACCAAGACACAGACTGTAGTTATTAAAAGACAGAACAGAAAAATGTGGGCATGCTCATTTACATTTACAAAACAATTTGTTTCTATTTCTTGTCTGTAATTGCCACTCTGTCCAAGAAGCCAAGGACTTTTTAGCTGAAAAAAAAAACAACAAAAGTTTAAATTATGATGTTTTGATGGTTTTATTTCATTTCAGTTAAACTAAACCTCAACTTTATAGACCACATCACCTCTCCTACTGTATGAAACATGACAAATAACCATTTTGCAACAAAACAGTGAAATGACTATTCCTCCAGCAAGACTCATATACCAACATACAGCTGAAAATATTCTCCTTTTCCTTTCAAACCAAAAGTTTCCTCCCCTACAACTTCTAAGAGCAGACACAAAAATACAGGTTTTGGAAATGAGCCTCACATTTTGTTCAACTGTTGTGAGACTGGATTTTCACTGTCATCATGACAGCTGGAATCTTTCTTTAAGAAAGGAAATTTGAGGTGCTTGAAGGCACAGGTGTCCTGAACATCTGGCAAAGGAAAACAGCCATTGATGTCAACAACACACTCCAAGTCAGAACCTTAGTGGTAAATTGGTGGCAGCTGCAGTCCTGCAGCTGCTCCCTAATCATCCCTGCTAGTTACCTGGGGGGTGGCTTTGTGCTTTAGGACCACACCACAAAGCTCCCATGAGCATCATGATATGCCATGCAACGGCTGTGACAACTGGTTTTACATTTCCAATTAGCAGAAGACACACTAGAAAAGAACCCTGCCTGATTTCCTTTACAGATGCAAGGTGCTTCCCCACCAGCCCTGGAAGAGGACTCAAGGCCCTGTGAGACAAAGGAAAATGACACTTTAGGTCAGTGATTGATGAGATCTCTTTAAATTGCCAGGAACGTTAATTTGAGTCCCCTGTGTCTCATAACTTCCCAGCTGTCTGCTTTCAGTTGTTTATTTCCAAACACAAAATTTTAATTTCTATCAGAGTTCTTCTACAAAGATTTCAGTTCTTACTTTTGCAAAGCTCATTCTACACTGAAATTCCTTCATGTTACACAAACCACTTTATTGCTAAATTATTCCTTTTCACTTTTCCCTGGAGCAAACATCTGTCTAACACCTCTTATTAGGGCTGCATGCAGATTTTGGTGTTTGCCACACGTGCCTTATTGATTTACACAATGTTGCAATATCCTACCCACAGTTTTCACTGTATTTAAGGGCCTTGATCTAAAATGCATTATCATAGATGAGTTGTGAATGATACAGACTCATTTCTGTCAGACTTTAAATGCTCAGACATTTATCGTTCCTTTAGAAAAACTTCATGCAGCTACCACAGTAACAAAAATATAAATAGCCATATGGTAGATATCTTCAAGTGAAGATGTATTAATGTGGATACTTTTTATTATGTTACAGCTTGTGTGAATTCTTCATTGCCTTTTCATTATTTTTATTTTTATTATTTATTTTTAAACAGCTCTTCAGTTTACAAATGTGTTTCAGTCTGTGCTACAAAGCACTCATTCTTCATAGTGTACTGAGGGGTTATCAGTCTGCTGGATTACACTCATTAAAAATCATGAGACTGTTGCAGACTCTTACATTACTTTGAATAGGAAAATGCCATGCACTAGATATTTTTGGGCCAAGTAGATGAAGTGTTGTGTAACCAACAACTGTAGTAATATCAAATGAACTTTCCAAATACATCCATGTATGAGGTGGGGAACATTAAGGTTCATACTGGTGGTGTCCAGGAAAAATAAGCTGGGACTCTTTCTTCTGTGTCTTTCTTCTATTAAACTCACTATCAAGGGTTTAACTCACTTTATCTGTTTAACTCACAGTCAAGGAAACTCCAGAGAGGGTAGTTCCTATATGAAGACAACTTTAACGATAAAAACCAGGAAGTCATTTACTTGTAGGTTGTTCTGGTCCTCAATGCAGCTGATTCTTGCAGGACACTTCAGCAGGTTGTGTCAATTCATCCAGGCTCCATCATTATGATTTGGCTTTACAGAAGGTTTTATGCACCATTAAGGACAACTTTCCTTTAGCAAAAAATGAAGAAGTTCTGGGATCCCAGGCACATCACCTGCTTTCCTCTTTAGGCCCTAGGCCAAAGTGTCCTTATGTAAAAAGTCTGTCACTGGTAGGATGGTGCTCAAACCACAGCTGGGTTTGGGTAACCCACACACAGGGTCCATATCAATGAAAAAAACAGGCTGTTTTCAGACAAAAATGTGGTTTTCCACAGAAAGATTAAATTTGTGGTGAAAGCATTTAGAAAACCATTTTGACACTAGAAAGAGTCTGAAAACTCACAGCCCACTCTCCTCTGGTTCTTTTGCAGTAGCTGGTGGGAGTGGACATCCCAAAGGGTGGTATCAGTGCTGGGGGAAGCACAGCATCATTGATGGGTCTTGGACTCAACATTTCCATGGGTGCTTACCCTGCTAAAGAACTGGTACCCAGTTGAGGTGTTTGAGTCATACTCGCTTAGGACCATGTAATACTGGGAGAACAGAAACAAGTGGCCCTGAAAGAGCGACACCTTGAGCTGTGTCAGTATTTGGACATCTTGAAGACACTTTGTCTCAGTGTTTAGAACAAACCAACCAGGCACTGATTCTCCTCAGCAGCTGTCACCAGTGCCGCCAGTAGGCCCAGATCGCCATTACGCTGGCACCACACTGTGGACATTCGCCGCTACTGCAAAAGCACTTGTGCTGAGACATATTTTATCCTCTGCGGTAAAACAATTTTTAAAACCATATTTATCCTATGGGATAAAATAATCCAAGGGTTCCGAAATGTCAGCTGCCACCTGACCCGGCAGTGACAGGCAGGGGGTATTTTAGGTGCATTTTAGAGAGGCACTTTAGGTGCCGAGCCTGGGAGAGACAAGAAGTCGCTTGTTCCCTGTCGTCACCGCCTTCCCGCAGAGTCAGCCGGGAAGGAGGCGGGCTCTGAAGGGGGAGAGGCAGCTCCGCGAAAAACGAAGAGAGTTCCGTCTCTCCCGTGTGGAGGAGATGGGGCTGGCACCTTCCCGGGAGAGGGGCCATCACGTACTGGGCCGGGCTGCGCTGCTGGTGCCCCGTGGTTAGGTCCTCACCTGTCTTCTGTGCCAGCCCATTAGCAGCCACCATTGGTGAAAGTTTTTTTTTGCTTCCTACCAGTTCACACACATGCAAAGCTGTGTTCGCCTTTTCCTTCAGATAGTGGCAGAACAGAGAGAGAACTAGACGAATACTTGCAAAGATCTGCCTTTTCCCATATAAATACAGGGTTTAGGGCAGGGCAGTAAACAAGTAAATTCATCAGGATGTATTTTTCTGTAGTGTAGCTTCACTGACTTTGAAATGTTAAAGTGTGGTTAAGAAGTTGTACCTTCAAACTGAAAGCTGCTGTTACAGAGCACACTCCCATTTCTGATTGTACAAATATTTGTTATCAAGACCTATTTGGGACCTATGCAGAGTGGTAGCCATTTTACAAGCTTGACTATTTTGCTTTCCTGGGCCAGTATACACCATCCCTTTCTAGTAACAAAATAGGGGTAGGTGCTGGTAGGTCTTGGCTCTTTAATCCTTTACTTATTTTGCGTGGCATGTTGTGGGAAGGAAGGTCTGAGTGTGCATTGTCAGATGGTTTTGGTTGACCTTCCTACCAGCCTAGCGAGGCTGTGGAAGGTACAGCTGGGCTCTGCTGGCCCCGGTCTCTCCATCAGGGCCTGAGGAGCTGGGTGTCAGTCAGGGCCTTTGTCATCTGCACCTGAACCTGCAGCAACCTCATCATGGTGGTCTGATTTTCACATACGTTGACTCATCACAACTGACAAAATTCAGGATCTCTAACAGCTTGGGGATATAAATATGCATTCAGACATTAGACTAATATTGTTAGCTTGTATTAGTATTTAAAGAATATTAATAATGCTGATATTTGTAAACTTTTTTTGGTAACATATTGTTCTATATTTTCCAGTGTTCACAATATGACATTTTTGACCACAGTATGATATAGGTAAGATGAAAGAAAAATAGAAGAAGAAGCAGATGACAGCTCAAATCCCATTTGAGGTCTAAACATTTCACCTCCCTGTGTTCAGAGCCAATGGGTCCCTGGTCTTTCCCCCTTTCCCAAGGCAACAGAGAGCCAACAGTAGCTTGCTGTCTGTCTCTGTGGGGCTGGTAGATGAGAGCTAGCTCAGAAGCAGCTGCAAGGAAAGAGGAAAGGAGAAAAACCCAGAGCCAGAAGTTGCCAGGAGTGTTATTTGAAAGGCCTGTGGGCAGCTGGCTGTCCAAACAAAGATCTTCCTAACAAACTAGGAGAGCTCCTTGCCATACCTAGCATTTTCCAGGTACAGCTGGAATCATAATGATCCCTAATTCTCACACCATATGGCACATGCTCATCCTCCACCACATCCAGATGTGCACTGAGACATGACTGTGGCTGTCCATAGAGTAACTGTCCACTCCCTGTAGTCTTTACAGATCTCACAAATAGCACATATTAATAGCATACTGACGTCATCCTGCACACTACAGCCAAACAAGAAATCTATCAAGCATGAGCTGTTCATTAATTTCCTTTCTGTCTAAGGCTTGTCTTCCTTAAATTTCTGTTATTGGCACTATCTCTACAAGAGAGACTGATAGGCTTCTTAATGTCAAAGTGTGATCTTTTAAGATCAAAGTCTTTTCTTATTTCACTAAAATGTATTAAGATGAGTTACTCATTGCTGAAACTCTTGACAGTTTAAGAAATATCAATCTATTGTAATTAAACACCAGCTGGCTGCTTGTAATTTAGAAAAATGGTAACTGTTTGTTTCAGATCACATATTGTAACTAACTGTGATTCATAGGGGCTTTTTTAAACATCGTTTTTCAGTGTCTGATCTTGCCAAGCACTGCAAGAGCCTTTCTGTGAAACTGCAGGTATGTCACGCACTTAGTGTTCATATATGCTGTGCTGCTTTCTGGTGGAGCAGGTGTTTTATTGGTTGATATGTTCTATATGGCTGAGATCTTATTTCCCACAGTTCCCATTTACTCTTGATATTATCCAAGTATTGATTTACATAATGCACTGTAAGTACAACAGTGCCCCCAGGTCAGTAACATCTGATTCACCAATCAATCTGATATCTCTGCATTGTACAGCTGGGGAGATGGAAGTGCAACTGATGTAAAAGGACATCTCAGTGTATATTGATAAATGTGTGAGCATTGCCAAATGACTAATTATTTTATTAATTTATGAAGCATAAACTGAGGAATGAATTCTTGATATTTGAGCAATTGTTTACTGAGTTTGGAGAGAAAACAGAATTTTCCTAGGATGCTGCTTTTCCTTTCTTGGTGATTCTTTATGGTTAGAGGCTATCTTTGTGAATTTGAATGAGTCACAGAGTTTTCTTCAACAGCTGAGGATTTTTTTTACACGAACAACTGAAATTGTCTGGGATGCTTTAAAAATGAAAGCTAAGTGTCTGGAAATAAGTGGGTTTAGAAAGCGAGTTAAACTACACTGAGTAAAATGTCATAGGTGCAGAAAACTAGACATTTACAGGTCCCATCTACCCCAGCACCCTTTTCTGGGCAATAGCAATGGTAGACAACTAGGGTAAGTCAGAAAAGCTGGCAAACACATAGTGTGATCTCTTCCCAGTGCAATCCCACAGCTTCCCCCAGCCTGTAGCTCACAGGCCTCTTCACTTGGGCTCATTATAATGATTTATCGCCTTGCTTTTGCCTGTTGTCTCTTGCTAATGTGGTTATGTTCATTCAATGCACCTGGCTCATTTCAGCTTGCTGCCCCTGCCAGGCAACACTCCCACCAACTAATGAACAAACAGTAGCAGGAAGAAGACAAGGAGGAAGGAGAAGGAGGAAAAGGCCTTGTAACATAATGAGGAAATGCTCTCAACTCATAATTGTTCATTCAGAGCCCTTGTAACAGGATTTAAATATTAAAGCTCATTACAATGATATTGATAGAAAGCTGCTCCACCAAAATTCTGCTCCCAAAGGAGTCTGCTGGTTACGGTGAAGTACAGGGAAAAAATGCACTGATTCATCTTCATGTTCTTGTTCCGCTTCCAAACTGTCCAACTAATTATTATTGCTGAAGCAAAATACTAAAAACATTTTGGCGGAGGCTACAGAGAAGAATTACATGCAAGCTATGATGAGCAGAAATAAATAGTGGTATTTAGTTAAATAATTATAGTTTTCCTATCTCCAGACTACTTTCTGAATTGCTTGTTTCCAATTAAATAAGGTTATTTGTTTCATGTGGCTTAGTAATAATCTTTGGGACACAACATTAGTAATAATCTTATGGGTCACAACAACCCCATGCAATGCTGCAGGCTTGAGGAAGACTGGCTGGAAAGCTGGACCTGAGGCTGTTGGTTGACAGCCAGCTGAATATGAGGCAGCAGTGTACCCAGGTGGCCGAGAAGGCCAACAGCATCCTGGCCTGTATAGCGTGGCCAGCAGGACTAGGGAAGTGATTGTCCCCCTGTACTCAGCACTGGTGAGGCTGCAGCTTGAATTTGGCAAGGTCCTGGCGTAGTAAGGACTCCATGACTAAATACTGGAAGAGCATATACCTGACTTGACAAACGTTAAAAACGGACTTTCCTCACCATTTCTGGTTAACTATGTGATCCTAATTTCATAACATTTGGAATAAAATTACTTGATTTTTTTTTGTTTGTAAATTCCCCTTTCTTCCTTACACAGACAGTCCTCATGCCAAAAATGTTTGTCTGCTTAAAGAAGAGCGAACACAATCTAAGATTGTTGTCTGGAATAATTGCGTCAGTCATAAGGGAATAGACTTCTTCTGCTCTTCCCTCTTGAGATTGCCCTTAAAAGCTGCTTATAGTCCTAACCGCTTAAGTAGAAGAAAGATGTAAGTACCCTGAAAGTAATGGAAAGAGCAACGGGGATTAAGGGGCTGCAGGGATTCATTTACAAAGAACTATTTTTAAAGCATTGCACTTCATAGATGATTTCGTCCTGGATGGAAGGGCTTTACATAACCACCACTATAATCAGCCAGGGAAAACCATTTCTCTCACCATCTTCTGTAACCCATTAGACTTTCATCACTTTTTATTTTACTTTGTTGTATCTCTGAAGTGTATATTTGTAGGCCATAAACATCAAGGTGACTGACAATTTGCTGCATCTAAAGGGCGAAGTGCACACATGAAAATGTGCCTGGCTATGTCAGGAGCCACCTGGTGCAGAGATTTATTAGACTGTGATACAGCTTCCCAAAGGAAGCAGTGTAAATTTTATAGTTTAATATATTTTAAATAATACCAGACAGCATTTGAAGGAAGGTATTCCAGCTGTTTACATTTATGTCCTTCCTTCATAGCTGAGTCTCAGAGTGCTGAACCAATAACTACAAAATAAAATTATCAGCACTTACTCTGCAGGAAACCAGTACTTCTTTAGTCTTCTTTTAAGTGCCAAGATACAGACTGAGCAGTAAATTTCATAACTTAATTCAGAGTACAGAGTTGCCACATGCTCCCGTCTCCAACTGACCTGAGTTAACAACTGAGGCAAAGCAAACATGTCATCCTGCTGCTTCAAGCCTTAATGCACTGCCCTCAGGAACATAACCAAAGAGCAGATTAACTGGAGACTGCTCTGTAGCCCTGGCTCAGGACTTTGATGTGAATGAAGCAGACTGTGAAATCAGTCTGTAATCTGGTGGGAAACCAATGAAAAACCAACAGGACTAATGGTACATGTCGTCTGGTAAAAGAAAAGCTGAGGTATTTTGACTGAAGATGCATCTTAGACACAGTGCAAAGCAGAAGTATGATAAATCAGCATTACAGCTACATAAAACAAACCCCAAAGAAGTTCTTTTTAGGGTAACATCTCTTTTCCTAATGAATTAGCTCAGCACTGGGTGGTTTTGTATGCAGTCAAAAAGAACTTTTCGAAAGCTGACCTATGCATCAAAAATCTGAGAACAAAATCTTAACAAAAAAACCCAAAACATTTTCTTCTTGGAGTTGTAGGCAGTGAAATATGGCTCAACTACAGGAGAAGTGACCACCTGGCCTGAAATTTTTTTTTGACTGATATAATGAATCCATTTGACCAGTATCGCTTCAGGTACATGTTTGCCTGAATGCAAGTACCTCACTGAAGCACAGGGTGAGTGAATTCTGCAGACTGCTTTTAAATCCAGTAACTGTGGAGAGTCTGCAATAGGCAGTCTCCAACATGCAGAGGCTTAGTGAACTTGTCATGATTACAGGTAACCAGAGCTGGTCGTTGTTTAGAAGTGCTAAAACTATACAAAAAGCTACAGAAAACCATTGTTTGCCTACTGTGGTACCGGTGCTGGTCTCCAGGTACTGGTCTACTTTTGCTTTTCTTCATGAAGAGGACTTGGACCAAATTGAGGAGAAAACTGCAGAGTGAAGAAGTGCAGTGAGCTTTGCTGTGCTTGAAAACCCATGCTGCTGTACATCTTGCTCCTGACCACGTTATCATTTTCCTCCTTCCAGGTCTGCATTCCCACCCAGCACAGTAAAAGGAGAGCAAAACACAGCACAGGTGTTAGGCAGCTGATGTCTCTGTAAGCTTTACTCTGTGGCTCTGGTATGTCCCATTGACAATATTATACAGGGAAAATTGGTGATACTGAAAACATGAAGCACTGAAATGGGCAACCCCAGGAGGAGCTGTTTCTCTTCAGCAATTTGAAAAGCACTTTCAGAAATCACAGGCAAACTTCCACCCTGCTGACCCTAAGTAAGAAATGTCAAGAAAATCAGCCATATCATCTTGCAAGAAAAGCAGACCTCTCTCCCACCAGTCTTCAGAAGCCATGATGGTTGTCTGAGCTGATCCAGCTGAAGCTAGAGAACCCATTGCAATACCAAAAGGACATCTAACTTGTCCCCATATGGCATGGGGACATGGAGACAGACCCATTCCACTGCTGTTAATATCACACACACCAATGTGGATGTAGCAAAAGTTCAGGGCACACAGGCTGGTCCCTCACCGCCTCTGAATGTTGGAGACTAAGAGTAGACATTTACAGAGCAGAGCCACTCTCCTCAGAGGAGGAGCTCATGTAGTCTGTGTATCCTAAAGCAGGTGTCTCAAGCAAGTGACAAACCTGCACCCTAAAACCACCTTTTGTTGACTGCAGAAATGTTCTAAGGACTTTCTCAGTTGCCGAAGTCTGTACTGTAGATTTCTACAAGTTCTGTAAGACCATCACCATATGTTCACAAAGAAATCATAGTTAATTAATGGCCTTGAGGGCCCTTGCTAATGAACAGGCATTAGTTTACCTGTGGGATCTGACGTGGGTAGGCAGAGCTGTGTGAAATCACTCAACACTGAAAATCTGATGCTCAGAGATGGGCAAAATTCAAAATGTGAACTTTTGCTCCACTTCTTCCCAAGGGGCATGACACAGGAACTCCAGAACTACAAGACTACCAGCATATTGCTGACTCTAGAAACCAGTCTTAAATAAAATAACTGGTAAGGTAGCTGTATGATGAATGGTATTTTGATGAAAGCAGGAGATTTTAATCCTCATGCTAAGATAGTTTATCATATGATCACAGATTTTGCCACTCTAACCTGTTAATATACTGATATAATAAGACACCCATATATTACATTAAAAAAATGGAATAAATGTTATTAATGCTTTGAAGGGCTTTGTCATAGAACCAGTAAAAGCACATTAATAGTTAAGGATACTCCACAACTGACTGTCTTATTCTCACTGAGCAGTTAAACCTTCAAGAGGAAACACAGTGCTTTTCTTGAGAAACGATGATGCACATTGGATGGCATCCAGTTATGGTGCACAATTTGTTATCCCATTTTCAATAATATTTATCCTTCTATTTTGTAAGGTCCTCTGCCTGCTTCCTTGGCAACAGGGTAATACCTTATGAGCAATCACCATAAACACAAATTATAATTTGTGATTTTTCAGCTCAGGGGTGTTAGACAGCAGATGAATGGTGATCCCATTGGTGGCTGGTTTTCAGCAGAGGGTGGAAATGGTAGACAAGGGCTGACCTGCCCTTTGCCTGACCTTGATGGGGAAAATGCAGCTTGCACTCAAAATACTAGCAGCTAGCTAGATCCTATAATGATATCAAGCCTTATTTTTAATCTATTTTTATCCAAGCAGGTTAAAATGCCTCCCATGTCCCACTAGCCTCGTCTTTTGCCTGCAGCCAGGGGTTGGCACAAAGCAGGGGCTGACAAGGCACATCACTGAGCTGGCTAGGATTTAGTTTGGCATCCTCGGTCACCAGAGGTCAGAATAAGCCAGAATCTTCATAAATCCTGCTCATGATGCTTGTCTCTTCCAGTCCAGATTTCCCATATGAATATTTTGTGAAACTGCCCAGGTAATGTGCTTGTACCGTAAAACTAATCTGTCCATAAGTAAACAGTTTAAAATTGCTGAGGGGAAATGATTCTTTCCCATTAGCAGGACATGCAAAACTGATTAAAAACTACTAAGCCAGGCACACTAGCTTCTTGTTTTTCTCTTATCATGCTAATTGCAGGGAATGGGGAAGTGACTGATAATTTACTCACATCATCCAAAAAATACTATTCAGGCCAGTTGAAAGAATAAGTGATTCTTCACAACCAGGAGGAGACATGTTTTTCAAGCTGGAGTGTCTTGACTCAAGAAAGCAGCAGATACTGAATGTATTTTTTCATTGTAGTGGCACATTTAAAGAAAAGGTGGAAGATTTTAATTTAGCCATTAGAGGTCAGTAAATCCCAGGTTATTCATTGGTTTGTGGAATTCAATTATTGAAAAAAATTAACAGCAAGGAAAATCTATACATAATTACAGCATTTCTGAAGCTTTGGGGTTAAACACTGGGTGAAATAGAGTCCTGGAATGGAGATTTTAAAAGTGAAATTGTAGTTTTCTGCTGAAAATGAGCACAGCTGAAAATTAGTCCACATCCTGCAGAATTTGGTCATGTTCTCTTGTAAGACTTATCTAAATCACTTAAAAATTTAAACAGATCACTGCTCAATACAAGATGCAGAATCAATCCAGGGAGCCAGGAGCTGGAACTAGAGAACACTTTTCTCATACATGGATATGTAACCACTACACTATGCTGCAGTTACATCCTTTCTATACTGCTGCCATCTCGACCCAGGAATTTATCTCTCCAGCTCCACAGTAGCTCAGCTGCCATGAGAAAGGTAGAAGGAAATACTGACTTCCACACACATACTGGGGGATAGGAAAGTTGTATTATTCCTCTTATACTACCACCACTAACAGGAAATCATCTTAATCTAAGTAAGGTAACTGCACATGATTTAATAATGCCTGATCCTGATTGATGGAGCTTAAATAATGTATATATAGACCAGCTAAAATTTAGCTTGCTTTCTGACCCTTGCCAGGGAAAAATTTGCACTCATTTCTCTCCTGAACCTTCTCCCTCCAAGGTTGTTCTGCTGTCTAATTTTCTGTCTGAAGCTAACTCAATGTACACTGCCTCTTAAGGATTGCTCAAATTTGCTAAACAGCTGTTCGTATTTCACAGTTCTTGGGTGCCCAGGTGCTAACCTGCAGTCTGGAGGCATCTCCCTGCTCCATACAAGGTTGTGCCTCTTGAACATACGTCTTGCTGTGCCAAGCTGCTGTGTTACCTGGTATGAACCTTAACCTTGATGCCTAACTTCCCAAATATGTGAAACAGAGGGAATGTAAGCACTAGTCTTGTGAAGCACATCCCCTGATGTGCACACTCACTCTTATTATGGGAACATGCCAGGAGAGGAGACAGAGGTCTCTTAATCAGTTACAGGCTGCCAGTGTGACATCCCTGTCAAGAAGGCAAAACCCAACCTGAATGGACTAGTCTCAGTGAGAAAGTGTTTATAACATGGTATAAGGCCAAGGTGAAACTTTCTCAGGAGTTGCCTGCAGTTCTGTGTCAGACAGTCTGACTTCCAGGCAAAGAAGACCACCCACAAGACAAATGGATATAGACAGGGCACAGTGATGATCAGCAGAAAAGCAAAGAAGCTAAAACAGCACAGTTTGTCTAGCCTGGTAAAATAAAGGCTAGAGATAGTTATGACAGTTGACTATAAATACATTGAGGGGTGAGTGTAGAGGAGGAAGACAAGATATTCGGGATGAAGAATATACATGGCACAAGAACAGATGGCTTTAAATTGCCTGAAAAAAAAAAAAAAAAAAAAAAAGTAGGCCACAACTCAGGAGAAGATTTCCAGGTCTTTCAAACTCTTCAATTTCTCAGGGTCAACAACTGATCAATGTAAATGTAGATATTTGTTAATTAGAGAAATGACAAGACATGTTGCCCATGGCAGGAGACTGGAGCTGGCAAGCCAGCAGGCCTGTAGAATCATTAGCTAGGCAGACCCCTTTAAAAGAGCTTTGCAAATAGGACTTCAAAGAAAAGCTCCATGGGGCCCAGTTTTGCTGTGTGTGCTTGCACAGCATTTCATGGGAGTCCCTCACAGTGATGACATTAGGGCTTCCAGCCACTGACAGGTGATTGCCAAGGCCTGTATGCAAGACCATATATGCTGACAGCTTGCAGATCATGCAAGCTTTATGTCAGCAAGGATCACGGACCTTGGATGGGTAAAGGACCTCGGATGGGTAAAGGACCTCCTTTATTTAGAACTCAGATATTTGTATTGAAAACTGTGGTCCTAGGTCGAAAGGAGGAAAAAAGGACAAGTTGTCTCTAAACTCCAAAATCAGATAGGCACAGAGCAAGGTTTCTGCTGAGCCTGTTGCTTAGCATAGAAGGGAAAGACATTGAGGATAAGTACAGTGTGTCTCAGAAGCTTCTTCTTTTATTCTGAAGAAATAAAACTGAAGTGTTAAAGGAAAAGGAACTGAATCCTGTGGTTGGGGATTTGAACTCAAGCTGGTGAGTCAGCCCTGTGTCATCCAGAAATAGTCTGCTTCGAAACAAAATGTGTGTCAGCAAGAGGTTCTTCCTTCTGTCGAGATGCTGGGCCACTCCACTACCTTGGTGACCGTGGCATTGGTGGGACAAGGAAAGACTTTGACATCACCCCCAGGGAAGCCAAAGAGAAAGTAGGGCCTTCCACAGCCCTTCAATGGCAGGTCATGCAAAGACTGGAGAATGGGGTTGTTGATCTCACAGAGTCACTGCACAGCCCCTGTCCCCCAAGGACAATGAACTAACAGATTTTGTTCTTCAAAAGTAGAAGCTGAACTTCATGTTCTGTCCAGGTTCAAAGATGGTCTGATTTATGCAAGTCTTGAGCATTCAATATCTTCCTTTAATTCCAGTGAGGTTTGATTTTTGTAAATAATAAATCATTCTGTGTTAATGGACAATAATGCTGAAAGACTGTCAAAATAATAAACAGCTTGGTGTATGTGACATTTTAATAATTCGCCTCCTTAAGTATCATGGCCCTTATCATCATCCTAACTCGATGACAAATGATTTGATCTTTCATCTCTAATCAAGAGCTATGGAATTAGATCATTTTACTTAATGGGAGCTGCAGAGTCACTTGAATAATATGGATTTAGAACTCAAGTCAGATGCAACTTTTGAGCAATGTGCTATCTGGGTCAAAGTGTGGATGAAAAAAAAAGGCAGAATAGAAACTAGGATAAAAAAGAGAAAAATAACCATACAAAGAAGCAAAAATTTAATCTGTTTTGGTTTAGGAGATAGCACATCACATTAAAAAGCAAGAAGATAAACACATCATCAGCTCTGTTTTCATCACTTAGAGTAGATATTTTAAGAAACTTCATCAACTAAGTAGGAAGTTGCTATGTGGCTAATAAGGAAGATCGAATGAGATAACAACACAAACAGCCTCAGGAAAAAACCCCATGATATAAACTGATGACTACAGATAAAAGCTGCTATTTAAACATTTTTTTTTTTATTGATGTAAGAGCTATCATGTGTTCTTCATGCTTCAGTATCCACCGTGAAGGTCATATTTGAAACAATGCGTATTGATCTGAGCCTATGCAAGAGAGACATTGTAGATGCAGAATAACGATTTGGTCCCTGCACCATGCTCTCACGCACTAAGACTGTATGTGTAGGCACAACACAAACCACATCTGACATTTCTCTGCAAACTGCCCAGTCCTTCTCCCAGTGCTGTGATGTGAGGCAGGCTGGCGGCCCCGCAGGAAGACACTTTCTGCTGGGGATGTGGCAGACGTTATTCCCCAGGCATTACCCATGTCCAGCTCTCACTGTGCTGGGGTGTAAGTCCCACAATACAGTGGGAGCAGACCTTAGCACTAAGAGCTGAAAGCTACTATTCATACCAGCCTTGCTACTGATTTAAAAGCAATTATTTGCCTGAGTAAGCCCAGCTTGTTTGAGAGAGGGGTTACAAAGTCATGGCCAGAGGCTTTTGAAACCTCCTATCAGTCCCAGACATGTGTGTTGTGAGCCTTGCGTTCTACTTCCATGAGATGCTTATAGTCCTGAGTCTTTAACCAAGTCTTCCATGCCTTCCTGTTTTGGAATTATCCTAGATGGCCATAGCATTCCTTGGTGTCTTTTAGAAAGACTTGGGATGTGACTAAGTTTGTCAAGCTTTCTAGGTGATCCTGAAGTACATAGCCCTGCCAAGGATCTTTGCTACTAGCCAGCCCTTGACATGGTCTCTCAAATCCAGCTTGGACTTGTGAGGGGCAGAGTAGAGAACAGCACTGTGTCCACATTGACTACTGTTCCCTGAAGATGGACCAACTTTTTTTGAGAGTGCTAGAAGAGGGTCTTGAGCTGAGAGGATTCCCCATTTCTGTACTCTCTGTCCTGCACCATGTATTAGGACTGTCTGGAGGTGAAGGTGGAGGAGACAACAACAGCCTGGATACACCAAGAGAGGAATGGCTAAAGAGGCAGACCAAAAACTGGTGTAATCACAGCAGCCTTCCCAAACAGACATCTCCAAGTTGTGTTGAGCTCAGCTCTGGGCACATTTTAACCTGGCTGAGCTACATATGGACTGAAGTTAGCCATCAGTTTGTCCATTCCTTACTGCCTACAGAGTGGAAAGGGCAACAGTAAACATTTTGCTCCAAGCAATAATGAGTCTTTGATCTAGGAGGGAAAGTCTGGAGAAGCAATTTCCAGCATATTATTCCTAAAACTCTACAGCTGTAGAGAGGCCAAGTAACTCAGAAGGCTAAGATTATGCAGGCAGTAAAAATTAATTATATTCAGCTTCTGGTTTAGTACATAACTTTCGGTAAGCCATTTAACCTTTCCCACCCTCCCTATGTGTAAAAATGCAGTGACAGGACACTGGTCTTATATTCTCTTGAGGTGCAAAGGTGATATAACTGCTGAGCATCACTTGTGTCATGTCTGTTATATACTTTAGAGGTTTAAATGGTAGTGCTGACAGACCCTTGGTAATAGGACTGTTACAGGCATTAGCATGTCTATAACTACAGGTAAATCTCCTCTTCGTGTTTATTTTGTCCTCAAGTGGATCACCAAAATCAGTCACACACATTAAATAACCTGCTCTGAATCTTCTGAATGTGTGGCTTTCTGTAGCACAAATACTCTGCCGGAGCTTTCAGATGGCATGAGTTAAACATGATCTGATTTGCTTTCTTTCCACTTCTTTTCAGGGGTATGGGTCTATACGCTGAAATCATAAAGCCATATTCTCATGTTGCCCAGTTTTTCCTTTCTTTCATATAGTTTGATGTGTTGAGTGCTATTAACATTTGAAGTACTATGAGTGCTTTCAGTCAGTAATGAAAGTCTTCACAGCTTTCTCAGCTACTGTTCATCACCTAACCAGTACTGAAATATGAAGAGAGCATACTGCTTGACCTTTGCCATTTGTTTTTAAAAAACACTGGTTCTGGAACAGTGTGATGGAAAATTCTGTAGGATCAGTGTCCTGGGCGATACATGGAAAGGAAATAGTCATGTGGTCCTCCAGCACCTTTTTTCCAGCTGCTGAAACTGAGATGATGATTTTTAGCTCCATAACACAGATCATGAAAGAGGACAGAAGAAATGGCCTTGACAGTAGCAGAATAGCAGAAATATAGTGGTGAAATCACTTAGGAATTATTTGCTCTCTGGGTGCATTTGACAAGCGCATAATAAACTCTTTTCATTAGAATGCTTGGGATTTTCTAAGTATGAAATGTGTAGAGATAAGGAATTTGTGGCTGATGTAAGGAAAACATTAGCTATTCTCACAGACTAATTACAGTCCTACCACTGCAGATTATAAAAAAAGCAATTAATCTATAATCATAATGTTCTTGTGCTCTATTTGAAAAGGGGAGGAAGAAATGTAATTCTTGACATTAAGTGAAAATGGAGTATGCAGTATGATACTTTGCATTTAGGAAGGAACCTTGAGTGGTCTTCTAGCAAGCAAAACCATAACCATCTCTGTTAAATAACTGATAGACATGCATCTCATCTGTTCTTAAAAATCTCCATAAACAAAAACTCTTCAGCTTTCCATTTGCAAACTTAGAATTTTTTAGCACAAAAAGAAATCTGGTAGTCTGGAGTCATTTCACTGGAACACCAACTTTTATTAGAAAAAGTTTCCTGGCAGTGGTTGGTGCTCTCTCACACCACTGCTGAAGAAACTGCCTGCATTGAAGAAGCTTTCCAACCTCACAAACCCAAATGTTGTCCCTCTTTGCACGGGAAAGCGTCTTGACCAAAGTAGCCACTGCATAATCTAGAGAAGAGTTATGGTGTAGAAACCTACACCAAATCAAGATCTATACCAAATGGAAACCCATAGCAGATATTCCAGGTATTTAGACCCGCTTCTGCCAGCGTGTTCTTTGTTACTAACTTCAAACACTTTTCCTCCTTTTGCTTTGTCTGCAATAGCCTTCCTCTACTCCTTCCCTACTTAAATCACTCACACTGATAAACCTCTCCTCCTTCATGGTCCCTACCCTTTTGTACCTGACCTAAATGATACTTCTAAACCAGATTTTGCAAAAGGCAACTGAACACTGAGGAGAAATATTCTAATATATTTGGGTATTCCTTCAATACCTCAGAAACTCATCGCCTATGCTGAACATGGAGGGGTAGTGAGTAGATATGTCCCTCTGGACATGGCAGTCCCCATGACCACAGTTAATCCAACCACTAGCTAAAGAAACTGCCTGTTTGTTTTATAACTTCTACCAATGCAGTGCGATTTTTTCTTGCTGTGATGTTGATTTTTGCAGCCACAGTCGTATGTCACTGGCCACCCAACTCCCCTGAGAGGCAACAGATAGACCAACCTCTCTGTGCTTTTGTGGAAGCAGCAGTCTGTGGACAGTCTCTGCAAGGAGGAGCTGCTGCAATGGACCTAATCCTCACAGGGAGAGGGAAGCCAACATGTATGAACTGCAGAGAGCCCCATTCACAGACTCTGGTTTTGCTTTCTGAAGGAACAGCTGTCAATAGTAATTTTCTCATGTTTTTGCTTTTAGGATGTTGAAAATCCCATCAGGAGGCCACTGGTATGGCTCACTGAGAAAGCCAAAGTTTCTGAGCCCTAATGTCCATCATGCTTAATTATGAGGCCACACTAGGCTCTTGTACGTAAAATCTGGCCCACATATTACAAGTCCTCATCATCCATTAATCCCTTGATTTTTTTCCTAGACATTGAGGCATAAGGCATTTCATCCTCTCGTATTCCTTCTGTAAAATTCATACTGGAATGGAAAAAATTATGCATTTCCTCCTGACATGTAAGTGTTACATCTGACTCACAAGTGTTCCAGCTCCTGCAGGACTGCGACTGCTCTCACCCATTCTGCTTTGGAAATACAGCAAGGTTTAGGAATGGCCCTCCCTCATACATTTAAGTAACATAGTGTGCTTACTTTAAAATACTCACCCTCATGTTGTGTCCCCCCAGTAT
The DNA here is from genome assembly GCA_024336885.1 of Actenoides hombroni. Classification (NCBI taxonomy): domain Eukaryota; kingdom Metazoa; phylum Chordata; class Aves; order Coraciiformes; family Alcedinidae; genus Actenoides; species Actenoides hombroni. The sequence goes on along the minus strand of WUAM01000071.1, from coordinate 7,773,063 downwards.
TTAATGCCTTCCCTTTTTTCACTCCCACAGTTTTTGTATCATTATAGACTTGCAAACATAAATCCCTCAGGCAACTTTCAAAATATCAGCCTTTATCAATACTGTTTATTCTCTTGATACAGCCTTTTGCTCATTTTATTTTTCCTTTTATACCTTCTCTAGACCAATTCTGTGTGAAGGAGGAGGAATGCATTTTCCTCCCCTGCCCTTCTTTTAAGACTTCACAGATAGACCTGGACTCACTGCACTGTAAAACATTCTTATCAGAAAAGAGCCAGAGATCGCTTTGCTCAGGACTCCCTGTGCTTTCCTCCTATTCCTCCTTATCCCTTTTCTCTAAGGCCTTCACAGTCCTTCTTTCTGTCTTCTTTACAATGTTTGACCTCTGTTCCCTTGGTCAGTTGACGTCTCTGCTTTGATCTGGCTCAGACCCCACACACGGCTTCTCTTTCTGCTCTCTCCATTAGCACTTTTTGCCCTGAAAGCACCCAGAGAAATTCTCCTGTTGCTGGCACTTGTAATCCCTTTGGCTGCCCCTGCATTGGTGAATTTACTCAAGGCCTGGGAAGACAGTGACTGTAGTTACATCCATGATGAAGAGCCTGCAAAAAGCACCAGTGTCCCAGGTCTGCTCAGTGGGGACCCCGCTGACTTCTGTATATTATTGCTGGCCTTCAGCCAGGCCAGACCAGCCAGTGGGCTCACTGGCAGTGCTTGTTCTGATGCTCAGGCTGGATGAAGGATCGCCCCAAGCAAAACCTGGGGACTGGAGGAGCAGTGTGCCTGCGTGTCTGTGCACACACACATGTCCATTGCTACCCAGCAGCAGCCCTGGCTCCTTGTGAAAGCTCCCACATCCTTTTAATTGCTAAATTTCCATTTTCCTGCTACCCTGAAGAGGCCTCTGACTCCTGAGTATCCGGCCAGAGCTTGTTGGAGTCTCCTCCAGCATTCCTCCATGTTTCCTCACCAGTTCAGGGGGAAGAATAGCACTTATTGAATGGCCTATTCACACCCTGGTAGACTTACAAACCACACAGAAAACACCAAGGGCTCCCCTGCAGAGCCAGCTCAGGCAGGAGCACCCGAGTCAGCAGGAGACTTGAGGCACTGTTTCTCCAGCTCAGGAATGAGCGAGTACTACTGAGCATCAGATCGGCATGGCAGATGACAAGGCTATTGTCCCTGTTGCTCACTGCAGACCTGGAAGCAAATTAACAGACAGCAATGGCCTCCAAAAGAAGGCTTGTGCTTCTCCTTGCACGGAGCTGGATTATTTCCAAAGGCAATGTTATATGTACTCATCCAGAGGTTGTGTAAATAAATCACTTCAAGGAATTAAATGGGTTTTCTGAGTAGCTGCAGCTTCTTCTCGCTGAACCCTCAGCAAGGCAAAGATTGGCTGCCCTCGCTGTGGCACTGACCACTGCGCTCCCTGTGCTGCCTCCCATCTGGGCAAAGCTCTCTGCTGCCCAGGAAAAACTGCCTGTGGGATCAGTGGCTTCAAGCATTTGTACACATTAACTGGGGAGCATCTGTACCTTGTTTCATATAGGATCACTTTCTGCTTGGTTATATGTCAGGAATTTGCATCTTTAAAAAGGCTTAGAATAATTTTCAGCCTCTCTAGACAAAAGTTTATATGATAGGTCTTTAGTTGCATTTTCTGCTGGTGCCACTGTTGGTGGCCCTAGTACCTGGGCTCTTACCATCCTATTGGTCTCCAGAATCAATATTACCTTGCATTTTAAAAGGTGCTTTGGGAAGTCCCCAACATGTGAAAACAGCTGAATGTAGCAATGGTGCCAGTATGCTGTGCCCAGTATCCCCGGGCTATACAAACAGCTGCCATGTCTACCTATTTTGGCAACAGAAAATGCTGAGGAAACATAATCCCAAGTTCTTCAATTAGCAGAACTTCCAGCTTCAGTAAAAGACAATAATGTTTTAAACGTGATCCATCACAAGAGTGGAATGAGGAACTTTCCTTTCCAAACCTGACAGGACTTCTGTAAATTTTAGAAAAAATTCCTTGTCATCTTTTCATTTAGAAAACTGGAACAAGGGTTTTTGGGTGCTCGCTTCACAAAGGTTTAGGAGGTGCCTCAAAGAGCTTTTGAGACTGAAAATATATTACTACTCTTCAGTCCTCTTGCCCACTTACGTATCGCTTGGAGTCTCAGACCACCAAAGATGTTGGGGTGACTCTCATTAATAACAGGGATTAACCTAGATAGGAGTAACCCAGGGTAGCAGGGGGTACAAGGTTTATAATGCTCCCAAGGCTCTCGGCAGTAACTGTTGATCTTTACTGCGACTTCTCCCCTGTGTGTGCAGTTCAGTGAGGGTGTAGGTATGTCCCATGGACACATTCATAGATGCACAGATTCAGATACACAGATGCATAGATATGAAGGTAAAAGGGATTCTGGAATACCCAAGATATCGCTGCTTTCAGAATAAAAACGAAATTAGTAGCTTGATCTTACTGTCATTAAGCAGGTAAGAAATTAATGAAATCAGTGTGACTAATCCTGTGATTAAGGACTGCAGACCAGGTTTGGGACTTAATCTCTTCTGAGAAAAATCCCAATTTAACAGGAGTAAAATGATCCTAGTACCAGGTCATGAAGGAGATTGTTTCAAGCATGTGAAAGAAGAAATTAGAATGAATTTTCATTTTGCAGGGATATTTTTGTGTTTAGGTAAGTCCATTATACAAGCAAAGCAATTGTATGTTTGGCTCTGCAGCTGTAAAATAATTTTTATTAGAAAATTAAGTTCATCTGAACACAAGGCTCTTTCAGGACAGCACTGTGATTTTGAAGCATGAAAGGAAGAGTGTGGTTGTTTGCAGAAAATGCAATGACAGGGAGGGGATGCAGTGTCCTTTTTCAGGAGTCACATTTAAAGGGTAAGATTAGAAGTGCATTATCTTGATGTGGGATTACAGAAAGCCCACTTGCACAGCTGGTGCAACTGGCACTGAGAGGAAGACAATCTGCCTGCTCTCCAGCTTCTAAGCAGCAATAATATCACACTGTTTTCAACATACTGTAGGACAACTGGGAAAGGGTCTTACTGGATTTTAAAATAGTTGCTATATATGTATATATATGTGTGTCTCTATGTGTACTTGTGTCTGTATGTGTGGTTAATCATTGTCTTGCTATTTCCAGTTTCTTGAATATCACATTTTATTCAGTACATTTTATTTTTTTTTTAACTTCCTTTAACTCTTCTTTTTTTAATGTCCTTCTTTCAGTGTACTTTCCAGGAAGGGAGGGAAGAGGGTGCAGAATAAACATCCATAGCTAGGTCTTATTTTCAGAGCTCAGTGCATTCCTGCAGGGTGGGTAGAAGAGAAAGGGTGTCTGCTGTGTTTTCTCAAAGTTACAGGCAGTCCAGACATCTCAGAGGTTATTCAATTTGAGGGAGGGGGCACATTTTGCCCACCCACATATACTAAGTGGACCCAGAAGAAGAGAAGGGCACAAACAGATGCAGCCAGTACACCTTCCAGGTGGGATGGAGGGATGTTTGAACTGAACCATTAAACAGCACAGTTTGCCCACATGATTTTATGAGAGCATCACATGCTACCTAAAAGACTGAAACAGAGAAACCTTTGCAGGTTATTTATACAGATAGCCTGAAACTTGTAACCAAATAGTTTATAGCCTCTGTCTCTACAGTTATTATGTTTGCAAGTAGCTAAACTACTTAAATAGAAATTGTGTCTGCAATGAAGCATTTGCAGTCTCAGAGCTTCAAAGGTCAGGTGATATCTGAGCTAAATCCTTACCCTGTTTAGCCCACATCACCCATCCCTAAACATACACGTAGAAAATAAAAACATTCAGAAACTAAGGGATCTGTTTTTGTAGGAATGTCTGAAGTGTTGAACCCTATCTTTTTTGAATGGTGGATTTGAAGTATTTCTTGGGAGATTTTCTAGCGTGTCACTGTATCTTCGTAACAGTGCAGGTCCCCTGCGATGTTGCAATGTCAGCAGGAAGTCCAAGCTGTCTGCTTAGGCAGAAGGACTCTTGGTCTGTTGTAGGAGGTAACTAATAAACCAACACTGGCAAAATAAGAGCTGGCGAGTCAGTTCAGATGGACAACTGTTCCTCCTCTTGTTATGTAACTTGTTTTTTCTTTTGTAGCCCTTAGTATGTACATTACATTAGCAAGATGGATGTTGGTCTCTTTCCCCAAGTAACAAGTGCTAGGATGAGAGGAAATGGCCTCAAGTTGTGCCAGAGGAGGTTGAGATTGAAAAGTAGGAAAAAAATTTCTTCATAGAAAAGGTTGTCAAGCACTGGAACAGGATGCCCAGGGAAATGGTTGAGTCACCATCCCTGGAGATATTTAAAAGATGTGTAGATGTGGTACTTAGGGGCATGTTTTTGTGGTGGACTTCACAGTGTGAGGTTTATGTTTGGACTCAAGATCTTAAAGGTCTTTTCCAACCTAAATAATTCTATGATCCTATCATTATTTTCATTCTGTGCAACCAAATTATAACAACCTGAAAATACCATTAGCAATGACAGCATGTTAGAACTGGTAACCTGTCACTGCTCGACTTGCTTGCTGTCGGTTTGGGTTGCCCACAGACAGGCTGCCAGCATGCTTATAACCAATAAAGGGAGTTTGAAGACATCAGAAGGCATATTCATAATCACTTTTTGCTTGGTACCAACTGCGAGCATAATATAGCAGCAAAGAAGGAGGCCAACAGTATCTTATTGTGTTCAGTGAGTTACTGAGAAGTCAAACCAAAAGTCATACTCCAATGACAGCTACTATCTCTGCTTAGCTCCAAGCTTATTTCATGCTCACAATTTTGCTGAAACTGACTGACTCAAATAATTATCTAATGAGTCGGGCCTCCAAGGAGCAGCATTTGACATCCCAGTGGGAAAAATGTAAGCTTTAATTGTCAACATTTCATAATCTGAAATTTCAAATGCTAACAGATCATTTTGAAGCTGCTGATCCACCCTGAGAAGATACATATTCTCCTTATGAATGGTATTTCTTTTGATCTTTAGGTTTTCTCTGATGCACCTCTGGCTGCAGTTAACAGGGGTTATCACTCACTTGACCTATATGTATAAGTGCTCCTGATGTTTTTTCTCTTATCATCTTCTTTTCTTTTGGCCCCCAAAAAGCTTCCTCATTATTCATCAATCACTGTCATCAAACAATGCAGAGAAGAAAAAGAAACAAACAAAAGGATTTTATCTTTAGTGCCATTTGATGTGTCTGAGTCTAGTTATAAATAAAGACACAAGAGGGAAATATTTTGTTTAAAGAACCTGCAAATTACAGTGTTACAGACACTGTTATATGAAACTGGCAGAAATCTCTAAATCCAGGGCTTTGTTATGAAGGAGAGGGAGTGAATTCACTTTTCTGTATTATGTTTCTTTTCTTCACTAAATGGGTTACTTTTCATTGGTTTTTCACCCCCAGGAAGAATTACCATCTGGCCCAAACATCTTTGATTTGTTCCTTTTAACTTGACATACAGAATCGTTAGCATTTCTTCTTTGGCCGTTCAGCAAAATCTATCAATTACCACAAGCAGGTTTTTCTAGTTTGGGCAGAATAAGCGCCCAAGTCCTTTCTCCTCAGTTTTTAGAGGACAATCATAGAAAATGTAGCTCATTTCAGTGTAAAGTATAAAAGATGAACTCTGAGCTTTTCAGCACACCCAAGGCTGCGTGAGGACTTAGTTGCACTGTCCAGGAACAGGCCAAGTCAGGGAACAAAACTCATCTGTGAAATTCAGGGCAGATTGGAAAGCAAGGCCATGTTCATCAAGGTCTGTTGTGTGACTGTTGCAGCATCCAGTGCTACAGCTGAAGGCTGGGATCAAAACCTGACTTCTGTGCTCCAGGAAAGCTGGGTTCAGACTGTCTGATGGACATGGAAGTATCTGTTCCCAACTCTGGAGACATCAGAGGGACTGGGGTGTTCCCAGCTGTACCAAGCACTTGTCTATTCTCCCCATGGACAATGTCCTCAAGATCAGCTACCGCTTGCCCTTGAGCACATGGTTTCACAAAAGCGACATGAGTGAGAATCGCAGAATCACAGAATGTCAGGGGCTGGAAGGGACCTCGAAAGATCATCTAGTCCAGCCCCCCTGCCAGAGCAGGATCACCTAGAGCAGATCACACAGGAACGCGTCCAGGCAGGTTTTCAATATCTTCAGAAAGGGAGACTCCACAACGCCCCTGGGCAGCCTGTTCCAGTGTTCGATCACCCTCACAGTGAAAAGAAGCAGGTGAGGCTTGGCCTTGCATGAGCTGCAGCTTAGGTGGAGACAGCCGTGACTCATCCCCAGGACTCCCTTGCCTGTAGCTCTCATCCTGGCAACTCTTCAGCCATTTAGGGGCATTATGGACAGTGAGAGCTATTTGACAGCTATCTAATGAAAATACCCCTAGTCCTGGGGAGCAAACTAGTTGTCACATGGCTCACAGCAACAGTAAGCGGGAGCGTGTGTGCTCTGCCTCCAAAAGCACAGGCCTCTGCATCCTGACCAAGGGGATGCTTCCTCTCTTCATGCTACTGCTCACATCTGACACCTATCAGCAGGCGCCCATGACAAACTGGCTACGTAAAATACTATAGTAATCAATTGGGAGCCACTTAGTGGCTAGAAAAGTCATATAATCCTAAATGTAAAGTGAAAGCATCCTTTCACCCAAGCAGGAGCTCTAATTTACCATGCCATCAGAATGCAAGGTGCCTTTCAAGAGGTAACTGAGCAATAACTATTTCTGGTTCTCAAAATTAGAAGGAAGAATCTTGTTAGTCTGTTTACTTACACTAATAAGATGACGGAGGTATTATTTCAACAAAATAAATTGCATAGGTATATAGACCCTTCCAGATTAATCCGTCGGTCAGGGCACAAGACAGCAAATGGAAGATGCTCACTCACTCATAAACTATTCCTCTTTCAGTGACATTGACTCCTTCTGGTGACAACAGCTGCTGAAGTTTTGGTTTCCTAGCTCATGACATGAGCTCGTTGTGGGCAGGCTGAGGAGCAGTTAACCTCTTGTAGACATCTACTCACTGCAATTATTTTTCAAGTGTTTTATCCACTCTGCTAATTAAATGTTTGCCTGACCTGCCACTCTTGAAACACGTTTTTGTTCTCCATAAGTAAATTGCAAACTTGAACCTTGTGTGACACTTCTGAGCTCAAGTCATTCACTTCTCAGCAATGGGCAGTCTTATGGAAATGTGGACATCTGACAGCCTGGAAGAAACAGTGTCTATAGTTAAAATCAGATTTGGGCAATAATGACTTGAACAACTAAAAATTACCTCCCTGTATTTGGTCTGACTGAGCTGGAGTTAATTTTCCCCACAGCAGCCCTCCCAGTGCTGTGCTTTGTATTGGGATCTGGAAAGGTGCTGATAACACACCCGTGTTGTGGCTACTGCTGGGTAAGGCTCACACAGCACCAAGGCTGTTTTTCCAACATTCCCCCTGCAGTTGGATGGGATGGACAAGATCTTGGGAGGGGACACAACTGGGGCAGCTGACCCAAACTGACCAAAGGGATATTCCATACCATATGATATCAGCTCAACAATAAAAGCTAGGAAAAGGAGGAAGGGGGGTAGGGGCATCCACTTGTCCTCCAGAGCAACTGCTATGTGTTTAGAACCCTGCTTCCCAGAAAAGGGACCACACATCGCCTGCTGATGGGAAGTAGAGAAAAAAATCTTGTTTTCTTTTGCTCCTGTGCGGCCTTGTTTTGCTTTTCTTTAAACTGCCTTAACCCACAGGTTTCATCTTCTTTTCTTTTCCCTGGTCCAGCTGAGAGGAGGAGGGTGGGAGTGATAGAGTGGCTTGGTGAGCACCTGGCATCCAGGCAAGGTCAAACCACCACGTTCCCAGTAAGTGTGAATGATGAGGATGTGGCCCAGAGAATAGTCCTGTAAAAAGGCCTCTAGAAATGCAGCAGGATACAGTTTAATTCCGAACTGATCATCACCATCTGTTAAGAGCTACATCTTAGAGAAGAAAAAAAGGCACCACAGTATAAATCCTTTTTATTTAGAGATACTAAATTTAGGATCCAGGAAGGACTTGTATTTTTCTCCACAGACTTCTGTGCTTGTTTGTGTCTCGATGTGGCAGCTTTACCTCTCTGCCTTCACAGGTGCTGCTGGGGGAGGTAAAGTGAGGATGTCAGCGGTGCTAAATTACAGCATCCATATCATGCTGACCTGGTGCCTGCAGCAAGCAGTACATTGCTGTCAACTCCCTGCCATTGTCACTCTGATACCCCTGCCATTGCCATAAATGAGGATGAAGAACAGTGTTCCTGTTTCAGCTTTAACTTAGTGGACCCAAGAAACCACTTAATTCTTGTAGTCTTGGGCACAGTTTGTTGATGCAACAGCAAAACCATAGTGAGAATCCTATCTTTTCATTAATATATGCAAAAGGCATCTTCCCCTGTGTAAGAAAATCTCTCCAGCTGCTTTTCTGTACTTAGTGAAACCGTTTAGAAGGTTGAATACCAAACACTAACCCACTAAGAATTTGCTAATCACCACGTTACACGATCCAGTGTTTCTGAACGTTGTACGCTAACAGTCTTCTGAATCACAAATCAAAACCTGAGTTGATATTAAATATTTTGCCATGCTCAGCAGCAGCCTGTACAGTTGTTCAGATGCTCAAGTTGAGTTTTCCAAGTGGTAACAGTTTTGACTTCCAGCGTTTTGCCTCTGTATCTTTGCAAATAAGAAGCTAGGAGAGTTTTCTCCTATGCATATATATTTAGCAATTTTAACATCAATTTTTGGTACCTACACTAAGCCCAGGTACTTAGCATGGACACAAGGGGCTATCAGCTCAGTGCCTTAAACAGGTCTGAAATCTGCCCTGCCCATATATATAATAAAAAAAGCATGGTAGATGATGAAGAAACAGACTATATGACAAATCTCAATTTTTGTTGAATACAGTGACTTGTTGGGGCCTGTCCTTTGGTCCAAGTTTGCTTCAGCCCAAGCAAGAATAACCCAGGAGCAGGAAGCAGTTTTGTTACCTTCTTACTTGCTCCAGTAATAGTGAGATTCAGCTGCAGCCAGAGCAGATGCTGTACCCAAACCTGGATATTAGTGTCAAAAGCTGTAAGAAACAGCTCCACTTTCAGTGGAGACAGATCAGTGTAAAACCAGTGAAAAGGTAAGAATTAGGCCCCTTTGCTCACGTGAGGAATCACAGACCATGAGAAGTCCAGGCTGTTACTACAACACAGACCAGCTGTTCTTGGGAGAGGTAGTTGTCACACTGAGCCGGAGTTCTTCTTGTATTGAGCTGCTAAGTCACAGTAAAAGCTATAACTTTATTGTGAGTACTTTCTAATATTATTATCATCCCATGCACACAACTGCTGCAGCTGCTGCAAAATTTTTATGATTTATATGATGGCTGTGTCCAGCTCCGAGCTGTACTGCCCCATGCTGGGACACTCAAGGGAGCCATCAGATCCATCCACTTGGAGGAAGCAATTTCTTCCAGGGTTGCTCTTTCTGATTTGCTCTGCTCTGTTCATTAGGAAGGACCAGGCTGCTCCTCATGCTACATGGCCTTCTTCCAGACAAGCAGGGTGGAGATGGAAAAGATTGGCCAGTTCCTCTTTCTTTGTTGTGCTCTTTTCCACTGAGAACAAGAGGCAACCCGTGAAAATGTGACTTGGGGAAATTTAGAAACATAGTAGGGTCATTTTCTTTCACTTCAATATAGTGGATTTCCCCTGAGCATGGCATTTGGTTTGATTAAGGTATGAGAGGACTGCTACTGGCTAATAAAATATCCGTGCCCAAGACAGCAATAAAAATGCCGCTTTTTTATTTGACTAACAATCTAAATAGCTTAATACAGTAGCTTAATACTTTCCAAGTGAGAATGAGGATGACAATGGATAATGATGAGAAATGCTCTTCTGCAGTATATACAGTTTAATGATGACCCCAGTTCAGCGCTATGACTAATCTGAATTACTTCTGCTCGTAACATTACATTAAACCCCTGCTGAGGGATTCTGCTTTCACAGCCAGCTGTCCAGTAAGTGGCCACCTAGATGAATTTGGCTTCACAATGCTGACATTTGGCTAGATTATTCATTGCTCTTATTTTATTTCTCTATTTGTCTCAGACAGGTAGTTAAGAAAATATGACAGAACTTATCACTTCATCTAATGGTTTCAATCCTGCAAACATTTGCCACATGTACTTGGCACCATAGCAAGTCCAAACAGTTGAAAATCATTAATCTCAAAATTCCCTTTCACAGGCAGAAAGAGAAAAGAACAGAAACAAAACAACAAATAGAAATGAAAAGGCAAGGAAAGGAAAGAGATCGGAAGAGCACAGGCCTGACATC